>CM053409.1:610934-713524 GCA_028644305.1 Xerus rutilus | reverse complement strand
AGCACATTCGTTGCCTGTGAGCAAGGCTTTGGCTCTCTTTATTGACCAAACATTTACCAGGAAATGCCAGGCAGTAGGCACAAGGTGCCAGAGACAAAGACGTGAAGGACGTAGCGACGGCCACGCTGGGGCCTCACGATGCCCACGCCACCCGGGAAGCTGAGAAAGCCAGGCCTCCGGGGCTGCTTCTCTCCTGAGAGGACCCCACGCTTTGCGTGGTTTGATGGAATCCATTTCCTGCTGCCGCCCCCCACCCAGCCCAGTTCTGCCTCTTTGAATCCACCTCCTATTTCCAATTCAGTGACATCAAAATCATCATGATGATATTTTTAAAAAAGACCTTGAAAGGAGGTAAATCACAAGACTCAAGTTTGCTAGAATTTTGTATGTTGGAAACCATAATTTTGTAGGCATTTTTCTTAAGAATTTTTGGATTAATGAAATATGACAATACCTAATATTTTTACAATATTTATAATATTATAAATTTTTACAATATTTATAATACCATTGAGCCTCATATACAAAATTGCATTGAATCTTTAGCAACCTGCTGTGGCCGTGTCAAGATGGGAAGTACTGAGGTTGGGCACTGGTTTATGTAACAAGTACCATCAAATTAAATAAATTATGTTCTTTTTATTCAACGTCTCTTTATTGGTGACTTATCTCTTTATGTTCTGGTTATGCTGTAAAATAACTGTCTTCTATTTTAGAATGAACATGTACAGCAGAAAACTTGGAAAACAAAGAAAAAGTCAAAGGAAACAAGCCAGTAAGTCATTTTAAATCCTGCCACACCGAGACAGCTTCCATTATGCTTGGCAAGGACTTGTGATGTCATTGCCATGTATATTTATCTTACATTCTTGATAAAAGTCGTTTCACATCATCCTTACAGACTTGCGCCCGTTTTCTCACTTACCAGCATGTTAAGGTTATTTTCTCATGTCCACAAACATTGTTTAATGGCTGAGGAGCATCAAAGTGTGTAATTCTGAGACTCCTGCAAGCTGCCTTTGTGGCCCTGGGGAAATGCAGCCCCTCTGGCAGTGGAGCTGCGGTTTCATCCAGGCCGAGAAGTTTCCATTCTTCACATTCTCCACAGAAGGTCCTCCCCGTAGGAATGCCGAGCTGATGAAGCCAAGAGTGCCCTTGACCTTCCGGGCAGGATGGAGAGTGCTTCTATTTTCTCAGGCTGCTGCCTGATAAGGGTGGTCAAACAGCAAGATTCAAGATTTATTACTGGGGAATCTAGTTTATTTGCAGTTGTTTGGAGCTTTTATTCGCGTCTTGATCCTTTTATCCATGTGCTGCCTTATTTTAGAAACTCACCAATGGAAACCAATATCCATCGGCAAAACCCAAAGGCATCAGGTTGCACCCTATTTACAATTCTGAATCAGTTTCTGTTATTTTTGTTATGCAGTTGCTACTATAGTGATCAATATTTCACATTTGTCTAGCACTTTATCTCTGCAAAATGCACCTACAATGTTTATTAGTAGTTAAAAATGTAAATCAGATGGAAAATTTGTCTATAAATTTGATTGCACTGTATACATGAATGGATATATATATATTTATGTTGATCATTTTATTACATGTGATTTCAAATAATTTTTAATAAAACCTCAGCTTTTAAAACATTTTTCTGTCACATGGCTCAGTTTATAATTCCTGAAGTCATTAGAGTTGGTGATTTGGCATCTAGATACAGGTTAGAGTCCAGGTTTTAGGAGTCCTATGAAAACCAAAAACAATGAATTATTTCCAACCCATGACATAATATCATAATCACAGTTATAACTAAGTTGTTGCATTCACACCATGACTGTTGTGCCGAGGACTTTTCATGTTTCATTTTATTAACGTCTCAAAATGATGCTGAAAGGTAGGAACTGTTAGGAGCCTCATTCCTGCACCTGAGGAAACAGGCCTCAAGGTCTTGAAAGCCTGGTTTTCGACAGTTGCCCTGCTTCTCCTCTGGGAAGCCCCTGAGCACCTCAGCGCTGTGCGCTCCCTCTCAAGCTGGCCGCAGCCCCGTGACACCCAGACACCTCCCGGGATGAGTCTGCTCTCAACCTGCCCACCTGGGTGGCCCTGGACTGCCTTGACAGAGGCCGCTGCGGCAGTTCCACCAGCCAGGCTCCAGCCCCTGTCCTCCGCTCCCTGCCTCTCAGATTTCCTGCTGCTGCACGCAGCTACTGTGGAAGGAGTGTGGCCACCAGGTGGGGAGGCCAAGAGGCCAAGGTCCAGTGAAGGCCTTGAGGTGGGGGTCAGCCTGAGAGCCCATCTCCTCCCTCCGTGTCGTAGGTCCTTGAGTTACGGATGGTTATTTAAGTGGTTGGGGGCAGGAATTAGACGACATACTCTGTGAAATGTGAAAAGTATATGAAATTTGAATTTCAATGTTGTAAATAAAATTTTATTGAAACACAGCCACATTTATTGACATACTGTCTGGTTGCTTTTTGGTAACATAGGTTTTTTTTTTTTTTTAGTTTAATGGTAACATAGTTGAATGGTATGACAGCGATCTTCAGAGCCTGAAATATTTACTTTGTGGCTCTTTATGGGAAGTTTGTTGAGAGCTGAGTGTGGTGCCCTATGCCTGTTGTCTCAGTGATTCTGGAGGCTGAGGCAGGAGGATAGCAAGCTCAAGGCTAGCCTCAGCAACACAGTGAGACCCTCTTTCTAAATAAAAAAGAAGAAGGGCTGTGGATGAGGCTTGGTGGTTGAATGCCCCTGGGTTCAATCTCCAGTACCAAATAAACAAACAAACAAACCCACCCTGACTCCATAAGGAACGGCAGGGACAGAGGGGAACCAGGAGAGAACAGGAAGGCCACGGCTGCCACCACAGATGCGTGAATCTGCCACACAGCAGGACCCTCCCGCCCAGCCCACCCCAGCCATGCCTGTGGGTCAGACACGTTGCCCCAGATCCCTCCCCAGACTCCTGTCCCATCAGCAGAGCAACACTGTGTACCCGTCAGTCTTCATTAGTTCAATAAAAGCTCATTGATGATTCCCGCCACGTGGAAGAGCTCCATTAAGCCTTGTGGGGAAACGAGAGATGAATTCTGAAATTTCTGCATAACTCCACTTAAATACGACGACCTGGGTTATAATAACGTGACGGCGTTGGAAACAACAACTTCAAATTGGCACACTTATTTTAAAACTGGTGGCCTTTCTAATCCCATTGCAGACAATCAAACTTTCAAAAAGGTTCTGCATTTAATCTTAATGTCACAGTTTTCGGATTTTTTTTAAAAGGACTGTCAGCAGTCTGTGAAGAGAAGGCTCATCCCCTGCCCACGATGTAGTTAGCACTGGTCATTAGTGGTTTTCTTTTTTTCTTTTCCAGATGGACTGTCCCCTTCAATGTTCCGAACGTACTTGACTGTAACTGTCCCTAAATGGATTCAATCGGGGTTGAATAGTGACGAAAAGCGGAAGCCCTGGGAAGTCATGGGGGACCAGGGTAAGGGGTGCGAAAGAAGTGGAGGAGGCAGATCAGACTTGTCTCCTGGCTTCTTCTAAAGTTCTCGGTAGGGACGGGTCACTCAGGAGCAGGCGGTCAGCTGGGAGTGCATCTGAGTGAAATGTCAAGGAGAGTGTGAAGGCCGCTGTGGGTTCCCAGGGTGCTTCCTTGTCCCCTGGGATCTGTTGCTGCCTGCTCAGGCGTCGGCTTCCTGAGGGAGGAAGAGGTCACCTTTACAATGCCCAACATGGTCAGTGGCAGGAATCCATCACCTTCACAACACTCCACACAGCGTCAGGGTGGCCGGCGACGGCCCACACCAGCTTACAAGACCGGATTGATAAATTTTTTGGAACTTTTGGAAGCCAACTTTTGACATCAGCCATGAGAGGAATATTTACACTCTAGAAATTGGCAAACAAATTAAGGCTACACATTAAGGCTTCCTTTCTTTGGAGAGCCAGTTTACCAGCATGCTACCAAGACAATTAATAGTGACTGGCCAGCACATGTGGTCCAGGGCCCCTTCCATATGGAGCATGTAATAAAATAGAAATCAACCATTATCTTTTGCAACCATTAAAGTTACGCTTTTAAATAATTTTTAGTGACATGAGGGGAAAAAAAGCTGTGTCTCCAGTAGAAACCCCAAAACGTTAAAATATGCAGCTACATTTTGAAAAACCAATATAGATCAGTGTCTTCACGGTGGTTGTCTTTTGGTTGTGAATTTACAGGTGATTTTTGGTTTTATGAATTAAAATTCTATCTTTCAAGTTTTTTTTTTATAGAAGTAGGTGTTCCTTTCTCTATCTAAAGATTTCTGTAGAAGCTGGCACGCCAAGGTGTGGACGCTTTCTTAGGTTGTGTGCGCGTGGCAGAGGGAAGGGCAGCAGGAAGAGAGGCGCTTCCTGCTCCTCACTCAGCCCTCCTGTGAAGAGGCTGAGGAGTAACCAGGATGGACTCTGCTGAGGTCAGGAAGGAGTGAGCCACAGGTAGAAAGACGGAGGACGGCAGCCCGGGAAGTAGGAGCGCTGGGTGACACGTGGAACCCTAAGAAGCATGTCCCGGTCATTTCGCTTTGAGAGCATTTCTTCATCCCTGTGCTGAATAGATTCCTCCAGAAGATGCACGAATTTCACTCTAACCTAGATGTCCCAGGCGACCTTCCTGTCTGGGGCGGATGTGGGGGACTCGGAGGAGGAGGGTCTCCTGGAGGGAGGGTGCACCTTGGCGAGGTGCTACAGAAGCCGGTCCTGCCGTGGCAGAGCTAGAAGAAAGCTGTCTTAATCAAACAGCTCAAATGCATTGCCAAAGGAGGCAGCAGGAAGAGTCCAGTTTTGTTTTACTTTATACGTGGATACATAAAACATATCTCAGAGACATATTTCTAACTTCTGTCGAGAACGTCTGAATGCAGTCTGCATAAGACCCCTGATTATGTGTTCTAATGAGAAAAACAAAGACCTTCTATTATATAATGTCAGTATTCTGGAATTCAATGCATTTCATCTTCTAAGCTCTGGGCACATCTCTTAAAAGTCTAGATTCTTTTCCATTTTAACCTTACAAAACAAACCTTAAAATTATCATAGAATTTTCATCAGTTGTTGACTCTGATCCCACTTAGGAAGAGGCAGAAGCCAGCGTTTCAGGGTATGGCTTTCCATGTGGTTTCTAACTATCTATACAAAGTTGCTGCTGGTTTCTACAATTGTTTCGAGTCTGCTGTCCTTAGTGTTATCATCTAGAAAGAAATAAATTCCCTGATATAATAAGGTACAATGATTCCAACTCACATATTGAAGCTTTAAACTTAAAATTTTAATATTTCTACAAAACTTGATCCAAGACACGCCATGTGTGTACCTTTCCCTCAGAAGCTCAGTATTTTTAAAATGACTTGATCCGTCAGCCAGTCTCATCTACGCATATGAAGTGGAGTTAGTTGATTCCCTGTCGCTCTCAGTTTTAATTTTACTTTTGAGAATTTATAAGAAGAACATCGATGTTGCTTTCCACCGAGTACATCTTCACAAACAGACCTGGATGCGTCCCGATTCCCCAGGCCTTGGCCCTCTGTGCCAGTGGGGCTGGGCGCCCAAGACTCTGGCACATCTGTAACCGAACCAGTGGGCCACAGCGGGAGCCCAGCCCTCTCTGGAGCAGGGCCTCGCGTCCCTTTGTTCTCAGCATTTCCTGGCAGCGAGTGCACGGCACATGTTATCGACAGATGGCGGGAGGCATGACGGGGACTTTATCATGGCAGACTCGGTGCTTCCATCACGCACCAGAGAAACAGATGCAGGGCTGCCTGGCGTTGTCAGAGCAAGATGGAAGCGGCCACTTCAAACTCCAAAGGCCGAGGCCCTTGCGGCAGGCTCAGCCGCCGTGGGTTGTGGTTTCAGTCTGCACCAGTGGAGGCATCCACGTCAGATTCCTTCCAAGATGGGTTCTTAGCACAAGAGCAACTGGTCCCCAGAGCTGAGCCTCCCCGGGACGTCGAGGCACACATCTGCGCTGCAGAGCTGAGCCTGCGGGGCTGGCAGGGCGCCCTGAACTCTGTACAGACAACTGTGCTTCGAAGCCCACGCAGATGAAAAAGTGTCCTTTGCTTAACCCTGTGGCTCTGTGCCAAGCAAGTCAGAAGGGCAGGAGCCTGGAAGAACGCTTCCTTGAGGAGCCAAGGGCACTCCTTTTGAGTTCTTGTTGTTGAATCTAGAGTGTGTCTTAGATCAGAATCAAGATTCCCCAGGTCTGTTTTCAGAAATATATCTGTACTGCATATTTTCTTGGAGAATGAATTCCTTTCTGATTTATTTATAGGTCTCCAAAGGAGTCTGTCCACAACGTTCATAAGACTCTTGCACGTTCACGTACTTGCGTCATCTGAAGAATTTGAGGGGTTTTGTTAAAAGTATCTGCTGGTTGGAAATAGTCCATGTTACATATGAGATTGTCAGAATCCCAGGACTATCCCTTTGGCAAATGTCTGAGCATTGCAATCAGTGAGATCTGCATTTGGCCATCAGCAGCACCTCTGAAGAAGTACCTCGGACACTTTGAGATCTAAGATGGCAGTGGTTTAGGTCGAGGTAGAGCTGGGAGTCAGGTGCTCGGTTCAGATCTGACTTTTGTACCAGCTCGTACCAGCTCATCTTTGATTGAGACACTCAACTCCTTAAGTCTTGATATTCTTATTATAAAAGGACATAAACATATTATCTCTCAGGGTCTTTGTGAATTTTAATGAAATAATGCATGAACAGCACTTAGCATGACAGCAGGTGCATAGCATGTGCTCAATAAACACTCGCTGTTATCATTTGTACAATGTGACAAAGAGGAGCAGCTGCATAATTTTCAGGCCCCATGGAAAAGTGAAAATGTGGGATTCTCTGTTCAAAAAGCTGTTAAAGGTCCTAAAATATAAAGCCTTTTCTTTCATACTTTCTCAGCTCAACATGGTGGCCTTGTTTTTAATTAATGAATTTATATTTTAGAGCAGTCTGAGAGTTGCAGGAAAATCAAGCACCAAGTACAGCCGTCCCCTGCCCCTCGCCCTCCGCCCCTCCTGCGCGTCTTGCCCTGGTGTAGTGCATTTATCACGTCTAACAAACCACTGTCGAGGCATGAGCTGTTAGCCGAAGCCCACAGTTCACACCAGCGTCCACTCCAAGCATCGCGGGGTCCTCTGGTTTTGAGAAATGCCTGACATCACGGGTCCACAGTGAAGACCGTGCACAATACTTCCTTGCTCCAGAAGCCCCGTGTTCTGCGTCCTCCTCCCTTCCACACTTTCCCCACACCCTGGCAGTCCCGAAATTTTCACTTTCCCTGTGTTTGCCTTTGTCAAGTGTCACGGAGTTGGAATCGCAGTGTATGGAGTTTTTCAGACGGGCTTGTTTTAATTATCAACACGCTTTCAGGTTTTCTCCTCGTGATTTTTCGTGGCTTGAACGCTCATGTCCTTTGCTGTTGAGTCCCCCTGATGGAGGAGCTCCCGCAGCCTCTCGTCCACTTGCTTATGGGAGGATATCTCACAGCTTCCAGTTTGGGGCAACTCTGAGTAAAGTTGCTATTAACATTGCCATGCAGTGTGTGTGTGTGTGTGTACCTCCATCTCCAACTCGTTTGGATAACTAACTGTCACTAGTGGATCACACAGCAAACTGCAGCTTTATAACAACTGCTGAGCTGTCCTTCAAAGGGGCTGAGCCACTTGGCGTTCCCTTGAGTCCTGAATGAGGGTTCCCGTGGCTCCTGTCTCGGCTAGCCCTCGAGGCTGTCGGTGTTTGGGGTTTTCATCATCCTAATAGATGTGCGGTCGTACCGCACTCTTCCAGTTTGCAGTGTTCTAACGCTGGATGGCGGTGTCTTTTCTAACGTCGGGTGATGCTGTGTGTCTTTCTCTATGTTTACTTGCCATCTGTCTTTCTTCTTTGGTGAGATGTCTGTTCAGATCTCTATCCCACTTTTTAATTGGGTTCTTTCTTACTGTCAGGTTTTAAGAATTTCTTGTGTATTTTGGATAACGGTCCTTTCTTGGATATGTCTTTTGCAAATATTTTCGCTCAGTCTGTGGCTTATTTTTTCTTTCTCTTAATGGTGTTTTTCACACAAGCAGAGGTTTCTAATTTTAATGAAATCCAACTTGTCCATTTTACCTTTCATGAGTTGCACTTTTGCTGTTGTTAAAAGAAGCCATCGTCAAACTGAAGTCCATGTAGATGTTCTCCCATGTTTTTGTTTAGAAGTTCTGTAGTTGTGCAGTTTACACTTAGAGCCATGATCCATTTAAAATTAACTTTTGTATAAGGTACAAGGTCACATTGCCGTTTTGCTTGGGTTTGTGCATGTGGCCATCCACCGTTCCAGGACATTTGTGGAAGACTGTTCCACTTTGCTGCCGAGGTCAGTCAAGCCTGCGTGTGGGGCAGTTTCCCTGGGTTCTCTGTTCTGTTCCGCTGTCCCACTGGCTGCTCTGTCACCATTACCGCATCGTCCTGAGACTAGCTTTGTGGTGGCTCTGGAAAAGTGCAGTCCTGGACTGTTCTTCGCTGCTCCGCAGGCCTGCCTTCTGCCTCTTCATGATCGCTTTAGGGCCAGGCTGTCGATGGTTCTGTGTACTGAGTTGGACTTTGGGAAGACACGAACCTGCAGACTGCCCTGGGAAGCACCGACATCCTAACAACATCGAAATGAAATCTTTCTCTACTCATTTGGATTGACCTTTATTTCTTTCGTTACAGTTTTTTAGTTTTCTTCATATACACATGAGATCTTACACACATTTTGTTAATAGTTATTATAAATATTTTATCTTCTGTTCTTTTTTGTTACTTAATATTTCTCTGAATAAATAAAAATTAAACATTTGTTATGAATTTTACTATTAACTTTATAACATGTAATTCTGGTTTAAATGCAAATATGAGAACATTTAACTCATATGTAGGATCGCCAAAATGATCCAATTTCTGCTTTGTAGCGTATGCATGCAGTCATATTTTGTTCTTGCCAGGACAAAGACAAAGCTGTACAAAATCAGTTCAACTGTGTGTTCGTTTATTTTACTTCTTGATACCTACAGAGTCTACCAACACCCTACTTTCAGCCTCCTAAGTGAGGAAGGGTTGGAAGAAGGAGACCCGAGGCCCTAACTTCTCCCTTCCCTTGGTGCTCTCATTCTCAGTATAGGAGGCCTGCTGGCAGAGAGAGGTGGCCTGAGCAACGAACCGCTGGCATTCCTTAGCAGCCACGTTTCTTAGCCCACCCCTGCCTGCTGTGTGTGAAGCAAGTCCTGGTTTGAACAGAAAGCTTGACTTCCCAGAGTGTCAACACCTCCACGCACGCAGTCATGGGTACACACCTGCCTTAGCCTTGCTTTGGGTCTTGCTGAACTCCCTTGTGTTCCAGGGCCACTGAGAGCCTATGCCCGTGGCATCCTGAATGCTACCCAAACGTGTGGCAAGAAACAGTGGTGGACACGTCCTGTGTGCATCTCTCTGTCTCTATGCGTGGTGCCTTCCCACTGGGCTCCACTCACAAACCCAAGTTCAAAGATGAGCCGATGAAGAGTTCAAGATGGCTGCAGCGTCCATCAGAGCCGCTTTGTGCACAGGACGTGTATCTGCAAAGACTTCCTGACAAATGAGACGTGGGGGAGACACAAGGCAGTGCAGTCGATCACAGAAGGATGCCAGCCACCTGGAGACACAAGGAAGCTTTGGCTGCAAGGAACACAGACTTTATCTCTAGTCCCAGAAATGGGGCCTCGAAATGCAGAGACTGGATAGGGTCACCCAAGTAAGCAGTGGCACGCGACTCCTCTTTCTAGGCAGGCAGCGTTGCTGAAGTTCAGGATGTGAGCGGTGGCATTCCAGGTGTTCCGTTGGATTCCAGGCCTGCTGACATCCAATAGTTTATTGAGCTTGACTTGTTGCTTCTGGAAACATCCATAGTTACACATTGGGACTCCAGGCTGAAACTCATCGTAGTTACGACTGTCACAGGTGTTGCAATACCTTTGGCCAGAAATGCTTGTTGACATGGAGATTGACTTAGGACCCACGATAGTTTGTAGCATCAGGCATTCATCTGCTGGGAAGTAGAAATGGAGCTCTCTTTCTTCACAGGGAGAAAAGGGATTGGTTTTGCTTGTTCTTGGCAGCAATGTGCCATTAGAGCCAGGTTCAGAAGTGGAGAGGGCATCAGATTCACCAGGGACGTCAGATACAAACTCATCCAGTGGCTTTTAACTGTGTTCTCTGGAAACCAAGGACCCACAGAAGTGATTTAGGTGACCACAAACATTTGACTGAATTGCTATTTTAAAAACCAAGCTAGCTGAGTGTGGTGGTGCATGCCTGTAATCCCAGCAGCTCAAGAGGCTGAGACAAGAGCATCGTGAGTTCAAAGTCAACCTCAGCAATGGTGAGGCGCTAAGCAACTCAGTCTCTACATGAAATACAAAATAGGGCTCAACTCCGATACCCCCCCAAAGCAACAACAACAACAAAAGAAAACAAGCTAGAAAATTCTTACTACTCACATGTGTGATAGATTGAAGTTCGATGCAGTGGAGATCCTGAGGGTGATTTCTTCCATGATCCCATGAGGAAATGTCATATGTCTCAACTTGGAAAGAGGTATGCGCATTTAATCGGCACCATGTACTGGGGAGCCACATGAGGCTTCGTTTTATCCGATGGTTCTTTACTAAGTAAAGTTAAAAAAACCCCACAGATCTATTCTCCTCCCTCTTGTAAATGCCTTGGGACAGTGGCTGGATTCATCATGGGTGCTCAACAAATACTAGCTATTATTATTTCCTACAGAGAGAATGGAGACCGAGGCTAAGTCAATTGTCCAGCAGGCCCAGGCCTCCAGCAGCCAAGCCAAAGTTCTAGCCTGTGCCCTGGCTCCTGGCTGATCTCGCTTACCCTAAAGCACAGCTGCCTCCAGATTCCATCTGATTGAAGGAGTGAGCTCCTGCCACCCTCCTCCAGCTCCACACACCGTGACTCCACACGCGTGTGCAGAATACCCAGAACCCCATGTTTGGCCTGCTCGACGGCCTGTTCTGAAGACCCCCGCTGTCAGCTGGCTGCCGTCTGCTCTGCCCTGGTGCACTCTTGTCCATAACTCTTTCTAGACTGTGAACACCTCCAAGCCGGAGCTTGGCTAACAACTGGATAAGTGAGAAGAATATCAAGGCCAAAACCCTTAACAACACTGAAGAGTGTGATTACAGTATTATTTAGAAATATACATGGCAAATAACAGGAACTCAAAAGATCCTTGAAAAAAATGGATTGGCTTTTTTACCTATTTTTTCTATTTTCTACCCACATGTTAAAATTATGGAAGAGAACACAGAGCAGGAGCAACTCCCTGAGCCGCGGGGCCTTTGCAGGGTGGGCCTGGGGTTCACCCAGAGCGGGAGCCGCTTGCCCGGCTGGGCCACCTCTGACCTGCGCCCCCTTGTGGTCAGCGTGAGGCATGTACGGCGGCTGGTTGGTTTCCCTTCCTCGCTGGCTTCCTGGGCAGTACCAGGTTCTGACCTCCAGGCATAGCCTTCTACAGGGGAAAGAGCCAACAGAACTCAAACCCCAGATATCTTAATAGTAGGCTACCTGATATGAATGTGGGGGACCTAGGGAACCAGTCCCTCTCCTCCCTGACCAGCCCCTTCCCCTTCCTGGAGACCCGCCCCAGCAGGTCCTTCCCAATTTCCAGCTCCCTGGGCTCTGACGTATCCGGTCTGCTTAGCTGCAGGCATCCCGGTTGACTGTGAACAGCTCGATTAGGACAGGAGCTGTCGCATTGATTGATTCCAAAACATCTTTTCTTGCCAGCTGCAGAGCAGTTCAGCGTGTGTTTGTTGAACGAAGCAAGTGGTTCTTTCCACTAAAAACCTCGGGCCCTTGGCATGGTGCCTTGGACTGAAATTCTGTCATTTATAAACAGGCATTTTGGATTTTAAGTCTGTGAATTGGCATTATTTTATCATCAGAATATGCTTCTGATGATGAAATAAAAGGTTTGCTTCCCTTTGACTTTCAGGTCTTCCGTTTGGGGGGCCTCCACCCCTTTTGGCTCTGTGGGATTGTATGTCATGGTATGTTAATATTGGAGGTGGGAATGAGAAATAACCCCGTAATTACCAGCAGAGATGGTATTGAAGAGATTTCTTCATGATACAAGTAATTGTATGAATAGTCCTTTTTCAAAGAAAAACATCTATAAAGAAATGAAAGAAGTATTTATATATCTTTTCAAGTTGAAGAACACTAGCTCATGGAAAGTTCTAGAAGCATTTCTTTCCTCTTGGTTTGAGTTCCCTTTTGTCAGTTTTTTCAACATAACAAGTTTTAACAGTATTTCACTCAAGGCCACAAAGCATTATATGGCAAATAATTAGTTTGTGTTTAAGAAATTAGAGGATAACGGAAACGTGAAAAGATGGCTAACTTCCCTCTACAGGTTTTAATTTCTAAACTACCTCAGTGAGGACATGGGAAATGCACATGTTGTGAACTTAGAGCATTAGTGATTAACATAGCCTCGTCCATCAAATGAAACTCTGTGCAGGCTTTTATCAGAAAGACAAGAGATAACAGCTGTTGGCACGGATGTGGCGAAAGGGGGACCTTGTACACTGCGGGTAAGAACGTAGCCTGGTGTAGCTGCTGGAAAGTGGTGTAAAGGTTCCCAAGTAATTAAAAATAGGACCAGCGTAGGACCCAGCATTCCCTCATCTGGGCCAATACCCAAAGGAAATGAAATCACCACCTCGTAAAGATAACTGCGTCCTCATGTTCATTGAAGCCCTGTTCACAGTAGCCGCGAGCGGAAGCAACCTGTGTCCTTCAAAGGCTGAGCAGATGAGGAAGCTGTGGTCCATAGACACGACGGATCGTCACTCACCCTGTAAGAGAGAAAGGGCTTCTCTTGTTTGTGACATCGTGGGTGATCGTGGACAGAGGACACGAGGCCGGAGGAAGTAAGCCCGACGAGAACACCGAGTCACCTCACTGCTAGATGGACAGTCACCTCATTGACAGATGGACAGTCACCTCACTGACAGATGGACAGTCACCTCACTGACAGATGGACAGTCACCTCACTGACAGATGGACAGTCACCTCACTGACAGATGGACAGTCACCTCACTGCTAGATGAACCCTAAAAAAGAGAGAGAGAGAGTGTTTAGAAAGTAGTGCAGCTGGTGTGAAGGGATGGGGAAATGGGAAGATGCAGGGCAGAGGAGCCGAGGTGTAGTGAGGCAGGATGAGGCGGCAGAGAACTGCGCACAGCGTGCGGCTCCCGCGAACACCGCATCCCACGCCGGGGATTTTCTGAGAGTAGGTACCCCACAAAGAGTAACTACGTGAGGTGAGGGAGGCGTCACCTAGCGCGACTCTGGTCATCACGTCACATGGGTTTAGATAGGACAGCAGCGAGTCGTGTACCCTAAATACATGCAATCTTTTTCAAAAATTGTGCAAACACTCCAAGATCTGAAGACATCAGAAAGGATTTAACTCAGGTCTGGCCCTGAGGCCCAGAGAGAATGAACTGTCTGTCCCACTCCCGGGCTTTGTTCCTGTGAGGATCTGGGTCTCCCTGAGACCCAGAGAGCGGTGGGTCAGAAGGGAACCCGGAGCTGGAAGGGGGTTCTCTGGAAGCAGGAGGCACTCAGGACAGCAGAATGTCTGGAAGAGACAGTTGTTACAAACAGAGGTAAAAATTGCTTTCAAGTTACACTGAATTTGGAGGTCAACATACAGAAATGCATATTTTTGATGAATTAAGTTGGGACAGAGGAAATCTTCAACTAGTCAGAAAACAGAACTTTGAGTTAAAGGGAAGAAAAGTAGATTTCTTTAGGTAAGAGAATGTCCGTAAGCAGTTTCTTGTTTGTTTTGTTTTGTCTTTTTCGAGCCTCACTGCTAGTTTGAAAAGATGGGCTGTTAGATTATGTTTTAAATGGCAGTTTGAAATGTAAGATGACCCCAGAGAGGGGCCAGGGTTTGGTTTACCTAGTCTCCTCAGGAATGCAGGCTCCTGTCAATCTGAGCCGCCTAGCTGGGCGGGTGCTCTGGAAGGATCATAGGGCCCTCCTTTTCTTCTGAGTGTATTTTATTTTGATCAGATTGAAAAAAAAGAATCCACCAGGAAATCTTACTAAATATATAAGACTGACAGGAAGACTGATCTCAGATCTTCTACTTGTACTTCAGAGTTCTAATACATTGAACAAATAATATAATCTTTTGACTTTGCAACAAAATGTATTTCTTTAGTGATGAATATTATTTCTATTTTTATGCCTGTTCCTTGGAAAATAATTTTGTATTCATATGTCAGGGATCGTTGGTCTTTTTAAATACTTTGTGGTTTAACAGAGACTGACATCTAAGGGACACTAAAAAAATTGCTGGCTGAAAATTAATACATCAATGTTGAGGATTTAATGGGTCAACTTGGGTTATAGCAAGTTTTTATGATTTATCTCTACTACGGGGAGGATTTTCACCGAAGTTTCCTTTTTTCTTTTTTCATTTTGATTTCCTGACTTCTGAAAAGTGGAAAATAATTTTATAACATAAAAAAATTATTCTCTAAAACCTGTCTGAGATTTGCTTCAAAACAGTGGACGAGACTGTCCATGAATAGCTCATTGTTGAAGCCGAATGGTGGGCACGCAGGACACATTATATCATCCTATTTTCATGTCATATCTGTAACTTTTAAATGTATAAGGTTAATTTTTAAAAGACTGGTAAAAATGAAATAGGGACTTGTGTAATACGGTTCCTATGTCTCTCCCAAACATTTCTTTCTCCTTCTGGGTCCCTCGTGTCTAAGGTGAGTGGAGGTGGCATTTCTAGGCTCCCCAAATCTGACAGCACTGTTTATCCAGCTCCCTGGCCCCAGGCCTCCTCTCTGGGAGTTTCTGGGAGGGCATGAAGCCAGCCGGTTCCCAAGACAGGGCTGAGTAGCCTCCTCCAGCGCCATTGTCTGTCTTCTGGACTGGAGGGAGTGACCTTTAGTCTCAGCCTGTGCAGGGGTGTGGGGCGAGGCCTTCTCCACCCAGAGATAAAGAAAGACACCACTTCTCTGTGGAGGGGGCTTTGAGGAGCTCTTTACCTGGTGCCTTGGGCAAACTCTGAGCAGCTCAGTCTGCTGTGGCTAACTGGGCTGAGTTTTCATTAATATTTTGGTAATTGTGTTGGCAACTCTCCCTCTTCCTTAGCCTTTGGAAAAAGCAAGCTCTTCTGTTTATATAACTGCTGGAAGAAACACAGGACTCCTAGCAACTAAACTAGTGTCCCTTGACGAGGCTGTGCTGTGTCCTGCTGGTGGGACTGCCGCTGGACTGACGGTGTTGTCTGTGAGTCTTTTTTGATCACTCAGGACTTTCTGTGAACACTTGAACAAGGGAGAGAAGTCCAAAGGCTGCCTGGGTCTTGCCTTGTGAGATTTTCCTACACCGTCTCCGGTGTCTTCCCTTTGTTTATGTAACGATGAACAGTGTCAGCTTTAACCTTTATCTCTTATTAACCAATGCTCAGATTTATACACTGTACAATGAAATCCAATATATATCTAAGAAGTCCTTCCCAGGCAGAGCAAAAGAAACCTAATACATTTGTACCACTGCAACAAATGTCAGAACCAGCTCTGATTAAATATTGGTTAGCTGAGTCAAAGAATTTTTATTGCTAGAAAGTTAAAAAAAAAAAAAAAAGGCCAGATATTCTCTCTGGACGCTCTTACTTGATGCTGTAAAACTTCTGAAACCAGGGCCCATGCTCACCCTCAGAGGCCCTTCCAGAAACCTTGCTAGCTTGCATTTTTCCTGAGGAGTGGTCTCACAGGGCTTGGCGAGATAATGCACCCCCACCCTCACAGCTGGGAGGAGAAGGCAGGGACCACAGTACATGGAGTATATCGTGTTCACGTTGACTTCATGCAGGACACACGTTCAGTGTTCTCTGGGAGGCAACGTAAGTTTCCTGTTAAGAAAAAGTCATGAAAGGATTCAGTTCAAAAATTCAGCTAACGTGCAATTGGGAAATCAAAATAGCCTTCTCATATTCAAAGAAAATAATTACTGTTAAAGCCAATTTTAGAGATCTGCTTTTAATAATATTTCTCTAGAGAATATTCACAAAAAATTGAGAAAATAGATTCAGTCTCAAGTTAAATATTCTCTATGCACCATACTGATAAGAGAGAGATGGAAGAAAAAGGGGGAGGGGAAGCTTTTGTGAAAAGAACCAGTAAATGGAGAATATATTATCAAGTGAATCCATTTAGCATTTTATTTATGTTGTGAGAATAAACTATTTGTAAGAATCGACTTTTTTTTTCTTACACACTGTTCGCACCTATTTAAAGCTACTGAAAAAGGCAGCTGAAAACTGTTTATACGTGCTTATTCCTTTTTATTTGGACTCTCCCGACCACTGCCACCACACTTACCACCTTTCCCATGCCGAAGGAGACAGAGACCTCTTTGTCTTACCAAAGTGGCTCTAAAGACTTATCTTGTGGTGTTTCAAGAGTGGAGAAGAGGGAGAAGGAAAAAGTAAGAAAGGTAGAAGAAAGAACTCCTTTCTAACAACCTTGTAAAAGCAAGGTTCTTAGAAATATTTAACTCTGTAAACTGCCCCACATATTTGCCAAGTACTAAGAAAAAAAAGTGGAGGAGGGTAATGGACGGCTGTAAAGACGGGCAGGAGGCGTCAAGCCCAGGAAGGAGCCTGCTGCTCAGACAGGAGGGGCCGCGGGACCCTGGGGGCCTTATGTTGGGAATCAGGCATCGGCACAATCAGTATGTGGCTCATGCTGGTGCAGATGACTTGGCAGAGAAGCTCTCAGGAATCCCAGATGTTTTGCAATAAGAAGAATTGCTCCTCAGTTCCAGGAGGCCTGAGTGTGAGGTGGAGGCCAGAGGCAGGAAGGAACACCTTCTAAACAGAAAGGCAGGAGGGGATGACACCAATCTGGGGCTGGGCTCTGAAGAGTGACGGAACTCTCCTGCTGGCACTGCACTGCTGTGGAAGTCAGCTGTCCTCAGGAGCAGCACTTCCTCGCACGTGCAAAAGGTGAACCGGGGTCTTCAGGTGTCCCCATCCAACGCCCCACTCAGTAGATGCAGGACCCTCCTCTGCATGGTTCTCTGTTATTACTCTGTGTCCCTAGAATCAAGGTCCATAACTGCCAGTGTCCTCGGGTGGTGTTCCCTCCACAGCACTATCAGCAGCAGCTTAAAGTTCATTTTGACAAATAATCAGGCTTCCACATGCTGAAAGTACTCAGTTCACCTCTTCTCGTTACTGGTAAGGGGATGAGTGGGAGCTGATGCTCCAGTTTATGCTCTGGACCAACTGGATACAGGTAAGAAGTGCAGGATGCCACTCACTGTACCCAGACCCGAGCCGAAGGCCAAGGGCCGTCCAGCTCAGGGCCCCCAGGCCCCTGCCTCTCTCTGTGAGCAGCGCGGCTCCTTCCTGGGTTTGACTCGGCCTCCTGCCCACTACCTTCTCCCTTCTCCAGGTCTTCAAATAGGAAAATGAATTTGCAGCCTAATCCACTAGAATATGTTCTAGGAATTTTGCTTCTAATTTCACTAAGGACATCAACGGGAACGCAGGATTCACTGTTCGCAAGTTTAAGTAAGCTGATTTGCTTCAACAGATTTCCCCTGGAGGCTGACAGTTGATAAGGTCTGGTCCCCCAAGTCACCTTGAACCTGAAGATCTACTTTGTGATGAAGAACTTCTGTAGGTGAGACGGTCTTGGCCCAAGGGAGCAGGGCAGGAAGCACTGGTGTGAGGCTGGCAGCCCCGCCCGGGGCGCCGTGCTCCAGCTGTGGGTCGTCTGGCCATCCTGCTACTTCACATTGTACAAAGCGTGCTCCCAAACCTGCGTGCTCAAAACCTCACCATGATCCAGGAAGTAGGCATTTTAACCCCTTGCCTCACAAAAGGATGAACACCCTCATGTCCCCAGCAGACTAGAGCTGCCATAGCATAGCGATGTTTTAGCCCAATGCCTTGACTTTACAGAGCTTGAGAAACCAAAATGCTAAACAGCAGGTGGACTGAGGACTAGAGCCTGGGCAAAGATCCTCAGGAGACCTCTTTGCTGGACCTGTTTGCCCGAATCCCACGGGGGCCTTTTGTGAGTCTCACTGGTTTCCTCTGAACGTTCATAAATGCGTTCACGCTGTACCTCGGGCTTGTTCTCACGTGGTCACGACTTGGATGTCTTCCCATGTTGGCACTGGTGACCTCACTCACTTCTGTGTGTGTGTGTGTGTGGTGCTGGGGTGACACTCAGGCCTCGGCATGCCACACTGGCGCTCTCCCACTGAGGTGCGTCCCCAGCCCTCGCTGCTGCTGGCTTTGCAGGGTGAAGTCGTTTGTACCCAGCAGGTGTGTGCGGACACTCGCGCGCACTGTTCAGGCCTGCCTCAGCCCGACCTCTCAGCGCCCACCCAACGCTGGCTACTGGCTGTTTTGAAGAATTATTCCTGTTCTGACTCTGTGTTGCAGAAATAGGGCGACTGAACCTCGGCACCCCTGGATGTGGCTGGCCATGTTCTCAGCAGACCTGGAGCTGGCAAGGCCGGCATGCGGGCAGCACGGGAGGCCCCTGCAGGTGCTGGCCGGGGTGGAAGCTGACACCAGCAGGAGCGCCTCTCTTGCTCTTGATTCTGAGCCTGAGTTCTGGCCGTCGCTGGCCGTCGAGCACGTGCCCTCTTTTGAACTGATTTGGACTCTGCGCCTCCATGTTGGCTTCCAAGAGTTAAGAGAGCAGGTTCTTCCCGAGTCCCACGTGAGCAAGCGCAAGGTGGACGGAGAGGTCGTGATTCCACGGTGGCCAAACTCCACGTCTGTCATTGACGAGGATGGGGAACTTGTGTCCCGCAGTCTCTTGCAGCGCGGCCTGGCAGGTGGCCAGGCTTTGCTGTCCTTCGCCCCCAAGGTCAAGGCAGAGCCCACCCCGGTGAGTCCCCCTGGCGTCCTAGTCCTGCTGGGTCTGGTGAGTTGCCTGCCAGCGCCTGCCGTGTCCATCAGGGTGAGCACCACACGGTGCCGCTGTTGACAGCTCTGGGATGCACGGCACCTCGGGAAACCGAATCCGTTCCTCTGCAGAAAATGCAGGACCACCATCGACACAACCTTCTGTTTTCTTCTTCCCTGTCATCTTCAGCCACCCCCAGTGACAACAGCATCATAATAATGATGAGGTAAAACTGAGGAGAATGAAGGGGGTGTCTGGTCGGCTGGCACTGCAGTGGGGTCAGCTCATGGGGTGGGTGCAGTTGCTTTTTTCCAGGAACTTATTTTTGGGGGAGGTCTGAAAATGGGATTTTTCTTTATTTTTTCATTACGCTTTTGTTCACAGCATATCTGTCGCTGTTTACCAAATCTGAACACGTTTACTTTAATGATCTATTTATTTCTTGGAGTCATGATGCACTCAGCGCATGGCTGGAAGAGACAGAAGAGGAGATAAAGATGTTAAATAATAAAAATAAAAGCCCCATTTTATTTTATATTTAATATTTGACTATCAAGGCAGACTTTAAATTCAGGTATAATGTACACTCATCTTAAAACAGAACATTCTGCTCTCCAAGGGGCAATGTAAATGGTCCCACCTGTACGGTGGCCTCACAAGTGGCTAATCCTCAGGTCCTCGCCTGAGTTGATTGGAGGACCAACTCAGATGCTCTCTCCTCTGACTTCAGCTGACCAGACCAGGCAATACGACTTGGTTTAGGTTTCCTTATTTTATTTTATTTTATTTTTGGTACCAGGGATTGAACTCAGGGAAACTCACCACTAAGCCACATCCCCAGCCCTATTCTGTGTCTTATGTAGAGACAGGGTCTCACTGAGTTGCTTAGCACCTCGCCATTGCTGAGGCTGGCTTTGAACTCGCAATTCTCCTGTCTCAGCCTCTCTAAGTGCTGGGATGACAGGCTTGAGCCACCGCGCCCAGCTGGTTTCCTTATTTTAGGTACCTTCATGAAAGGGAACGTTATTGGGTGGACTCTCCTTCTCTTCCTCCCTGGGACCAACACACAAAATTAGATCATACAATTGTACACGATTGTCAAGGGACAGAATGGCTATCTCTGAAGCTTCTCTTCCCTCCCCTCAATTTTCTCCTTTAACGACAAGGCCTATTGATAACATCTATGTGTTAGCTCTTAGATGTCCCTTTCTTTGACCTAAGGATCTGAATCCTGTTTAAATATAAGTAAATACCCCCAAGAGGACTCTTGTGTAAAGATGATATCGGTCATTCACACCATAGCATAAACTGTTGAATTCAGGTAATTAACATTTATTACAGGCCTTCGGAGGGTCTGTGCCAGGCCTAGTGACAGTAGACACACCCCTGAGGAGAATCAGACCTTTTTCATACTTTCCCCAGGCCACACCAGACACGGTGACTCCCTCGGGGCTCAGTGCCCATCTGCGAATGGAAGAGACAGAGTCAGAAGCAGCTGTTCGGTCTCAGGGTTTTTGCTTCCCTCTGGGAGGACAGAGGGCTCTACCCAGAGCTGCTCTTGACCGACTTCTTTGTATCTCTGGCTTTTTTGCAACTTTGCTTTTGAAGAAAAGTTTTTCAGCTTGAATATTAAAAATTAATATTTCTGAAATTGACCTTACTGGAAGATTCTAGAATTTCTGTGAACCTCTCAGCTCTGATGGCTTTTGGTATCTTCAAATATCCCTATTTTCTGTAGGCACCTGGTGTGGTCCAGGGACAGAGAGGTCTAGGCACAGGACTCTGTAGCAAGGCGTTCCAGGAGCTGGTCAGCGAGGCCCGAGGTGCTGTGTCCACGGGCATCGTGTGGCTGTGGAGGAGCGTCCCACAGAAGCCCAGGGGCTGCTTCCTTCAGTTTTCCGAGGGCTAGTCCTGGGCCCACCAGAGCCTGCGCCACCTATTTTGTGGGAGAAAGTTTCCTCTGAGAAATGTACCCACTGTCACTTCAGAAATGTGTAAGACGTGCACTTTCACAAAGGGGCTTGGGGTTGTCGTCACTGCAGTGGTCACAGTGTAGCAAGCAAAGTGAGGTTTAAAAAAGAAACCTAGGAGGAAGTCCGTCCCCGTGCAGTCACCTCATCTGATGTGAGGAAACTCGGAATGTGAAGCATCTGATGCCTTGGCTCCTGCCCCAGCGCTGACTGGGCGTTGATTGTGGGGTTGTCCCAAAACAAGTCCCTTAATAACGTCCAAAGAAATGTCAGGACACTCTCTCAACAGTGCCTTCAGATATTGGGAAGTGCTGAAGTCACGAACTGACTTGAGCTGGCCAAAACAGAGCCGGCCTGCTGGGGGGCCCCACCTCTTCTTGGGAGGGGGCGAGGATGGCAAGCTGGGGCTGTCTGGCGCTTTTATGGAAGGCCACAGGCTACAGAGCAGAACCCCGTCCAGTCCTCTACGCTCCTCACACTTGGGATCACCAAGACCTCTGGAGGCACATCTCCCAGGGCCTCTGAGCAGCCCTCACACAGGTGAGAAGCAGCGGGCGGTGCTGGGCCTGGGACTCAGCGTCTTCAGCACATGGTCCTGACGGTGCCAGAACGTGAGACTGGAGACTGAGCCAGGACATACTGAGGACAGAGACACTGAGCAGGAGGCGTTTCCTCCTGGAGCCTGAAGGGATGGAGGCAAAGCAGAGGTCAGTGAGCAGCGAAGGTCGGCTTGGCCACTAAGGGACGGTGCAAGGGCACTGGCCAGGACCCAGGGAGTGCTAATTAGATTTTGTTCCAGCTGGGAGGATGAGAACAAGCCTGTGTGAGGGACTTGGCTGGAGTGGCAGGCGGGAGGGACTAAGAAAGTCTTGCTGTGGTCACCAGGCTACCCAGCCAAGGCCCTGGGGTCTCTCTGGTCTGTTACCCTTCTTAAGAAGGTGTGGTATCACTCCCTGGGGCGGCTCTAACTCAGCTCGGGCGTGGGCCTCTGCAGGCTGCGTCCAGATGGCGTGTGCGTCACTCCTTGGTGAGGAAGCTGGGGGTTTGCTGTGTGTAGTGTTGGGGATTTTCCCCCACTAAGCCTAAGGTAGGTATCACGTTATCACACTATCAGCTTTTTTTTTTTTTTTTTTTTTTTTTTTTTAATATTTTTTAGTTATACATGGACACAGTGTCTTTATTTTGTTTGTTTATTTTTATGTGGTGCTGAGGATCGAACCCAGTGCCTCACATGTGCGAGGCAAGCGCTCTGCCACTGAGCCACAACCTCAGCCCCTCACACTATCAGCTTTAACTCTCTCTTTACTGCTTGCTTTGAAAAGGTAGAGCATGATGTTTCCTATAAAATTCAGAATTTCTAAGGAAGCAG
This sequence comes from Xerus rutilus, assembly GCA_028644305.1. NCBI lineage: Eukaryota > Metazoa > Chordata > Mammalia > Rodentia > Sciuridae > Xerus > Xerus rutilus. The sequence goes on along the minus strand of CM053409.1, from coordinate 691,148 downwards.
GTAATTCTACTACAGGAACAAAGTCAAGATCACAGTATATTTGTATTTTTAAAATAATGAGCCCTTTCATGGCAGTGGAGGCCCCTGGGCTGCCTCCTGCGGTGCTGTTTTGTACTTCAGCTGTGGCTGGTAAAGGAGCCCATGCTGTGTCCTCCTGCCCAACAGAGAGAGCAACGACACACCGCGCCTGTGGCTCCAGCACAATGGCGGTGGCTTCTGACCTTGTGGGACCCCCAGTCAAGGGATGATCAGCTGGAACATTTTTATTAATTTAGAGGCTAGATAAGAAAGACTTCAGAACACAGGCCTGGCCTGATCAAAACCAGAGAGGCACGAACTGGAGGCTCAGAGGGACGGAGGGCGTGGGGACACTGTCACCTGACCTGTGGCTCTGACGCTGGCCTCTGCTTGGTGGAAAACTGTGGATCTCCAAAGCGAAGACCAGCAAGCTGACTAGGGATGTGCCCGGAACAGGGGTGGACTCTGACCCCGGGGAGGGCCCGCCTCTCGGAAGCCTGGCCACATCCTCTGTGTACACTGCGTGACTCATGCTGATTACAGGGCACCATGATGAAACCCTGAGCAAAGGTCGCCACTGGTCACCTCGTGCCTGTCACCACGGTCACTCCTCCTGGGAATGTGACGCACGGTGGGTCACCCTCAGAAGCCCGGGCACGCAGAGCCACAGCTGGTCACACACCATGCATGCTCGCCCGGGCACAAGGCTTCTCCCACACTCCTGTGCCTCCCTGCTGGCTTCACCCACTGCCGATGAGGTCATGCCTCTGTTTGCTGTTCCTGGAGAGGGCAGGGACCCAAGTGTCCACATTGTGTTAGGGTAACTGCAGAATCTCTAGCCCAGGTCTCCGGCCGTGTTGCCCCATTTACGATGAACCTAGGACCGGGCGAGTCTGCGATGCACACAGTGACCGCGTGTCCGTGGTCATTTACGACTTCTGCTGTTGCAGCTTTGCCTCCTCCTGGGTCGTCTCTGTAAGGTGAGCCCCCTGTGAACAAGCTGCCCTGCTCCACAAACAGGACAATCTCCTGGGCACAACGGGAAACAAAGTTTGCAGACAAGAATTCTGCCTTGACGAAGTTGTAAGACAGGTGGGATTCGTTTATAATTGAAAGATGAATTTCCAGGCCTCTGTGGTTCATTTCCACGAAGCAGAAAATGGAAGATATGTGACTTGGCAGCTTTAGAAAAAGCATGAGCTGATTCCATGAGTTAGCATACGTCACGGGTCCCTGCAGTGTTTCTAGAGAGGTGGGATTGCTCACCAGAGTCCACAGGTACCTCTTGCATCACAGATAGAATTGAAAGCACGTAATGACAAGTGGGTGCCATGGCATGGGCCAAAAGCTTTTGGGAGAGAGAATTTCTCCCAGAAGTTGTTTTTAAGGCTTTTGTTTTTCTTTTTAAAATATGATTACACACTGCTCTATGTAAAAGGCATATTTTAGAAATTTTGTTTGCATAGTCAAAAGCAATAATATTTTCATAATTATTTCTAGTATAATTTAGATATTGAATGTCCAATAAAAAGCTAGGGACTCCAGCTAAATAAAAATTTGGTGTAAGAACCCAAGGGGCGTCCCAGGGCAACCGCATTTCAGTTTTGGACACTCCATGCTTTCGTTCGTCTGTGACCCAGCCGAGCGATGAGCCTCGCCATGCTCGCTGGTGCGGGAGAGGGGTGTTCCACGTGGCTCAAGCACACTCATTAGAACCGCCTGTGTGTGAAAATGTTTCTCAAAGCCAGTTCTTGTTTCACTGGAAACTTTGGTTGGTTCCGTGGAGTTTTGAGAAATTGCATTGTTCATTCCGGATGTTTAGTGCAACTAGCTTACTTGAAACTGCTTTCTCAGGCAAAATTCAAAATATGTTATATTTTTATTATGCCACAATCATTTTCTAAAAGACAACTTATGATAGATAATCATGGTTTTCTAAATAGATAACCATGATTTGGGGATCTCCGTAGAATACATACTTGTCTAGAACCTACCTAACGTCTTTAGAAAAGTATTTGCAGGTTTTAGACAAGCAGACATTCTAATGAGAACACAAAATCATGTATATCTACTTAAACAAAATCCAGGTGGAGATTTCACCATAACCCTTCCAGGCTCCATGTGGCTTCTGGGGACCCTACTGGTGGCTCTATGCCATAGCCTTAATTTTCCAGGTCACAGCTTTTTCAATAGTAGAGATGTTCATAACTTTGCAGTTCTAACATGGGTTAGGGAACCCCAGCTCTCTTTGTAGAATAGCTGAGGGGACACTGAAGAACTGAGGGGACACTGGAGAGCTGAGGGGACACTGGAGAGCTGAGAGGGCACTGGAGAGCTGTGGGGGCACTGGAGAGCTGGGGGACACTGGAGAGCTGAGGGGACACTGGAGAGTTGAGGGGACACTGGAGAGCTGGGAGACACTGGAGAGCTGAGGGAACACTGAAGAACTGAGGGGACACTGGAGAGCTGAGGGGATACTGGAGAGCTGAGGGGACACTGGAGAGCTGGAAGATACTGGAGAGCTGAGAGGACACTGGAGAGCTGAGGGGACACTGGAGAGCTGAGGGGATACTGGAGAGCTGAGGGGATACTGGAGAGCTGAGGGGACACTGGAGAGCTGAGGGGACACTGGAGAGCTGAGGGGACACTGGAGAGCTGGGGGGACACTGGAGAGCTTTGGAAACTCAAGGACTCTGTCACCGAGCTGTGTAACATTTGGGGCTCCGGAGCCTGAGAGGTTGGAAACACGGTATTTGCTTGTGTTCCGGCAGCTCCTCTCCCTAGGTCAATGTGCTCCCTTGCTCTAAACCCCGTGGCTGTCTCTGGATCAGAAGGTCCCTGGAGGTGCCTCCTCTGGCTCCCTGGAGTTCCCCGGAGCGCAAACCCCCCGAGGGCAGGCCCCCGCCTATCCTGTTCATCCTTTCACCCAGAACCATGAGCCCGGAATCGGAGCCTCCCACGAGACGTGTCCTGGACTAATGGACAACGGGGCCGCGGGCGCGAGGCGCAGGACGCCGTGAGGGAAGGCGCACGCGCAGGGACAGCAGCTCTCCTTCCCTCTGGGCCTCCCGGAAACCGTCCTGGCCGCAGAGCCATGTGGATGGAAGGGGCCTGGGTGGACGCAGGCCGTGCAGGAGGGCAGGGCACTAATCCCAGGAAGTAAGCACGGCGAGGGGTCGGGTAGGGTGACGCGATGCTCACCTCGATGGCTGGCCAGGAACGGGGCGGGGTAGGAGAGGCTGAGGGTCACTTTCTCAGTCTGGGTTCTGTATCTTTGATTAAAGCTCAGGAGAGCTCTACTGGGGGCTGGCGGAGGTGTGGCTGCTGACCCCGCAGCCCCTCCCCCTCCCCTCTCTCAGTGTGGCTTTTTTGAGGGAGGTACGAGGGATTGAACTCAGGGCACTCGGCCACTGAGCCACATCCCAGCCCTGTTTTGTGTTTTATGTAGAGACAGGGCCTCCCTGAGTGTGGCTGGGGAATCGACCTCATCTCTAGGTAGGTCTGGCTGACCTTAAAGGAACAGGCGAAGGCTCTAATTCCCAAGGACAGGCGAGAAGACGTCTGGGGAGGCTTCTGGGAAAAGCAGAGTCCTCCTCTCTCAGTGGACTTGGATGAGGAAGCCCCCAGTCATGGTGCTCATGGTGGCTCTCCTGCAGCCACTAGAGGCCAAGGGCGTGGCCTGCAGTGGAGAGTGAGGACCTGCTTTCTCCAGGACGCAGAGCTTGTGTATCACCATCTTGGAAGCCATGCACCTCTAGGCTGCCCCTGACGTGAGCATTTCCGCACCCCTTATCATCTTTGGGTAAAGATCTTGTAACTGACAGTTGAAAGCATCCTAAGACCTCCAGGAGGTCGCCAGCCAATGGGTGACTGCTGAGCCAGGGTTGTACAGAGACTGCAGGGAGAAGATGCTTGGGAGCGGAATTCTGGCCACTGTACGCTCGTGATTGCTTCCAAGTACGAATCCTAACGTATGGCACGCCGTGTGCTTTTCAGTCAAACTGAATCCCTTCAAGTCTGTCCTTCAAAAGCAGCCCCTGGGCTCCGCGTATTTACAAGGCACTTGGCAGTTCCGTTTCTGTGATCTCAATGGTGTGTGCTGGGTGTGTGTTCAGGCAACCTCCGCATATGCCCGTTTGGTGAGCATATTTGTGCATGCCCAAGGCATATGTAGTTGTGGGAATTCCTCTTAAAAACTGGGGAGAGAAGAGACAAAGAAGAGGCCCTAAAGCTTCAGTGAACATCTCCCTCTGTTTAACTTGGACACTACTGTGTGGAAGGAATGAGATAAAGCTTGTAATGTGCTCAGCACAAAGTAACTCTTCAACAAAGTTTAGTTGGCATGATGGTGAATAATTTAGTACATAAATTATGTATGAATAATAAATAATTTAACCATATAGCTATGTATGAAGACATAATATCTGGTTACGGAACTAGGCCACGGCACGTGCTGGTGAGTTTTCCCGTCCCTGGTGTTAGCTCAGCCCCTCACTTCTGAGCAGAGTGCCCTTCCCTCCCTCTCTACGCTCTGCCAGCGCTGCCTCAACCACGGGGCACAGCGGGGCCTGGGCCTTGGACTGGTGGCACTTCCACAAGCACATGAAAATGTTCTCATTTCTTTTAACATCAGGGGAAAAAATTAACATGCAGGATGAAAGTATTTTAACACACGTGTACTCATCTGGGTTCCAATGCAGTTGTAAAGTCTAATTTGTAATGTTTATTTTTTGATGGGTGAAGAGACCCACAGAGGCCAGGCCGCGGCCCTGGAGTCAGGGCGCAGCCACTGTCCACGCTGCCCTCGCGGCGCTTTCTCTCTTTGTCCATCATCTGCCCATCTTCCCCTCCGGACCTCCCCTCCCCTGACTGTGGTCCCTCCTTTTCTCCTGCTGCTGCGTTTTCCAGCCCGTGTCCACGGGACTCCCTCGTAACAGGGGAAATAAAAACAACCAGGACCACAAAGCTGGCGTCTTCCTCGTGAGCATTTTGTCCTGCCCCAGCCGCTCAGAGGGAGGCACGTAATGTCCTCTACAAGGGGACACGCGACACTCCTGAAACGCAAGCGTGTCTTCCACACACACAGGGGAAGAGTGGGGCCCTGAGCCAGGGTGGCCACCAGGCGGCTGCTCCGAGCACTCGGGGACACGCGGCTGGTTTTGGTCGCAGCTCTGAGTGTCAGGTGTGCGTTGATTCTTGGGCTCGCGCTGTCCCTCTGGAGAGAGGGGCCATCTATTCTTTGTGGGTCCTATTAGGCAGGGGTGTAGGCTATCATTTTAGGTCAGAGTTAGGTTTGCTGATTTTAGATGATCAAGTTTCCTATTACGAACCTCCTTGAAAAACTGATTGTGGCCCGTTACCATTTATCGCCAGTCCTCCGGAGCACTTCAAGTTGGAGCACCCCGGAGCCCAGGGCATTGTGTGCCTGGGTGATCTGGGGGGGTATTGTTTTCCCATTTACTTGCCTGACTCAGAATCCTTACTGCTTCTTAAATTTCACAAATTACGAGTTACAGAATAAAACAAAGCACACAAACCAACATTAAACTTCTTCCAGCAATCTTACTGTCCCCAGAGAGACGGACACAAAGTAAGAAAGTGGCCAGTTTCCTGCTTCACAAATGCTGCGAATGCTAATGATTTCTTAAAGGTGGATTTAAAACAAAGACTCCTCTGAATAATGTACAGAGCATTGAGGCTGTAATCTCTGAACCCGAGCATGTAACATCAGGCCTCTGATTCACCATAAGAACTCACACTGATTCCCCAGGATGGTTTCCAGATGTTTACTCTCTGCACTTAATTAAATTTTGGTAGAAATTATAACTTATTCAGATTTTTTTTTTCCTTAAAGAACAACTGTCAACAGACACTGCAGGAGTTTTCCCTGAGATGTTTTGCTCTCATGGGAATCGGCCCTCTCATGAAAGGCATCTCCTCCTTCCACAACCTTTCTCACTTAAACCCAGTCCTAAGTTAATCAGGGGAGAGAGGGAGGCGAGAGTTGTGATGGACTCGTCACTTCAAGCCCGTGACTTGGGAGGAAATCGCTGCAGAATTTGCACAACAGGATAGAAAACTGGTACAAGTCAAATCATTGGGACAGAATTCACAGACCTGGAGAAGGAACAGGAAAAAGACTACGACCGGCAGTGAAATTAAATCTTCTGGGAGAAACAATGTATCGCAGTAAAACAGGGTGTGAGCGTTGCATTCTTATGTGTTAGGAATCAAAATGACAAGTTTGTGAACATGTATGCATCGACCGGAATGCAGCAGCTGGCGAGGACACAGATGCCAGGACATGGGGAAGGGAACGAGTCAGGGTGGTGAGGCAGCACAGAGACGCGAACCGTGCAGAAGGGGATGGTAAAGCCACCAAACAGAGTCATAAACAGGGGGGCACGAGCGGGGAGGAAGGAGGAACAGGATATGACGGAGGGACAGGAGGGAGAGGGAGAGCAAGCACCCACACTGCGATTCTGCAGTGACCTGTTTCTCATGAAAAATACATTATCCTCGAAGAGAATTCTTTGATTTGTGTGTCTACAGCTCGCCCAGCCCACTGGGATGGCTTCAAAGCCTCCAGAATGATCAACCAGAGACTGGCATCCAGCAGGCACCAAATGCAGAGCGTCATTAAGTTCTGGCGCAAGGTAAATCCCCTCCGTGGGGGGCATGCTCTCAGGGGACAAGGACATGGCACCCAGGCAGCAGTTGAAGGTCTCAACGGAGAAGCAGAAACCCAAACCGAACCAGAATGGTGACCTGGGCAGAAGGGCTCAGGGGACAAAGGCCACGTGACTTGAGTCCTCTGCCATTTTTGGAACAATAGACTTCTTTGCAAATCTGATAAAAGCCTACATCCAGGAAAACATATGCTGGTGTCTAAAAACAAAATTTTGCTCTGTCAGGAGGTTTGTAGGTCTCCTGGGGTCCAGTTGTGGACCCCCTGGCTTGAGACCTTAGATGAGTGTTGAATTTAGTAGAGACGTGGTTTTTGATAGGCACAGTCACAGCCTTATGAATTACTGGATCTATTGAATTTAATGAAGAGTGGGAAATAAAAGCTTTCCTTCTGGGAAATCTCTACAAACCGCCAGTGGAGCTTGATTTTTTGGTTAGTTAACATATTACTACACCTAGCCATGCTCTAGGAAAAAACGCATATAATACAAAATAAATATCTGAGAGAATCAGACTGAAAAGAAAATATGGGTTAAAAAAACCTCAAATCCACAAACAAAAGTGACGCTGTGGTGTCACGGGTAGTAGCTACAACTTCGTGACTTCCTCGTGGCCACAGATAAGGCAGTGGTGGCTTGATGACAAGATTTCCAATAATCCATACGATAAAAATGGATGGAGTCTTTGGGCTCTTGGTTAAGGGCACTGTAGGTGTGAGTAACAGAGAACCAGCCAGGTGTGGCTGCACGGGCTGCTGGTCATTTTCCACATGGGGGAAGCCCGGAGGTCAGCAGGCCATCAGCCTCTGCCTGCCCCGTGCGCTCTCTACAGGGCCTGGGCTCTCATCACACCTGTAGCTTCCTCGCCTCACGTCAGCTGCTGTGACCCTTAGCCTCACATCCCTGGTGGAGGCCTGGCGAGGAGATAGGGCAGCCGAGGGCTGATGTCCATCTGTATTTTCATCAGGATGCAGTCGCCATTGTAGAAGCTCCCCGATGGGATCGTGGGACCACCCCTGGCTACAGGAGACTGGGGGATGAGTCTGCCTTTGGGGCCTTCTGAGAGAAAGGGAGCAAGGGATGATCTTGGAAATGGCTATGGCTGAGTGCCCTCCACCCAGGAACAGCTTTTCCTAATGTCAAGCAACCTTCCCCTGTGTGTCCTCAAAAAGAGGCTACTGTGTCCTGAACGTCAACACCCCCACCCCCTGCACTTACAGCAGTGAGTCCAGTTCCTGTTCTTTGTAGGCAGGTGGCTCAGGCCAAGGTGCAGCTGTGGAGAAGGAGGTCCACAGGGCTGGAAGCAATCCGCTCGATTCCACAGCCCTGTTATGATCTGCTTTAATTCAAAGGTGGCACTTGGCTCATCTAGAGCCACGTGTGGAGAGCATGCATGGGAACCACCCGTCTGTGCCACTGTTCTCACAGCTGGAATCGGACCCTCAGCACAAGCCTCCTGGACCACCATGGCCTGCCCGGGGGGCAAGGCTAAGTGCTCCTGATAAAAATTCAGAAGCACAATCAAGACAAATGCCCATGGATGACCCTCCCATGGCTGGTGGATGAGCCTCAAGAAGCCATTTTTCTTTTCACTCTGTTCCCCCAGAATTCCTTCTGTCTCCGTGACGGTGCGTTCAGCCCACAGCTATGCAGGCGAGTTGCTGGCATGAACCTGCTCATCTTGTGGCCTCAGATCAGATTCTTCTGTGCAACAGACTTAGGTCTGATTTTAGACATCTCCAGAGAACGCTCCTTTTGTCCAACGTTGGGGAGTAGACGCTCAGGTGGTTTTTGGAAGGACAGCTTCACACAGTGAAATCAGCGACAGCTCATTTCATGCTACTTTCAGTTGTGATCACTTGGAATCAAGATATTGTTAGAGTTCTCACTGCTTGAAGACCAGCACAGCAGATGCGGCACGCTGGGCACTAGACAGCGGCTCCAGGCAGGGAGGACCAGCGCTTCCCCGGAAGGAGCCGGGAGCCAGTTGGGGGAGCCAGTTCCACATGGAACTTCGAGAAAGGAAAGCACAGCGTTTTAAGCATCGTGGTCTTCGTGGGCTTAGATGAGGGTAAAGCCTATGTTTGGAAGAAAAAGGTCTAATTTAATTATAAGGCTTTTGTGTCTAATTCTTTTGTGTCTAGTTAAGGGCTTTTGCTTTGATAAAAAGGACTAAGGCCTGTGACTTGTTTTATGATGGGAAATATTAATAAATGAAGGAGCTGGTGAGTTCAGGCAAATTTTTAATACACACCTGTGAGTATGTTCTCCCTCACTGACAATCCAGCTGGACTTCTGCCCTCCTTGTTGGTTTAGGTTGGAAACATCAAAATACAATTGACCAGCTGTTTTTATTGCTAGAGGCATAAGGACACATTCCCATCTTATTTGCAATTTAGTAACACATGAAAAATAGTATGATACAAATTACACACTTATTGGCAAAAAATAACAGAAAATGAAAGTTAAACAAGATGTGAGGAGAACCACCCCAAAAACTTATTGTGGCAGAAAGTTACAGAATTCAGAGATGGGATGTCAGTCATCTGGGAAGAATGAACTTCTGGGCAAAGAATTTTAGATAGTCTATGCTAAGAAACAGTGCAGATGCTTCTTTTATTCCTGCTATTTGATTATAAATTCTTTGAGGGTAAAAACTGTTTTCCACTTTTACATTTATTCATTCAATAAACACTATGGGAGATCAAAAATAAGTAAAAATCTCTGGTCTTCTGTGGCCTGTGGTCCATTAGGGGAGAAATGATGTCTCTACAAAAATTTGTAAGGGAAGATTGATAGATTATTCTAAATCTCATGGCGGCAAAGTAGAACAGTTCCTGGGTTTCTGATAAGGAGCGATTTTCTCTAGCTGTGCAGCATTGGGAAGGATGTCACAGAGGAGGTGACATTTGAGCTGGGCTGAAGGATTGGCAGCAGTGTGCCACAGGGAGATGAAAAGAACATTCCAGGCAGGAGAAACAGTGCCACCGCGGCGCCCACGGTGCTGACGGCAGAGAGAGGCGCCCCTGTGGAGAGTAGTAGAGAACCCAGGTTTCCCGGCCCCCGAGAGCCCGGGAGGTCGGAAACGGGAGCCAGCGTTGTAAACGTGAGCGGAGGTCGGGTTCTGAGAGCCCGCCCGTCAGGTGTCAGTTAAGGCACTCGAGCTTTATTTGATAGGTCAGGAGGAGCCAGGCTGGACTTCTGCGTGGCTGAGAGACATGGGCCCCCTCCGACGGGGCGGCATTCCCAGACCCCCCAGAGGGTGCCTGGAATTGCAGGGAGGACCCGACCCCCACACGCCACGCTTTCCCCCCACATCGGTACATATGAAGTCCAGTTTGTAAATTATGGGCTGTAAGATGTTAGGAACAGTACCTAAAAGTAATATAGAACAATTATAATAATATACTATAGTAAAAGTTACCTAAGATTCATGAGCTGCTTATTTCTGGAATTTTCCTTTTGATGTTTACAGACCACAGTTGGCCATGGACAACTGAAACTGGGGAAAACAAAACCACTGATAAAGGGGGACCTCAGCATGTATGGGCACTGAACTCTGAGCCACATCCTCAGCCTTTTTTTTGTATTTTAGAGACAGGGTCTCTCTGAGTTGCTCAGGGTCTCACTGAGTTTGAACTCTCGATCCTCCTGCCTCAGCCTCCCCCCTGTCTGTTTTGGAATGGAGGTGATTGGCACCTTGCTATTGCTCCAGGTGCTCTCAAGTGCCCCTCGCAGTGTGGGCATGGGATAAACGGACAGCAACAGCTGTCACCAGGGCAACGGCCCAGGAAAGGTGCTGAGCATGTCTGAGGGCTTGGGCAAGAAACAAGAAGTGAGCCCTGATTTGACACTCAGCCTTCTCTCCCGCAGGCAGGTCACACTCCAGACTTTGGGGGCTCCCCCGTGATCAGCCTTCTAGATGGCGTCCAGGAAGTGCGGCTCCTCCCATAAGGTAGGGTGACATCCAGGCGCAGGCCGTTTCTACTACCAGGGCCCGCGGGCTTTGACAAGTGTATTTCTGTGGTGGGCGGACTTCACGCTCCATTCTCTGGTGACCAGCTGGGCAACTGGGAAGCCACCTGAGCTTCTTGACCTCTGGGCATTGACGAAGATTTCCTGGCCCATGCGTGGCTCACAGCGGGGCTCAAACCTCAGAACCTGGTGGAGTGAGTCACCACCCTAACGGAGTCTCCCTGGGGTTCTGCACCTTTCCCACTGGTTTTCTTGTACCCGGTTCCGTGAGTCAGATTCCTGTCTACTGGAGATTCCTGAAATGGTCCCTTTCCTGCCCTGAAACATGACAGGAAAGAGTCACAGAGACTCCTATGCAGAGGGCAAGAGCGTTCAAGGGCAAGGCTGAAGGCAAGTGATTCAAGCTGGGGGCCCTGGGGGTCCTGCTGCAGCACAAAGAGCATCAGGGTCCCTTCCAGTCTGTCCTGGGAAGCCTGCCTTCTCTGACCTCTCACTCACCTGAAAAAAGAAACATTCCCCCAATTTACCAAAATGGTATGTGTTTGTTGTGGGAAAACTTGGAAAATACATAAAATTATAAAAGAGAAAATGAAAAATTCTCGATAATTACACCAAAGACAACTTCTTGAAGGATGAGGTTGAGCTCTAAGTGACAGAAAACTCAACACAGGAGTGGCTTGAATTAAGTAGACATTCCTTTTTTTCTCATGTAACAAAAACTCAGGAGCAAGCGATGCAGAGACGGTATGTTAGTTCCACGACCGTCAGGAACCGGGTCTCCTGTCTCATAGTTCTGCCTTCTGCCTTCTTTCTTTGCCCCTCCTCCCCCCCTCCTCCTCCTCCTCCTCCTCTCTCTCTCTCTCTTTCTCTCCCTCCCTCCCTCCCTCCCTCTCTCTCCTCTTTGTAATGGGGGTTGAAGCCAGGAGAGCTCTACCACTGAGCTACATCTCTAGCCCTTTTAATTTTGTATCTCGAGACAGTCTCACTAATTTCCCAGGCTGGCCTTGAGCCTTTCATCTTCTTGCCCCAGCCTCGGGAGGAGCTGGGACCACAGGTGTGCGCCCGGCCCTGGCTGCAGTTCTGCTGCTCCAGACACTGCTTCTGCTTCCTTGTCAAGATGGCTGCCCTGGCTCACTCCATCACAGCTACATTCCAGCCAGTAGACAGGGAGGAGAAAAAATAAGAGTATCTCCTTCTTTTTAAGGAAATCACGTGATATATTTTGCCTATGGCCTCTGCTTCCCAAGGGTCACACTTATTTGAAAAAGAACCCTGAGAAATGCGATCTTTATTCTGGGCAACTAGGTACTTAGGGAAACATGGGCAATTCCCCCCATAGAAGAGGGGGGAAGGGCCAGCCATCCTGGTCACACCACGGCAGCCGTCCACTGCCCCATCCTAGGGAAGCTCGTGGTTTTCTTTTCCTGGCGTCTCAGGTCCCAGTACCACCCCCAGGTGATAGGTAATACTTCTGCTGATGTCATTTCTTGTCACTGGGCCTGTCCCCCTTTTGTGGAGCACATCACCCCCTCCAGCAGAGCCTCTATTGGCATTAGTTTGTGTGTTTTTAAAATTCTTCACTGTCCATGCTTGACCACCTGACTTTTCTCCTCCTGTCTTACATGTCCACCTGAACACAGGACAACCTCTGGTCCCTCAAGCCAAGCCTCTGCTATGGTCCCTTAGAGAGCCACCGTGCCTTGTCTCCAGGCAATGCCACCCCTGCGAGGAAGGCCCTGGCAGCAAGCTTCCTTACTGAGCAGGTGGAGATGCTGCCCAGGGAAGTCCTCCACACCGTCCCTCTGATCCGGTTTGGGAGCTCGCCTCTGCGTGCCGCGGGACGTGGAGAGGAGGCTTCTGCACCTGTGGCAGTTAATGGTGTCGGTTATGCAACATTCAAATCTCAGGCTTTAATCCACAAAGGTTGATTTCTTGCCTCTACTACTTGCCTCCCTCCTCACATGACATAGTGGAGTCCCCATACTGGTGGTCCCCCTGTTTTAGTCACCTTCTGCTTTGCTGTGGCCACACTATCTGACAAGAACCACTGAGAGCAGGGAGGTTGACTTGGGGCTCCTGGTTTCAGATTGCTCAGTCCATAGACGGCGACTCCATGGCTCTGGGCCTGAGGTCAGGCTGCACCTATGGGGAAGAGCCCACAGAGAAAGCTGCTCAGCTCATGGGGCATCAGGAAGCCGGGGCAGGGGTCTCCACAGGGCAGACGCACCAGTGACCCCCTCCACCAGCCACCCCACTCCTCCTACAGCTATTACCCAGTGAGTGCATTCAAACCAGGAAGGGCCAGGCAGGTTACGGCCCACACAACCTGAACCTTCCTCCTCTCAGCATCCCTGCACTAACAGAAGCTGGGGGGACACCTCATATCCAGGCCACAACATCCTCATTCCAGAGAAGAGCGTTCTAGAGGGCACTGCTTCAGTAACCCCAACTCAGCCAGGGAGGCCCCTGTCGCTTCTGCTCCAGCTAGTCACATGGTCCCGACCAACCACAAGAGGACCGGGCAGTACCGCCTGCCTATGCTTGAAATGAGGGAGGCCGGAACTGTGTGGGGAACGGCACTAGCTGTGACTGCAGGGCCTGAGAGAAGTCGAGCCGCGGGTCGTGGTGAACATTCAGCAGCCGAGACTGACCCACGCTGACCTGAGGCCAGTGCAGTGGGCCTTTCTGAACTGCCTGGTGCTTCCAAGGAAGTCACTTTCATGGTTTGCTCCTAATGACTCTGTAACCCTCTCGAATTGCTCCCACTTCAAAGTGAAATGTTCCGAGAACCCGGTGCCAGGACCTGGGCAGCCTCGCTTCCTGGTGAACCTCCTCCTCTCAGCGCTTGGCTCGTCCTTGAGAGCTTGCCCCGCGCGCTGCCAGCCCAGCCCCGTCCCGGGGAGGGATCGCCAGCCTCCCTCCTCAGTGGGGCAGCAGCACGCAGGGCACCTCGATGCTGGAGACGGACGGCCTCTTGCCTGCCAGAGACAAATGCAGACACACAGAGCAACGTCAAGCCAGGCTTCACTTCACAGGGAGCTCCGCCCGGCCTGCCAGGAGCCGCGGCCTCCCTCTCCCCCTTCAGCCCATGCAGCCTTCTGCAGGCCCGGCCCTGGATCCCCGCCAGGCTGCCCTGTTCACCTGACACTCCTGTTCTGTCTGACATCTGAAGCTCAGAGCACTCCCCAAATCTGGGCTCAACTCCCTGAACGCAGCAGAAGGCCAAGTGTTTAAAACGTCAGGTGATTAGGAAGGAAAAGCCACAGGAAATACTTACTCTCTGAATTCTGTGTGACTAAGAGAAGAGAGTGCTGTGCCGGCAGCAGCTGCTGAGAGAAGGAGCCCTGTGAAGGCCTGTGGGGAAGACAACACAAGGAGGAAAACCCCCCAGGGAGGAAGGCAGGATGCACAGGACAGCGGGGACACTGGCGCCATGGCTGCGGTGGCCACTGGCTTCCCTGGCCAGACGAGATCCAGAGGAGCCTCGAGCTCTGACTTAGAATCAACATGGGAATTTGCATTCTGTGACTTTAAGGAAAAGAGAAGATCTGTTTTACAGGGAAGGCGAGGACAAAGTGAAATGGGGACGGGCAGGGTGGCAGGGGACAGACCTGGGGAGCAGGGGACGGGCAGGGTGGAAGGGGACAGACCTGGGGAGCAGGGGACGGGCAGGGTGGAAGGGGACAGACCTGGGGAGCAGGGGACGGGCAGGGTGGCAGGGGACAGACCTGGGGAGCAGGGGACGGGCAGGGTGGCAGGGGACAGACCTGGGGAACAGGGGATGGGCAGGGTGGCAGGGGACAGACCTGGGGAGCAGGTCAGGCTTCTGCTCCCGACCCTCAAAAACCGCTCTGCAACGACAGTCACCAGTGCAGAGTCCTGTGGCGGACAGGCCTTCAAGCCAAGTACTGTGCCAGCCTGGAGGGGAGCTCAGTCTTTCCCAAATTACTGTCTTGAGTCAAGAAAATGGAAGGTTCCGAGGGGTTTGGTGGAGCCGGAGTGGGACCCCTGAGCCCAGTCTCAGCGTGGGCTGTGGGGTCAGGTGGTGCTGCTAGGAGTGACCTGTGGCCCCAGCACACAGGTGAGCAACATCCCCACGCACAGCGACGTTGACAGGGTGACTTCAGCCCTTTGACCAATGTCTTCCACCACAGCCAAACCTCTGTGCCTTCCAAGGGCTTCCCAGTATGGGAGTGACCAGAGGAAACAAGCCAGGGGCCCAGGCAGCGCACAGGGCTCCTGCTGGGGGCGGAGGTGCCACCTTGGTGCACCCGGTGACTTCCTGCTCTCCAAGCACGTAGTGTGCTTTACCTGAGGCCAGTGGGGGGGAGTCAGGCATCCCAGGAGGGGACACAGAACACCTGTGGACTCTCAGGGCAGTGTGGCGTTTCCTTCCCGGGAGCAGTGTTTGCAGGGCTCAGACCTCGTGGCTGGTGGAAACACTTTCCTGAACTGCGCTGGCTGTCGCGGGTGTCTGAACACCCTCACTCCATCCCCACTCTGCAATGAGGGAGGCTTTGAAGTCTGCCGCTATACTTTGTTGTATGGTGCTCACTACATAAGGACGCATGTTACCAGGCCACAGGTTCTATTAAATGTTTCGATAGCAATATGTTAACAATTGGATTTTATAATCCTACGTATTGTGGGGCGGCCAGCACCCTGCCAGGGGAGCTTCCTGCTCAGGTGTGAGCCGACTGAGAAATAGAGTCTGAAATAATTAGGAAGAATTCAGAGACAGAGTCAGAAATTAGATTTCGAGGGAAGTGGCGCACCTGACAGGCTGTCCAGTCCTGGCAGGACCTGGAGCTGGAGGACACGGTAAGGAGTCCGTCAGGGGCAGGGGCGAGGCTTCTGCCGGAGGAGTCTTGCTTCTTGGTGCGGCAGGGGTCTTGCAGGCTGACTGCCGTCTTGGCAAGCCACCCCATCTCTGAGAGGCTGTGTGGCCGTGTGGCTCCAGCGCGTCACCCCATCTCCAGCGCTGTGCTGACCTTGTGATGGAGCTGGGTGGACGCCACATGAACTGGGCCTTCCCAGGCCAGCAGGGTGCTGCTGGGAGTTCCCCACACCAGGCTTTCCTGCCCAGTGGCTTCCTTCCAGTGCACGCACTGTCCCCGATGGCTCTCGGCACCGAGGCGTTTTACTGGGTACAGTTCAGGCACTGCTCTGCGAAGGGCTCTGTAGACTTGACCCCATCTCTGAGAGGCTGTGTGGCCGTGTGGCTGTGAAGTGAGTCCCCGCAGCAGGACGGGTGAATGAGTGTCGGGTTGCCAATGGATTCCCCGTCACCAGGTCCTATGTCCCTGCCCCAGACCCTGTGGGTTCAGAATGACAGCTGTCACTGTCATTCTGGGTTAGACAGCTGCAGTGTCTCTTGCCACAGCCTGTGCTGGTAATTCCAGGGCGCATCAGCCTTTGGAAGGTGGCATGACGGTCTTACAGAATGTGACAGAAAAGAATCCTTCGCTCGGCTTCCTGATTAAAATGCAGACTGATCGGGAGTTCATGGCATCTCTTTTAAGAGGGACATGTTCATGTGTTCCCTGCAAGTTGATGCTCCTCAGGGATTTGGCACTCCCAAGTCCACTCAAAAGGAAATCAGTTTTTTTCAGAGCTGAATTGGCAGATAAATGTTTACACTTACCATCAAGCAAAAAATGAAGTCTTAAAACATGAAGGCATCATCTTCTGCTTCTCCAGTAGGCCAAAGCTTTTAAAGATGATAATCTTAAGATCAGTCAGATACAATGAAATAGATATTTACTTTTTTCTTCTATTGGTTGTGTGTGTGTTTCTAAGGGTTGAACCCAGGGGTGCTCTACCACTGAGCTACATCCCCAACCCCTTTTTGTTTTTTAATTTTGAGACAAGATCTCACTAAGTTGCCCAGACTGGCCTCAAACTCATGATCCTCCTGCCTCAGCATCCTGAGTTGCTGGATTACAGTGTGCCACTGTGCCCGGCTGAAATAAATATTTCCATAAGCTTCCCACCAGGTCAAGACTTGGCATGACTTCTCTAAATGGAGATTTGGGTTCTAGGATTTAAGTATTTTTCACCCAGTAATTTTACTTCTAGGAATTTATCTCACAGGCAGAATTATAAGGATATTATTTCCAGGATATTCTTCAAAAATTATTTGCAACAGTGAAATATTAGAGAGAACACAGATGTCAATAATACCTGCAAAAGTTTGGTAACATATATTGTGATACCTCTTTTTGAATGAACTGTTATATAGCTAATTTTAAAAAAATAGCTATTCTGAGAATATGTAATGATAGAGGAAATGTATAATGTTGGAACTAAACTGAGGGCATAGAACTACATGCTTAAAACCATTCTGTTTTTAGTTTAAAATTTTGTTTAGTTTAAAATTTGTTGCATTTCCTTGTGAACTTACTTATCTACATACTGTGCATGTCCAGGTAAAGCAACTGGAAGGAGAGTACCCAGGCGTTAGGACTGGTGGTCTTTGGGTGGAGGTGTTGTAATGATTTCCAGTTGCGGCTTTGTGTGGGTTTGATCTTCTGACGTTAGATGGGCAATAAGACATTGCTTTTTAAAGATGGGCTGTGCCACGGGAGCGGAGGCCTGTTCCCAAGCCCCTCCTGTTGCTGCAGACAAGTTGGTTTTGCTGGTTGCTACTGAGAGTCATCTTCTCCTGACCTCTGCGCTCCGTGCCACCGCTGGGTTCCAGATGTCTGCCTGAGCCAGGCCCAGGGTACCTGGCTCTCGGGCGGTGTTCTCTCTGCTGGAACAGAGAATCTGCAACAGCAGGAGGGTGTGGACGTGATGGTCCTGTGACCTGGCTGTCAACCTAGCCTCTCAGCATCAGGAAAAAGAGCTTGGGAGGAACTTGAGGCTTTCGTGATCAAAACTGGGGCTGCCGAACTTGAAATCGGGAGAGGATCTGAAGAGGCATCAGCCCCCTTCCTTCTCCGCCTGGGCTTCTGGCTGGGCCTTGTAGGTCACGGGGTGGGGGGCAGACTGCAAGGAGCACTCCCTCCAGAGCCGCTTGACCTTTTGCTGGCATTTGATTGAAAGTGATAAACTTCCAACTTTGGATAGATGGAAACACGTTTTCTATGGGTTTTGCCTCGGAAGTGAGCCCTGGGAAGGCAGCCTTTCCTGTTTGTGAGTCTTGTTTGAAGGTTCTATTGCTCGCACTGCCATTTAGGATTTTGAAAACACTGGAGCCTGTGTTTCAGTCCCCCTCCCTTTCTTAAACTTGGGTCAGTTTGCTCCTGGCTGAGGTTTAAACAAGAACAACTGGGAAACCATTTTCTCAATGTCTCCTGTTGCATGGCAATCTGAACACGCAGGCCCTTCTCCTCTGTGAGAACTGCCAACAAAACAAATTACAGAGGTTGTGTTTAAAAAGGATGATTTCCAAACATTTTTTCCCCTTTAACTCCCTTAAAAAAAATAGAGGCAAAAGACTGTAGGCAAAGAATTAAAAAAAAAAAAAAAGAAAGAAAAAACCCTCAATGGACTTTTCATGACTCGCTCTCAGGCTGCTGCAGGGTTAGGAAACCATCTGGGGCGTTCTGGGGAGGCAGACGGAGCAGAGCTGGACATGGAATGCAAAGCCAGCCGCGGCAAGGGAACAGTGAGGGAAGGGTCACCAGCCAGCCTAGGTCCTCAGCTCGGCCCTGCTGGAAGACCCTCCTCCTGAGCCCAGCACTCTGCCCTCTCCTGCCTTCTCTCTGCCCAGGGAAGGTGGCCCCTGTGGGCTGTAGAAAAGGGCTCCCTTGCCCAGGGGCACTGGCAGGAGGGCTGAAGGAAGGGGTAGGCTGGGTGTCATCTTCCTGGAGCCCCCACTGCTGGACAGGAAGGCCGGCTCTGTCCCTTCACCCAGAGCCAAAGCTGCTGCCAGGCAGCCACCCCTCCCCAGACGGCTGCCCTCCCCGGGCTCCAGAATTTCTCTTCTTCCTGTCCCTTCAGCCTCGGGGTGGGCACAGTGCCCTGCTATCTCCTGCTTCATAGCAAAGTGCATTCTACAGCCACCTCTGTCTTCCCAACAGCTTATTAGGAGATCCATCAGGCATCACTTTGCCCGAAGCCCTCTTGTGTCTTGGAGTCATTATTTAAATTTTAAATTATTTGTCTTTTCAAAATCATGAGCTTTGGTACTAAACAGGTGTTGACTGTAAGGTCTGTCAACACTGAAAATTTGGACAAATTATGAATCTGGCAGAAAGTGCTTGCATCAAAAAATGAAAGGGTGCCAGTGTGCCACCTCCAGAGGCATTGTGAGAACTCAGTTGGTGCACAGGAAACTCATCTTAAGGTCTGGTAGATGGGTATGGACTTACTCCCGTGTGGTCTTTTCCCTTCCGCCAGGGGTGAGGCTAGCTAACATTACTTGTGTGCTCATTGTGCAGCTGAGCATTTTACACTTGTTAATTTATTCATATGATCCTAGGTACTAGTACTCTCCCTATTTTACAGATGGAAAAACTGACATCCCCAGAAGGGAAGAGTTGCTGAGGCCTGCCAGGACTCAAGCTGGGAGTACTGGGTCACAGCCAGACCGAAGACTGCTCGAGGCAAAGACCACCGCAGAACACAGTTTGTTCTATTTTTCACAAGGCCTACCAAAATGTCAGTCATATAGTAGATGTTCAATAAATGCTGACTTCGTTCCCAGAGTGGAGCAATTCGGCCGGGGTTGCAGCAGGCTGTGGCCGGGGGTTCGCGTGGTGCCGCAGCAGCTGCCCCTGAGCTCCTGGGGCCTTTGGCACCTGGGCCCCAACCTCAAAGCTTGCTGGGACTTTCGTTAAACACCCCGGGATCCCAGGAACCCTTTCCTCCAGTGCAACTGTGGCTCGGCCGAGCGTGACCCACGGCAGAACGTCTGGGCCAGGGTAGGTCAGCGGCGGCTGGCCGGGGCTGGTGCGTCCATGCTCATGGACGTCGCTTTCCACCTGCTCGCGTCCCCCGTCAGGAAAACAGGGACCGCAGCACCCGGACGGGACGCTGCCGGAAGGCGTCAGGCCCGTGGTGCGGCCATGGCCTTCCGTCCACGGCTCCTGGACGCCTTGGCCAGGCCGGCCACACCGGCAGCACTGCGGACTCACCGATGCCGCAGCGGTTCTGGTGCTGCAGATGTGATCCCGAGTGATGACCGGGTGTGATCCCTGGGACGTGACCGTCTTCCCCTGCCCTGGTGACGCAAGGGCTGGCGGGGCGAGAGCCGGCCGCGGGCCGCGCGGAGGGCAGGACTGGGCCGCGGAGTCCACCCCTGCGGGAGCACTGCCGCATCCCCCGCGCCCGGGCCTCACAAAGCCCACCGCCCACCGTCCACAAGAACCCCTGGGGTTTGCTGCTGGTTTATAGAACATGAGTTTTCAAGACGTTACTGGAGAATCTGTGTTTCCACTTCAAAAAAGGTTGATTTCTCCAGCTGAGATGAATCCAAGGGAATTATTCATAATTTTATTAGAGATCTTATTCCAGGGAATGTTTTAGTATCTGATAATCACCATGACAGAAATCCAAAGTTTCTACCAAGAATTCGACCTCTGCATGTGACTTTTGCCCCCTGAAAAATAGAAGATGCAAAGCTGTCCCCAGCAGTCACCATGGATGTCCACAGTCCCCAAAGCCCCCAATTACAGCAGGAATTCCTCATCTAATTTAGGGTCCCAGTAGGAGGAAAAACACAGCTTAAGTGCCTGTAAATCATAGTGGTATATGTCCACTGCAACTTATGTGGATCATAAATGTGACACTATTATAAACAGCCAAGTTTCTTTGAGGAGGTATTTGAGAATCCTTTTATTAGCTTTGAGAAACCACAGTCCTTCTATCAGGACGGTTTTTCATCTACTGTTACAGTTTATTGCCTTTGTTTTCTGTAATTAATACAAAATGTGTTTTTTCTTCTTCTTCTAATACTTGCCTGGGCTAGCAGAGTGCAAGTTTGCGTTGTCCCTGGGCTAGGGTACCACAAACCAGGTGAAGATGGCTGCCTCCTGTCCTCCTAGTCCAGATTCTCCCAGCCAGCTTCAGAATCCCTCACATTTCTTTCTTTCCTTCTTCTTTTTTTTTGACCACAAGTAAAGCCCTCTCTGTCTGCTGATCTGAAAGTTGCCCACTCTTGAATTTTACCCTTTACCACAGTGGAGGATGCAGAATAGCTGAGGTCAGGAAATATGGAGAGAATGCTAACAATTTACCACTAAAACATACATTAAGCATATTTTGGGCGAGTGTAATGTCCACGTTGAGCTTCTAGATGGAGGGCTGTCTCCTCATGTGACCATCTTCACATCAGTGCGCCCTCTCAGCCCAGCCCTCCCTTCCTACAGGAGGCTCTGTGCACGGGCAAGGTCGGCCTGAGGAGACAGACGAGTCGGGTTCCCTGCCCTGTCCCCTTTCGCCACTCTGGTAACAAACACTGAAGGGCGAGCTTGGAATCCTAGAGCTCCACGTGGGCCAGCACATGAATATCCTCCGAGATCGAGATTGAAACAGGCAGGAACAGAAGAGGAAGTCCAGGCACAGGTGACACCTGCCATCTGCCCACAGAACCCTAAGGGCATAAATGTCTAGACACCTGCAAGAAGGAAAGGAATGGGCGGGGACCCCACTCAGGTGCTTTGGTTTTCAGGCTGTCACAGAAGGTGGGCATTAGTGCCATGGTTTGCATGTAACATGCGTGTGTCCCCCAGGGTTCGTGTGCTGTGACGTGGTCCTCAGCAGGATGTGATGTTACCTGGAATAAGCAGACACAGCAAGACAGATGCCATGCTGTCTGTCACACGTGGGGAAAGTCAACCTGAGTTCAAGGGACTGGGAAGGGGCTGGGCAGGGGGTTGTGAGGGCCCAAGTGTGCATGGGTGTGACTGCTGTGTACTGCAGGCGTGCATGGGAATACCACACGGACCCCGAGAGCAGGAGCAGTTACTACGTGCTCAGAAGAGTAAACAAGAGTATCACATCTGGAAAAGGAAAAGGGTGGTGGGGGCTGCACAGAGTGGGGCATCATGGAGGTGGCTGGGCTCTGGGGACTCTGCCCTGGCACAGGATTCAAGTGGCTCTGTGGGCCCTGGTCCGACCTCACGAGAGGGCTGGCATAGGAAGTGACGAGTGGCCTCTCCACTCTCTCTGCCCTCGGGACCTCTCTCTCCTGCACACCCGCCCCCGTGGTTGTGGTCGCATCCACCAGGAGGGCTTTTCTGGAGGCCAAACCATTGTGGCTGTCTGACTTGGACATTTAGTTTTTAAGCTCTGGGTTAAAGACACTTTGGTTTGTAAATTCCCGAGCCACAGGCACTTATCATAGCAATGGAAGATGGGCTGGTACACTTAGGAAGGGCACGGGACCCTTTATTCAGTCCCCTCGCTTTCATGGACACAACGGCAATCACTATGGCAGGGTGTATGCATCATCTTGTTTAGATCTTGCGCCAGTGCTGGCTTTGGCATTTCCCTTTTGCAGACAGAAACCGAGGCACAGAAAGGAAGTAACTTGCCTGAAAGAAAGTGGTAGAAGCAGGATCCCAATGTGGGCACTTAGGTTCCTAATTCAAGCATCAAATGAGAGCCCCCCAAGGACTGAGTTTGTGTCTCCTGGCAAATGTCCTGTCTCTTTGCCCTGCTCTGGGGCAGGGGGATGGCTGGTGACCTCCTGGCTTTGGCCACTCTTGCTTTGTCACGTCTCAAGTCGACCGGGAGAGGCTGTCATGACCCAAGACGGATGCGTGTTTCCCCCGGGGGCCCTGGTCTGTGCCTCCCCAGACGCGCCTGCTGGCTGCACCTGTTACTAATGGGATTTCCAGATTCCTGCCTCAGGAGCCTCCATCTGGCAGCCTTGCCCAGCCCTGGCCCTGCTGGGTGTGGTTGTGCTCTCAGCTGTCTGCTTTGGCAAGTCAGGACAGGGGCTGTGGTGTAGGCCTGGGGCAGGCTTCCCTGGAGGTCCTGCTCCACATCCCTCTTTGCAGGGCTGCCGCTGCCTGGAGATGAAGGTGTGGACTGTGGGCCTGAGGACCTTGGCCACGCCCCACACGCATCCCTTTGTTACAGTGACCTTCATATATATTTCTTCACCAGTGAACTTTCCTTAGACATATTTCCTCCCCTTTTCTCTACGCCCCCTTTCCTCAGTGACATATTACAGCACCTTGAAGGGCACGGTCTTGAAGCCCAGGTGATTTATTAAATACCAGAAAGAGACGTTGGAGTAAAGCTCTCTTTTCTTAACGGACCTGACTAATGGAGTGGCTTGTGATTCGCCTTCAGTGTTTGTTACCAGAGTGGCCAAAGGGGACAGGGCAGGGAACCCGACTCTTCTGTCTCCTCAGGCCGACCTTACCCATGCACAGAGCCTCCTGTAGGAAGGGAGGGCTGGGCTGAGAGGGCGCACTGATGTGAAGATGGTCACATGAGGAGACAGTCCTCCATCTAGAAGCTCAACATGGACATTACACTCGCCCAAAATATGCTTAATGTATGTTTTAGTGGTAAATTGTTAGCATTCTCTCCATATTTCCTGACCTCAGCTATTCCACACCCTCCCCTGTGGTAAAGGGATGTGCGTATTCCCAGTTTCCTCCTGGATCT
The DNA here is from genome assembly GCA_028644305.1 of Xerus rutilus. Taxonomy (NCBI): domain Eukaryota; kingdom Metazoa; phylum Chordata; class Mammalia; order Rodentia; family Sciuridae; genus Xerus; species Xerus rutilus. The sequence continues at coordinate 667,899 of CM053409.1, read as the reverse complement.
CCCCTTGCGGGTGAGGTCTTCTAGTCCGTAAATACAAGTGCCTCCTTCCCACTCTGGAAGCCGGGGAAGTCCCCGTCCCGTGGGGTGTCACGTGCACCCACTGAGTTAGGTCAGAAGCAGGCCCTGAGCACGCGTGACTGCCAGGGTCAGCTCTGCCGCTAGCTCTCATTCTCCCACCTGGTCCTGTTTGTCTTCCTGTCCTACAGACAGCCAGAAACAGGGACATGTGACTTGAACTTGGCCACTCAGACTCTTTTCTCTGGTGTGCCGAATGTTGTGTTTGGTACAAGGACAGAGGACTTTTTAAAAATCGTGAACTATAAACACACTAAGAGTGTATAAAACTACATGAAGGACTTATAAATAATCGAAAGCAAGTGTCCATGTAGCACCAACTCTCAAGGTTATTAGCGCCCCCGCAAGTTTCCTGTGTGCCCTTCACCAATCGAAACGCTCCCCGTCCCTCGGGGACAGCATCATGGGCCCGTGACCTGTGCAGTTGAACAAGGTTCTATGCTCAGAAGGCCCCTGCTTGGTCTGACATGCTGTAGTTTCCTTCTGGAACTCTCCGTAACTTTTGAACAGGTGACCTGCATTTCAGTTTTGCCCTGAGGCCCATGAATTCTATAGCCAGTCTAGCCTTCCCTTTCAAGATGATCGTTATCATGACTTTTCTGATGATGATCTTTCTTCTCTTTATAATTTTACTGCTCATGCATGGATCTAAACCCCTTTCATCTCATGGTGTGCTCCGACACACCGTCCCTGCAATAAACTCTCTCAATCCTATGATTCCTGCTCCGTGGGTCCCATGCCCTGGTCCTTGTTGGTTTTCTTTCAGTATTCTCCCAATACAGTCTGTTTTGCTTAGGTTTGCCAGAACTAACTTCTGTTGCTTGCGACTAAAGAGACGTAGCTATTACGATCGGTTACTAAAGACTCCTGACAGCGCTGGAGAGCTTTGCTTTGCTTTCTTTCTTTCTGCACATACTCCAAAGTCTGATGAAAATTCCATAGATGTAAGAGTTAGTTAAAAATCAGCCAACATCCGACCTGTCAAACGCTTAATTTTCAGCAGAAAAAGCTGACACTTGAGGTCGTGAACGTAGTTAAACGTTATGTAAGAAAAGGTCACCTCCAAGACAGGCCACCAGGTTCAGAGTCCTGCCAACGACAGAGTTTCTTCTTAGAAAAGTCGCCGTAGGCTAATGGATGGCCACTTTTTTGGAGAATTCCTCCTTGTGACGTGTGCTTGAGGTGGGACCCCAAGTCTCCAGTTCACATGCACCCCATTCTCCTGGCCTCGGTTATTAGCGCAGGGATAGGTAAATCGACCCACTAAGACGCTGACAATCCTCCTGTGTTAGTCGGCTTTCCAAAGTCAGCTTAAAGTAGGAAAAGCTTGGGGCTGGGATTGTGGCTCAGCGGTAGAGCGCTTGTCTCGCATGCGTGGGGCACTGGGTTCGATCCTCAGCACCACATAAAAATAAATAAAATAAAGATACTGTGTCCATCTGCAACTAAAAACATATTTAAAAAAAAGTAGGAAAAGCTTGTTTGGGCTGGTCTCAGAGGTCCCGTCCATGGCCAGCTGGCTCACATCATGGCCAAGTAAAGCTGCTCATCTCAGGGTAGCCAGGAAGAGAGAGAATGAGCCCGGGACACACAGGGGCCCGAGGACACTGCCCCAGGGACCCACTCCCTCCAGCTAAGTGCTGTCTCTTGCACTTTCCACCACCTCCCAACAGTGCTTTCAGCTACGAATCCTTCAATAGCTAATCCACCGATGAGATCAGGAGCCTCAAGCTCCAATCACTTCCCCAAATCCCTGTCTCTGAATGTGGTTTCTTTGGGCACCAAGCCCTCAACACATGAGTCTTTGCGGGGATGGGCAGGGGGGCTTCATCTTCAAACCCTAACACCTCCCTGGGAGGTTGATACTCCATCTATCAAGGAGGACGTCCTCAGGTTTTGAGGACGAGGGCCTAGTGTTGCCAATGTGTGTGGAAGGATCTCCCTCCAGCAGAGCCGATGAGGCGATGAGCAGAGCCAGGAGGCAGCACAGGCCTTGAGGTGTCCAGGGAGTTTGTACTGGGTGGTGGTGCAAGAGCAAGGAGGCAGGGGCTGCTGACTACCAGACTGCTCTGGAGCCTCTGGGGACACCGCGCTGTCTTAAGGGACATTTCAGTGCTCCATGAGGCTTGGCTTTACCACTGTCCAAATGGATTTCTCTGCTTCATTTCCCCCCGTGCATCCTAAAGGAAACCTCCCACACCTGCCTCAGTCTCCACCATCAGAATCGGAGCCTAAAACGAAACATAATGTACTTACAAGTCCTGGACTTATTGATTAATTATTACTTATTAATTGAATTTTGTTAATTGGATTTATCCTAAACGAACCCTCCTGCAGACTCACACTTACAAACCATTCTGCTTGTGACAGTGGAGCTTTTCTGTCCGCAGTACCTGAAACTCTCAGATGGGTGACACGGCTCAAAGCAAGCAACGTGAAAATGGCAACCAGCACGAGGGACCTAGTAGGAACGGCCTGCCTGGCTGGATTCTAGTCTGGAGACTCGTGGACTATTTTTCTCCCCCTCTGCTCTCTCGATTGTATTTCAGGCCACCAACGGCTTCGCTAGGCCTGAGGCTGGCATCCCTGCTTGCGATCTTATTCCTCTTGACTCCATACTCCACGAAGCAGCCAAATAATGACAAGATCAATCACACAGTGACGACCTGTGGCTCTCGGCATGTGGCCCAAGTTCTTTGTACACATTTGAGACTGTTATGATGTGGCTCTTGCTCACCTTTCCAATCTGATTCTCCCTTCCCCTCCCGCTTCCATATGACACCTTAGATTCTCTCCTCCAGACTCAGAGTCACTCTTTGCTTACTTTTTGCATGAGTTTTCTTCTGCCTCAAATACCTTTCCCTACCCATCTCCTTTGGTTTCTCTCATTCTTCTTTAAGGTTTTAACCTAAATGTCTCTTCCTCTTGGAATTTTCTCTGACTCCCAAACACCAGGGTTCCCAATCATGTACTTGGTGGAGTTCTCTCGGGAGCCTAAGACAAGTTCAAGTTCAAAGCCAGCCTCAGCAATGGCGAGGCACTAAGCAACTCAGTGAGACCTTGTCTCTACATAAAACACAAAATAGGGCTGGGATGTGGCTCAGTGGTTGAGTGCCCCTCTACCAAAAAAAAAAAGGAAAAAAGAAAAACCAAAACAGAGTCAAATAGAGTTTTTAAGGGAACAAGAAGATGAATGGAGAATTGTGGAAAATGAAGACTCAAGATGGCCTTGAGGAGAACGGCACAATGTGCTTTACACAGGCCACCTCACTGTCCAGTCCAGAGCAGGGCGGAAATGTGAGAGTCTTTCCTTGAGAGGGAAATGGCAAGCAGTAGGCCCACAGCGGCCTCCATGAATGACACAAACACCTGAAAATTTTGCTGTTGGGAATTCTACAGCCCGTTCAGACACCAAGCCCAGTTTTGGTGCTGCTGAAGACTGTACACCACCAGAGAGGGAGTGTGAGCCTGTTGTGTCCTCCCAACCAGGATCCTGCTGTGTAGTAGCCTTTGGAGACCAGATCCACTGAAATATCACAGGGCCCGAAGGGTTCCCCATCCCCACAGCTGTGCGCACAGCCCAGGCCTGCAAAGTAGGCCCATCTCCAGGGGCAATAGAAAGTGGTGGGTATCTGGCCCCTGCTCTACAAGTGTGTGCACTTGGGGCCTCTTTAAGCAGCTGCACACGTGTACACTTGTGGAAGTTGATGGGCATCTCACCCTCACTACCAGGTACATCACATTGTGCCCACAGCCACTAGCAAAGCCATTCTGCTCGAGAGAGATGAATCTCAGCTGGCAGAGCAACCTACAAACGCCTGCAAACTAGACTACTGAGACACACACAGCCCATCACTGATATAGCTAAAGAAGCTACATGGATACTATACAGCAGTGCCACCTGGAACCAAAGCCAACGAAGCCTGCCCAGTCACCACCCTAGGACACATCTCCAGGAGGAAGTCTTTCACCATGAAATCCACCCCATAAAGTCAGTAGAGGCAACTGATCCAACAGAATCAGTTGTGTAAACATCTTCACAGGAACACAAGAAGCATGAAAAATCAGTGCCACATGATGCCCCCGGAGGAACATAACTCTCCAGCAACAGACTTCAAAGAAAGAAAATCAGAGTATTTTCTGAAACAACATCAACAAAAGTCCAGAAAAACAACCTGAAAAAAACTCAGTGAGATACAAGACAATACAGATAGACAGTTCAACAAAATTAGGAAACAATTTACAGTCTGAGAAATTCAGCAAAGAGATAGAGATAATAAAAAAGAACCAAGTAGACATCTTAGAGCTGAAGGATACAATAAATGAAATAAAAAATACAGCTGAGAGTATTAACAATGGACTAGATCAAGCAGATGAAAGAATTTATGAGCTTGAAGACAGATCTTTGGAGATAATCAACTCAGATAAAAACAAAGGGAAATACACTGATTAATAACCAGAAAAAAGAATGAAGAAAGCCTACAAGACTTACGGGACATTATTAAGCAAACAAATATCCACCTCATGGGTGTTTCAGAAAGAGAAGAGAGAAAAAATATCCATGGAAAATATGTCTAACAAAATAAGAACTGAAAACTTCCCAAATCTTGGGAAAGACATGGACATCCAGATCCAGGAAGCTCAAAAGACCCAGTTAGATTTAACCAAAAAGTCCTCTCCAAGGCACATTATTGTCAAACTGTCAAAACATAAAGACAAAGAGAGAATTCTAGAAAAAGTAAGAGGAAAGCATCATGTCACATATTAGAGACTGTCCATTAGACTAACAGCATCTCTCTCCACAGCAAACCTTACAGGCAAACAGAGAACAGGATGATACATTCAGTGTCGGGGGTGAGGAGAGATGGGGCTGCCAACCAAACATACCATTCCCAGCAAAGCCATCCTTCAGAGACTAAGAAGAAATGAAGTCTTTCAAGGACAGACAAAAACTGAGGAAATCCATTACCACCAGACTGGCCTTATAAGATGTGTTTAAGGGACTAACGCACCTATAAGTGAGAGGATGGTAAATACCGATGGGATAACAGGAAAAGCACAAAACTCGCGGGCAGAGCAAGTAAGAAAAGAACCAAACATGATTAATGCAGAAACCACCAAACCTCAAAGATAAGCAAGAAAGGAGGAAGAAGGAAAGAAAGGATATATGAAACAACTGGAAAACAAGAAACTGACAGAAGTCTTTACCTACCAATGAAAACCTTGAATGTAAATGGATTAAACTTCTGGATTTAAAATCTTTAGACTGACTGAATAGTTTTTTTTTAATAAACACAACAATATGCTGCCTCTCTTCACTGATAAAGACACACAGACTAAAAGTGCAGGGATGAGAGATATTTCCATGCAATCATAAACCAAAGTGAGCAGGAGCAGCTATACCTACATCAGACACCTCAGATGTTATATCAGAAAGTATGAAGAGAGACAGAGGGTCACCATATAATGAGAAAGGGATCAATTCAACTGGAGGAAATAACAATTGTAAATATATATGCACCTAATGTCAGAGCACCCAATTACATAAAGAAAATATCCTTAGATTTAAAGGGAGAGATAGACTTCAATATAATAATATTTAGGGACTTCAATACCCACTTTAATAAATGAACTGATAATCCAGACCAAAAAATAAAATAAAAATCAACCAAGTAACATTGGAGTTAAACTATACTATAGACCAAATGGACTTAGCAGACATTTATAGAATATTCCATCCAGCAGCTGCAGAATACCCGTTCCCCTCATCAGTACATAGAACATTCTTTATAGACCATGTATTAGGTCACAAAAAAGTCTCAATAAGTTTTTTTAATTGAAATTATATCAAATATCTTTTCTGACCACAGTGGAATAAAACTAGAAATAACCAAGAGGAACATTAGAAATCATAAGATACTTGAAGTGAAACAGCATGATCTTGAATGACCAAGGAGTCAAAGAGAAAATCAAAAGAGAAATAAAAGCATTTCTTGAAACAAATAAAAATGGAAACATAACACACCTAAATGTATTGGATGGATACAGCAAAAGCAGAACCAAGAGGACAATTTATAGCAAAAGCACTTATTTAAAGAAAGATTTAAATTAAACAACCTAAAATATAACTAAAAAAAAAAACTAGAAAAGTAGAGCCAACCACACCCAAAATTAGTAGAAGAAAAGAATAAAGATTAGAGTAGAAAAAAATGAGTTACTAAAACACACACATGCACATGTGCGCACACACACAAACTAACACAATGAAGAGTTGTTTTTTGAAGAGAAAAACAAAGTCAACAAGCCCTTAACTAGGTTAGCCATGGAAAAGACCCCCCAAAAAATAAAATCATAGATGAAAAAGGAGACGACATTATAACTGATACCACAAAAATACTGTGGATTGCTAGGGATTATTGTGGATTACTATGTGCCAACAAATTGGAAAACTTAGAAGAATGTTTGAATTTTTAAACACATATAACTGCTAAAATTGAACTATAAGGAGAAAGAAAACCTTAATAAACCAATAATGAAAAATGAGATTGAATCAGTAATAAAAGGTCTTTCAACAAGAAAAGCCCAGAACTGAATTGCTTCACTACTGAATGCTACCAAGAAAAATTTACACCAATTATTCTCAAACTATGCCCCCCAAATCCCAAACTCATTCTATGAGGCCAGCATTACTCTAAAACCAAAACCAGACAAGGATATAGGAAAAAAAAGGAAACTGCAAACCAGTATCCCTGATGAATACAGATGCAGAATTCCCATCTAAAAACCTAGCAAATTGAACCTAACAGCATATTTAAAAGGTCAAACAGCATGATCAAGTGGGATTTATCCCAGAGGTGCAAGGAAGTTTCAACATTAACAGAATAAAGGACAAAACCCATATTATCATTTAAATAAATACGGGAAAAAATGTTTGATAAAATTCATTATCCCTTCAAAATTAAAAAGTCCTCAGCAAATTAGAGAAAATGCACCTCAGCACAATAAAGGCTATAGATATCAAACACACAGCCAACATCACACTGGGGAAAAGATCAAAGTGTTTCATCTAACATTTGGAATAAGACAAACATGCCCACTTTCACTACTTTTATTCAACAGAGTACTACAAATTTTAGCTAGAGCAATTAGGAGACAAAGAAATAAAGGACATCTAAATAGGAAAGGAGGAGGTCAAATGCAAATGATATGATTTTACATCTAGAAAAGCTAAAGACTCACACACAAAAAAACTTGTTCAGAATTCAAAAATGAATTTGGTAAAGTTCCAGGACATAAAAAGCAAAATACAAAAATTAACTGCATTTTTACACACCAATAATAGACTTGCCGAGTAAGAAATCAAGAAAGCAATCTCATTCACAACACACACACACACACACACACACACACACACACACAGACTTTGGAATTAATTTGACAAAGGAAGTAAATTATTTCCACAATGAAAATCACAAAACATTGATGAAACAAATTAAAGAAGATGAAAAAATGGAAAGATATTCCATGTTCATGGATTGGGAGAAATAGTGTTGTTAAAATGTTCATATTACTCAAAGTGATTTATAAGTTCACTCAATCTCTGTCATGCTCTTTTTCTGGGAAGAATACCCAGAAATAGAAACAAAAATCCTAAAATTCATTTGGAACCATGAAAGATACCAAATCACCAAAGCAATCTCAAGCAAAAAGACCAAACTGAATATGATAACCCTTGACCTCAAAACATACTATAAAATAATAGTAACAGAAAACGATTGGTACTGGCATAAAAACTGATGCACAAATGGAACAGAAGAGAGAACCCAGAAATGAATTGATGCCTTTATAGCCAATTAGTTTTTGATAAAAACACCAAAAACATACACTGGAGAAAGGAGTTTCTTCAATAAAATGATGCTGGGAAATTTGGATATCCATGTGCAAAAGAATGAAACTAGATACCTACCTCTCCCCTTTATAAAAATAAACTCAAAATGAGCCTAAGATCTAAACGTAAGACACAATGTATGAAACTACTAGAAGAAAACACAGGAAAATACTTCAAGACATTGTCATAAGCGATGATTTTTGGATGAGATCCCAAAGCACAGACAACAAAAGCAAAAGCAGAGCAGTGAGGGCACATTAAACCAAGCAGCCTCTGCAGAGCACGTGGGACACAGCGCACACTGCAGAGCCCGTGAAGAGAGCGCTTGCAGGAAGGGAGACGACATTCACAAACTGTCGATCCAGCGAGGAATCACAATCCAGAAGATGTAAGGAACTCAATCAAACAACCCAACTTAAAATGGGCAAATGATGTGAAAGGCATTTTTCAAAAGAAAACATACAAATGGTCAAAAGTCTATATGAATGCTCGACATCACTAATCATCAGGGAAATGCAAAGCGAAACCACAGTGAGGAGTCAACTCACCCCAGTGGGAATGGTTATAATCAAAAAGACAGAAAAATGACAAATGCTGGCAAGAAGACGGAGAAAGGGGACCTTTTATGCACTGTTGGTGGGAATGTAAATTAGTTTAGCCACTGTGGAAAACAGTAGGACGTTTCTCAAACCTGAACACAGAACTACCGTATGAAATTAGCTACGTCACTACTGGGCATCTACCCCAAGGAACCCAAACGAAATGAAATTCGCATATTAAAGAGATATCTGCACTTCCTGCAGCACTATTCAGAGATGAGATACGGAATCCACGCAGGTGTTCATCCATGCGTGAACAAATAGAAAAAATATGGTAGAATACACAGCATGGCATATTATTCAGCCACAAGATAAAATGAAATCCTGTCATTTGAGGTAGCACAGATGGAACTGGACACCATTGTGTTAAGGGAGATAAGTCGAGCACAAAAAGGTACATCTTGTATACTGTCACTCATACGTGGAAGCTAAAAGGTGACCTCATAGAAAGGGAGAGTGGGCTGGCAGTAGCTAGAGGCTGCGGAAGGTTGGAGAAGGGAGGGGGAGGAGTTGGGTACCAGATTCCAAAGTGCAAGTGGATGGGTGGAATACAGTCTAGCTTCTGCAGCCCAGGGGGCGACCGCAGCTTACAACCCTTATTACATATTCATAGAGAACTAGAGAGAGGAGTTTCATGTTCCTCAAAGAAATAATAAATGTCTAAGGGAAATGGAAATGCTGATTACCAGTCTGATTATTATACTTTGTGTACATATATCCAATGACCACGCTGCACCCCACATACAGGTACAGTTATTATGTGTTGATTGAAAACTTTTTAAAAATCTGATGACCAGAAACAAAATTACCCTCTCTTGTCTGTCTTTCGCTTGGCTGTGAATCCTTTAGGATGCTGGGTGCTGACCTGGCACACAGATGAACATGTGCTTTAGGAGGAAGTGACGGACAGCTTCTGCACCCATGGCCAGAGTCCAGGGCTGTGGCGTCGGTAAGAGAGGTCAGAAGACCGGGCCAGTGTCTGGGGCAAAACACGGGGCCAGGCATGCTGACCACTGCTGCCACAGACCCCAGGAACCAGGGTCCCTTAGCAAAACCATCCTCTTAAAAGTTTAGTTGTAGGCAATCCCCCAACGCCCACCCCACTTCTCCGGTATGTTTTAGCTAGAAGCAAACAGCATTCCTTCTCAACAGGTCGACACCTGACACGTAAGGCGACCTGCCTATTTCACGATTCCTAAAAAAAACAGAAACAGCTCAAGTAGGACCCTGGGTGAGCTGCAGTTAGAAGCATGAGCCTTCAAGTGCCAATGGTCCAGCAGACTCTGTCACTTCCACGAAAACAAAAGGAGAGAGAAGAAAACCAGAAAGGTCACCTCCATCCCGGCTGGTGAGTGACGGTGCACTTTTAATCCATAAAGGAACTTTGATTCGTTTTCTCTTTTCTTTTTGAAAGACTCTTTAGGGGACCTTGATGTGAGCAAGCAGAATGCAGATTGGCACGGGACTGGCGGGGCGCAGCACTGAGCACAGCTCTCTGGGTCAGTCACCGGGCTTCTTGGAACTCCAATTTCTCCTCTACAAGACAGGAGTATCGCCTGCTGGGAGGCACTGGGGAGGAGCGCGTTTCGGTATAGCTGGCCTGTCTAGGAAGCAAAGCCAGGGAAACTGAGCCAGTGAGCACTCAGTGTGCACTCAGTAAGTACTCAATGTGCACTCAGCAAGCACTCAGTGTGCACTCAGCAAGCACTTGGTGTGCACTTAGTAAGTACTTGGTATGCACTTAGTAAGTACTTGGTATACACTTAGTAAGTACTCTGTGCACTCAGTAAGCACTCAGTGTACACTTAGTAAGTACTGTGTGTGCACTCAGTAAGCACTTAGAGTGCACTCAGTAAGCACTCAGTGTTTCTGAGCATGAAGTGAATCTTCCTGTGAGACCAGTGAGCAGGAAGGAAGCGCAGGAGTCCAGCTGGCTTCGATCACATTGATAATTTTGAAAAAAAACACTCTCATCAACTGTGCTGTAAAATTTGGGGGCCTGCACTTTGATACCATGTCACATTGTGTTTCATGCTCCTTGTTTATCGATTTAAATCAGTGAATGGACAAAATATTTTACAAGAGCTGAGGTTCCCCTTCCTGTCCAGTACAGAGGGGGGTGAGGAAGCGTGTCCGGACGGATCTATAGGGTCTCAAGGAAAGGCAGCCATCGGTGGGGCTTAGGGCTGGCTCAGTCACGGGACCCACACATAGCCACACCCTGTGCCGTGCAGGCACCAGCGATGGGTCCCTGCGCCTTGTCCCTCCCCGCCCTGGAGAGGACCTCAGCCTTCCCAGCACAGGGGGCCAGCCAGGGTGAGATCCGTCTGTCGTGCCACATCGGCACTGATCAGAAGCCGGGACTTCATCGTGAGGCTGTCAAGCAGCTGTAGGTGATGTGATGTCCAACCAGGAACACGGGGCCGGCACCCCCACGCTGTCACTCGGACCTCTCATCTTCAGAACACTGATGGCTTGCCTTTCATTGGAACAAGGGACACAGGGTAGCAAAGCTAAACCAAAGGCCTGGAGCATTTCCCAAAGAAGCCCTGTCTCCTCCCCAGCCACACGGGCTCCAGACCCTTCATGCCCCCCAAACAACTGGGAAGAAGGGAGAAAGCTGACCTGCCGGTGGCGTTCACCTGATGGACTTCCTCCTCAGCGTGTTGGGTTAGGAGCAGCTCAGAGCTGAGCCTGACTCCCAGGAATTGTAAAAAGAGTGACGTTGACTCAGACCTTTAGGAACATCCACAAACCCCGTGGGCCCCTTCAGAGCGGAGCTTCCTGCTCGTCATTGGGCCTGGACGTCTTTGGCAGCCTGGAGACGTTCAGGAACCCCTCAGAATGCTGTCTTTAAACAAGACCGAGTCCACTGAAATAGAGTTATGGAAATACTTCTTTAAGGTGTGATAGAGACTTTTTTTTCAGTACTACAGATTGCTCTATTACTGAGCTACATCCCCAGCCCTTTTTATTTTTTATTTGGATAGGGTCTCACTAAGTTGCTGAGGGTGACTTCAAACTTGTGATCCTCCTGCCTCAGCCTCCCGATTTGATGGGATTATAGGCATGGGCCACATCAATTTTTTCCCGTATATTCTTATTTAGTAAACATTCAACAAGATCTAATTGCAGGTTAGATAGCTTCCCTAATTTTGTAGGGGTGACGAGGGCAATATTTTGAGATCTCTGGGACAGCTGGAAGGTGACATGAACTATCTGGGTTTCCTGCCAGTGACTAAGTCACAGGTGCCAACGGTGCCCCGGCAGCTGCGTTGCCACGTTTAGAATGGAAAAGTGGTTGAATTTCAGAGAAAGTTTAGTGAAGATAATGATGCGTCTCCCGGGCATCCAAGTGGCTCACGAGCGCTCTGAACTCCACCCCGTTAAAACCTCGCACTTCAACACATCTGGACAGGAGGACGGCTGGGACGTGGGGGGAACCAGGGGCCGCTGGTTCTGCATTTAGAGGAGAGCCAACGTGTGGACCGCTTTGCTTTGGTGAGCGACCCCTGGTTCCCTTCTCCGTCCTGGGCTTCTTGTGGCTGAGAGGAAGCCAGGTCAAGTGACCTGTCTATTAACTCAGCGGCAGGTGAGACCGTCAAGACCGCAGTGCCTGGTTTCTAGGCCCGGGGTAAAACCCTGTCACTCATGTTTCCACCCCTGACTGGAGAGCCCCCGGCGCTCACCAGGACGGAAGCCAAGGTCCAGGAAGGGAGTCCGCCATGCCATCAGGGACTTCTCGTGGTCCCGGGAGTTGATCAGACACAAGTGCCCAGCTTAGGACTTCCCTGCAGCCTTTTGTGGAGAGACGCTGAAGAACCAGGCGGCCCCCAAGCCTGGCTGGCGTTGGTGGGAGCTGCCCAGGCAGTGTGTGGAGGGAGTGTCCGTCAGTGCTAGACGCTTCCGCTTGTGCTCGGTCTGTACGGATCAAACAAAATCAGATGTGTGGGAGGTAGCGTGTGGACAGGGAGGTACTTGGGTAAGAGGAGATGTTATCGCCATTGGGGTAGTGGCCCCTGACTCATTGTAACTTAAATTCACATTAGAATTTAGTTTATATCCTCCATGATAGCATTAAGGTTGATTGATCAGTTTTAAAGTTTTTATCTTATTTATTTATTTATTTTTGATACTGGAGACTGAACCCGGGGATCATCTACAACTGAGCCACATCCCCAGCCCTTTTCATATTTTATTTTGAGACAGGGTCTTGCTAAGTTGCCCAGGCTGGCCTTGAACTTGAAAGCCTCCTGCCTCAGCCTCCTGAGTTGCCAGGTTTGCTAATCATTTATTTTAATTGCACTTTTACTTTTGCATGTGTTCACAGATGATCATAGCAAGTCTCTCTGGAGTTACTGAACACTAGAAAAATGACACCTGAGAGTCGATCAAATTACCCACCTTTCCCTAAGACTGTGGCCGCCAGAAAGACAGTGCAGCCCACACCCCACGGTGCAATGTGGTTTTCTCATTTGGCAATATTCATGAGAACAGATGCAGAATTGAAATCGGGGTGGGGGGCATCTTGATTTCTCCTGGATTTAGGAGGGTGTCAGAGGCAGGACTGAGAAGGAATGAACAAAGACGCTTCCGAGGTCTCTTCTGAAGATCTCTGCGTTCCTGTGCAAGTGCTTTTCCCTCCCCCTTAAAACCCATTGCCCCAGGAAGACACACTCAGGTAAAACCACAAGCGCTGCCGAAGCCAGCTGAATAAAAGGCGGGAAGCCCTTCCTCTGCTGTCCCGCCTGCCACTCCCGACTGAGGGCTGAAGCGTCTCTCCAAGGCTTTCCTCACGAGTTTGCACGTTGCACATTTGTGAACACACACACACAAATGCAAGTGACATGCATGTTTCTTCCCATAGATGGGGACAAGTGTGCTAGACAGCTTTCCTATAGCCTGCTTTCTTATTTAACCATGTTTCTCAGATACCTCTCAATGTTTGTACATACAGAGCTATCTCACTTTTTTTTTCCCTTTTCTGTACTGGGGGTTGAACCCAGGGGCACTGAACCACTTCCCCAGACTTTATTTTATTTTTTAAATTTTGAGACAAGCTCTCACTAAGTTGAGGGCCTCTCTAAGTTGCTGAGGCTGGCCTCAACCTTGTGACCCTCCTGTCTCAGCCTCCTGAGTCATTGGGATTACAGGTGCATACCACCATGCCCACCCTTATGGTATTCTTCTTGATGACTACATACTATTCCGTAATACATATGGATGTGCTGTCTTCCTTGAGCCATTTCCCTGGGGTGGACATTTAGGTTGCTTGCAGGTTGCATCTGTTTGTTTTGTTGTTATTAGAAACAGCACTCAATATTATTCCACCTCCTTTAAGCTCCTAGAAGCCATCCCTAAGTGTGGTTTTTCCTCCCTGCCACTGGATAAGAGGGAAGATGAGGGGAAGAGGAAAGGGAGAGGATGCCATCCGTCCTCCTGTCCATCACCTCCCCACCTCCCCCATCCTTCCCGTCTAGAATCTACAGAGGGAGAGCGCCCCCTGCTGGGGATGCGGTCCCTCCCCACCTCTCCCTGGCCGACCTCACTAGCCTCCTTCTCACCGTTTTCAGCCCAGGATGTGTTAGGATGACCTGTCTGAGCACCTGCCCAGGGTTGCATAGAGCCGGTATCCCCAGCTCTCAGGTCAACGCGCAGCCGGGTCCTGTGACCCGCCTGGTGGCCTGAGCTGAATGGCCTGCAGGGACACAGCTCTTCAGTGTGCACGATCTAGTCGCCGGCATCTGTGTTGAGGCCAAGGATGTTGGATTATGACTGGCTGAGAACCTCGGAGCTCGGGGTGTGCAGACTGAGAACAGCACTTCAGAACGGTTAACCACACACAGGGCCAGCCTTGGCCAGCCCCTCCCGGCCTCGCCCTCACCCATCGCCACTGTGGCTCCCGCAGACCGAGGGGAGCCTACCTGTCCTGCAGGTTCTCTTTCCTTTCATTAACGTTGTCACCTGTGCCCTGCCTCCTCTCTTCCAGAGAGCTGCCCACATCCAGCCCTTGAGATGTGCGCTTCTCCAGCTGCAGCTCTGTGTGGGCAGGAGGCAGGACCACGCAAGGGCTGGCGAGGGCTCCTGAGGCACCCGACCTCCAGGGACGAGGCTGAGCCTTCAGATTCTGAAACGCGCCGATGTGGTGTCATGGAGCCCAGCCGGGCAGCTGGAGTGAAGGGTGACGTGGGTGGTGGACACACGTCTTCTAGAACACACAGTGTGTGCCGTTCCTTCCACCCCGTGGCTGCTCCCGGGTTCAACCTAGAGAGTCTGGAGACAGTGGGCCGCGGGCCGCCCGCCCCTGCTGACATGGCCCACCAGCCGGGAGCAAGAGGAGGGAGGAGGGGCTGAGCCCCGAGCCCTTGCTGCTCTCCACCCCCCACAGAGAAGTGCAAGCACGGAAAGACGAAGCGCCCAAGTCCCTCCGCTGAGCCACGCAGGCCTCCCAGGACCAAGGGCTCCCCCACGCCAGGGCCGTTTCTCTACTCTGTGCTTGGGGGACGCGGCAGCCTCCCTCACACTCAGGGGTGGTCTGTGTCTGGGGAAGGGATCTACCAAGGTCAAAACGCCCCTTGCCCTGACTTGCCCGTTTCCCATATAACAAATTAGTTTGATCTTTGGTTTTTATAAATGCACATACCTTTGGGAGAGGTGACAGAGCCTTAAAGACTCATTAGTTTTGTCCTGTAAAGTAGGTTGAGCCCAGTGTGTTGGGGGCTAATGAGGGCCTGGGAGAGGGGGTGTGTGTGTGTGTGTGCACACGTGTATGTGAACACTTCTGATTTTCCAAAGGGAGCACAGTTGTCAAAAGGGAGAGATGGCTCTGGGTTTGCTTTCTGCCTGGAGGCAGCACCAGCCTCAGGACATTCCCCCTAAGCCCAGGGTCCCTCCGACAAGACCCAGACCGGCTGCTCTTGCAACCCTGGGCTCCCACGGACCCAGATGCCTCTGGGCAGCCCTGGGGAGATGAGTGTGGTGATCAGCAGACTAGGTCTTTACAGGGGAAGGCGCAGGGAGAAGCGCCAGCAGCCCTTGGCGGCAGAGGTGGGAGGGAGGGCAGGCTTTGGAGCCGGTGTGCCCTGGCCCAAGCTCGGTGGCGGGCTCCCACGTCACCTGCTTGTTCCCAGGCCCCCTCCTTCCTGCCTCATGTGGATTTCCTGAGCCCTTGTCCAGCTCCCAAGTGGAGCTGCCCTCAACCCCTGACCACCACGCCGTTGGGGGTGCCACCTGTAACAGCTCCCTGGGGCTCCCTCTGCAGTCGGGGCGGGAGGATCTGCTGGAACAGGTACAGGCCTGTGGAACTGCAGGCCCCACATGGGAGCACAGAGAGCAGCCCGGCCCCTTCCTCTTCACAACCCCCGAGGCCGAATCAAAGAAGCAGTGCGTCCCAAGCTCTGACCCAGACTCGTGGTCTAATTGGGCATTTAATCACACCCCCAACAGCTGGATTTCCCTCCCTAACAGTGTGATTGCATCCATCTCCCCAGGGTCTCCTCTGAAATAGAGTTTTTAAAAATCAACCAGAGTGGGCAACCTTGCAGCCTTCAGTAGTGACTGACCGCGGCAGGGCTCTGCTGACCCCAGGAGGCGCTGCCTTTCCCACGGGACGTGGACAGTGCTCCTCTCCGGAAGGTCTCAGGGACCAGAGAGGTAATGAGAAATAGGAGATTTAATAAGGCCTGACATTTCCAGGTCTAATCCTCATATATATCCCATTCTGGTGATATCCAAGAAGACCGCCGGAAGGAGGCCATCGTAGGCGTACGAGAGCGGTGAAAGGCGGGTTGCGGGGAGAAGGCAGAACTACCATCATCATAAAAATAAGGGCAATCACAAGTTATCTCAACAAAACTTGAAAAAACAAGCCCTGATTGCTATTTCTCAAATAGCACTGCCTTAAATTGTCTTCCAAGCTTCAGTGAAACCCGAAGTTCTTTATATGATTAAAACAATAAAATCCACTGCAAAACGAAGCATGTAAAAAAAAACCCACGTCATGATGGTGTGGTGGAAAGCCAGGGAAGAGGACAGCTAAGGGGCTTCCTCGCCGACCTCAGCCTGGACCTGACCGGGAAGGGGTCCGAGCCAGCGCAGGGCTTCTCAGGGGCTGGTCCGACAGTCTTCATGCTTCTGGTGGTTACAGCAAAAGAAAGCTTAAAACTTGCTTCAAAAAGCCAGCATCTTCCATTCGTGACTGTTAGAACCGAGAAAGTCAGACCTGGGCCCGCATCGGACTGACCAGGGTGAGATCACATCTCATGAGGCCACAGTGCCATCTGCCCTCCATGGAATGTCCGGTGTGCTGTCTTTGGACGGTGCGGTTCTTCAAAACAAAGTGATAAATTAAAGTGGCCCCAGTAATGCAGCAACAATGCTCACTGGATGGAGAATGTGGCCGTGGCGTACAGGCGGGAGGAGGGGATGGAAAGGTTCGCTGTCGTTTCTGGGCTGAGTTACACAGAATACCGGCCCGTCCGCCTGCTGTTGGGGTCTGGAGGCTGCGCTGCATCCCGGGTCCTGCCTGGGCCTGAGGACTTTCTAGAGAGAAGTCTTGGTTGTTTCTGGATCCCCAGTTAATAGAATCCACCAAAGGGGAATCACTTTCTCCGCAGGAGTCCATGACTGGCCTGACTGGGCCAGTGTCCCAGTCACTTTGGTCACTTTGGTCACTGCCGGCAGCTGTCATCTCTCCCCAAAGCCCACGCTGTTTCTCCACATGGCACTTTGCTAGACCCCATGTCCCACGTGTCCTTCAGGGTCCAGCTCAAGCCCCCTGCAGCTCCTCGGTGACTCAGCCTGTGCTGGTGGCTCCTTTCTGTCCTGTCTGATGGCACCAAGGGTCGGAACTCCCGGGGCTTGGCTGAGTGGCGGGGAGGTGGGGCGTCCTGGGCGCAGCGTGGAGGAAGGCAGTGGAGCCTGAGCAGTGAGGCCGAGGGGAGGAGAGAGGAGGAGCACGGGAGCAGGGAGGAGGGGGCAGGTGGCTGGGTTCAAGTCCAGTCGCCTCTGCCAGGAGGTCAGGAGCAGCCAACGAGCTCATGTCCAGAAGCCTCTTTGAATGCCTGCAGAATCTGCGAAAGCAGCGAGTGAATCTGCTAAACCAGCGTCGCTGCGAGGAGGGTAGGACATCAAGGTAGTTTGGGAAAGTTTCCTGACTTGGGTTCCCCCAGCAAGGGGCCCATAGCAGGGTCCCTTTCTGTCGTGGCGCTGTCTCTGTTCATGCTTTGGAAGGGGTGTGTGTGCGTGTGTGTGCGTGTGCGTGTGTGTGCGTGTGCGCGTGCGCGCGTGCGTGTGCGTGTGCGTGTGTGTGCGTGTGCGTGTGTGCGTGTGCATGTGTGTGCGTGTGTGCGCGTGCATGTGTGTGTGCGTGTGTGCGTGTGCGTGTGCATGTGTGTGCGTGTGCATGTGTGTGCGTGTGCGCGCGTGCGCGTGCGCGTGCACGTGTGCGTGTGTGCGTGTGTGTGCGTGCATGTGTGTGTGCGCGTGTGCGTGTGTGTGCGTGCATGTGTGTGTGCGCGCGTGCGTGTGTGCGTGTGCGTGTGTGTGCGTGTGCGTGTGTGTGCATGTGTGTGCGCGCGCGTGTGTGTGTGTGTGTGCGCGCGCGTGTGTGTGTGTGCGCACACACCTGCCCCACTGGCCTCTACACCTCCTGGAGAGGTCTGAATACGGGCACCGTCCCCCAAAGGTCTGCATGGTAAGGGCTTGTGGTGCTTTGGGAAGGTGCTGCGGGTCTGTGCGAGACGTGCCTTGCTTAGCTGTCAAGGCCCTGGGCGTGCTGCTCAGCGTGCCCACCCCAAGTCTCTGCCCTCACTCTGCTCCTGGGTGGAGGTGTGATGGCTTCGTTGCTCCTTGGCACACTCCGCCATGGCGGGCGTACTCTCTGAAGGCCAAACCAATGGGGCCTCCAAACTGTGAGCTAAATAACCCTTTTCTGTGTAGAAAGGGAGTCACCTCTGGTGTTTCACTGTAGCCCTGCAGAGCCGCAAAATACCCTCAAGACAGGGAGGAGCCCTCTCCATCCTCTGTTGTCTCCAGGGATGAGCCCAGGGCGTCACTAAGTACGTGATGGATAAACAGATGAGCTCTCCACCCCCAAAGTGCTGGTGGCATTCACCAACCTGCTTAAAGAAGAGCGTCCTGGCAGTGGGGTGCCAGGTGTTGGGGCGAGAGGGACTTGGAGTTGGTGCACAACTTTGAAACCCAAGACTTTTCTGGAGTTTGTTGGGATTTCTTGGGGGAGAGCCTATTTTTGTCAGGGAGGATGCCTCTCTTCTCCATCTTGGCACAAGCCCAGGCTGCGCTGTGTGCTGCTCAGCAAAGACCCCCTGAGGAAGCCCTCGGGCAGCAGCACTGTCGCGTTGGCTCCACAGGTGAATCTTGACCTCAGCTTAAGTGAGCACCTAGCGTGTGCCTGGCACAGTCCCAAGAAGTTGGCCAGCGTTTGCTGGACCAGTCTCACGATAGTCTTGTGGAGTTGGGGAGCCAGCACCTGGCCAGTTTGACTTCAGAGCCGTGGCCCGTGACCAGTTCAGTCTACCATAGTGCCTCACCATCCCGGAAGGAATCCCACAGCGTGATTTCCATTTTGTTTTTGTTTTTGTTTTTTGTTGACTATATGGATATTGAATATAATTTCAAACAATGTGTATTTTTATGTGTCCACTTTCTGGTCCTTGCTTACCTGTGCATGACATCTCACAAGGGACTCTGGTCTACCTCAACTCTACATGCAAACCTAGAAGTGAGAAGAACTTCAACAGCACCCCGTGCCCTAGTCCTGGCCTGCCGTTCAGCGACACACCATTACTATTATCAATTAATTTTATTTAATAATAATTATTTTGTGACTTTTGAATGTATTCCATTTCTCCCAGCTTATGAATTATTTTCTTGAATGTGATCCAAAAACAAGTAAATCTATTATTTATTAAAGAAAATAGCCAGGCGTGGTGGCAGACACCTATAATCCCAGCACTCTGGGAGGCTGAGACAGGAGAACCGCGAGTTCAAAGCCAGCCTCAGCAATGGCGAGGCCCTAAGCAACTCAGTGAGGCCCTGTCTCTACATAAAACACAAAATAGGGCTGCGGATGTGGCTCGGTGGTCGAGTGCCCCTGAGTTCAATCCTGAGTACCCCAAAAAAAGAAAGAAAATATTTACATCAAAATATCCAGGAAGTAGGGCCAGGTGTCAGATGTTGAATATGAATGACAGGAACACAGGGAATCTTCTTTGGATCACTTTTTTCTGTCCTTTTTTAATATAATTACACTGTAAAAATATGTAATTTACCCTACATTTAAAAAACTCTGTACAATTACAGTATTAATTAAAACAGGACAAAACTGACTGACCTACCCACAGAAGCCTTTCGGGGACTGCAGGGCCACGGGGCTGGTCTGTGCCACCCCACGAACAGAGACCCTCAGCACCTTCTTTCCACACCTCAGACCACAGCAGAGACAGACTCAGGGGTTCCAACACGTCCTGTATCCAAGAGCACTGTTATTTAGGGACAGTCCAAAGAACGGGGTGCGGGTGTCCTGGGGCCCTCTCCTCTCACTGTTCCTTAGATCCCCAACAAGCCAGCTTCCTGAGATTGTCTTTCCAGGGAGATTTCATTAAGCTGGTATGGTGGAGCACACCTATAATTCCAGCTACTCGGGAGGCTGAGGCAGGAGGATCTCAAGTTCAAGCCAGCATGGGCAACATGGTGAGACCCTGTCTCAAAGTAAAAAATAAAAAGCAGTCTGGGGAAGGAGCTCAGTGGTAGGGGGCCCCTGGATTCAACTCCCAGTGGCACACAACAAGCAACAAAAGGTTTGCCAGAATTCGTGAGCTGGGGAGCCAGCTAATCGTTAACCGCACTCTCAGGAGGACGGGAAGGATGCACTCTGGCACACAGCTGGGTCTGTCCTGGAACTGACTGCCCGTCCAGTGCGCTCTCTCCACTCTTTATTAGGCTGGAGACAACGTCCCTGGGCTCCGACCTTGTGAACACTGCCCCCTCACCCTTGCCAGGGCAACCTGCCAGGGCAGGAGTGAGGCCAACCTTGGTGGGTCTTTTGGCATAGTGACCCTGGTTGGAACTGTCCCCAGTGCAGAGCAGGGAAGGCCAGAGGAACATGAGCTGTCCTACCCAGCACAAGCCGGATGCTGGCTCTCGGGAGCCTGGAGGCGATGCAGGCTGGATGCCAGTCTCCCGTCAGGCCATCAGGGCGTCGGGAGTGCCGAGCTGTCTGTTCTGGACACATGTATTTCCTCCCAGTTTCCAGACTTTTGGAGGTGTCCTGGGCACACTCTCCCACTGCCCTCTTGATACTCAGCAAGAAACCCTTTTAATAAAAATGTCCAACATTCTGGGGATCCCAAGTCCTGCCCCCGGCTCCTCAGTGCCTCTGCTTGCTTAGCCTTGGAAGTCAGCAACTGACCCAGCTGGTCTCTGGGGACCCTCTGGCCCTAAAGTCCTATGACCAGACACATCTGAGGAAATCCCCGGAAACAGGAAAGAGGCCTCGGAATTTTCTCTTTCTTGAAACTTGGCTGGTTACCTGCGCTCTCGAGGGGCCAGGGGCCTCCGGTGGGGCGGGCCCAGGGCTGCCCATGTCCTCTGAGGACCTCCCGTCCATGGCACGCCCGCTCCCACTGGGCCTCGGAAACTGATCTTGCTCGGACCACTGGTGATTGGTGTTTTTGCAAAAGTCAGTAAACACTTGTGATGGAAGATGGAAGCATTTCTAACAGCACAGGGAGCATAGTCTTAGGAAAAATCAACACAGCAGAAGTGACTCAATGGCGTGAGTACATACAGAAAGTCACGTACATACGTAAAAGCACAGGGTCTCATCTTGGGGTGGGCTTCTCCTGCTACCTTTACTTCATTTTGTTTTTTTCGGAAATGGGATCAAATGGAACACGTGACGAACAATGCGTCTTGGAGTTCTTTGCCCTGTTGGCTCACGGGGTCTTTAACTGCTGCAGAGTGTCTGCCCAGCGGGTACGCCAAATTCTGTTTCCTTCCTCTTGTTAACCACTTGCAGTTTTTTAGGGGTTTGTCCTTATCAAAAAAACAAGTGCAGAAAACGACTATTTTGCCCACTCATTGGATAATTTCTCTAAATAGATATTTCAAAACTAGATTATTGGGGTTTTGGCAATGTATATTTTACATTTTTTAAAATTCTGCAATTGTCTGTCAATATGGGGGCGTAACTATCTGTGCACAGTATTGATCTTTACTGTTCCTGATGTTCGCATTCTCTCCGTTGCTAGTGAGCTTGAACAGCTTTGTGCACTTCTTGGTCATGAATGTTTCTTTCATGGGTGCTGCTTATACACTAGGCTGATGCTTCAGCTCAGTTCGCCTTTCTCTTATCAGTTTGTAAGAGTGTTAAAACATTCTAAAAAGCTGAGCCCGGCGCTCACCACTTAGCTTCAGTATTACCCACTCATGGCCAGCGTACCCTCCCGTCCACTTCGACCCTGCAAGGATGGTTTTGAAGCAAATCCCCAACATCATATGATTTCATTTGTTACCATCCATCTACTACGTGAATCTAAAACACCAAAACTCTTTTTAAAACCTGCGATGGTAGATAATTCTCTTTATATCAGCAAATACCCATTGCTTATATTTCCTATATTAGTGCTTACATTTTAAAAAATAATTTCCTTAATATCATCAACTATCCAGTCACTATTTGAATTTTCTTCTTTGCCTGATGAATCTTTTTTTTTTAAAAACAATTCATGTGAATCAGGTGCAAACAAAGACCGTGCATTTTAGTTGGTAGATTTGCCTCCCAGGTGCCTTAGTGGGAAGATCCTCCCTCCCCTGGCTGGGGAGCTCTGGCTGTTTTCCCATGGAGTGGCCCCAGCCTGGATGGTGCTGATTGCAGCAAATGGTCTCATTTAACCTGTTCCTCTGTCCTGTGTGTTTCTTGCACACTCGTGGTCCAGTCTATGGCTCGATCAGATCCTGGGTTGGTGACTTGTCAGTAACACTGGAAAGGTTGTGTTGTGTATTTCCATCAAGGCCACAGGATTCCGCTCTCTCTCTGAGGTCAGCAGCTCATGGTGCTTGGGTCACCCAGGTCCACTCAGGAGAAGAAAACATCTGACCTGGAATGAAAGGTCAACAAGCAACAAGGACTGGGACCCCAAGGGTCCAACCCAGGTGAGTTCAACATAGACCATCAGGTAAACAGGATCGGAGAGTAGCTCTGGAGGTGCCCAGAGACCCCAAAGGACACCCTGTATAAAGTGCACTCCTTTCTAAATACTCTCATCAAGGAAAAACAAGCCTGCAAGGGACCTGTCCCCAGGCTGGCTCTGATTTTGCTGGAGAGGGCAGGCTCATGGGCAGTGGAGCTGGACTCTGGCTGCTGGGCCAGAGGTGGTTTGTCCCGCAGGCACGCAGGAAGAGCTGAGGCTGTGGGGCCCTGCCTGCGCAAAGGAGCTGGGGCCTGGATGCAACTGGAGGAAACCAAGTCCTGGTGCGTGGAGCCAGCTGCTGCTGGAGGGCAAAGGCCAGGAGCAGGTGGAGACCCACTGTGGGGGAGTTTGGGGCACAGTGTCCACATGGCAAGGGCTGGTCCCTGGTCCAGGCTGGGCCCAAAGGTCACTAAGGGACATACGGCTGGGGCAGAGCTCCTCTGGATTCTTCCCAAGCTGCATACAGGAGCAGAACCAAAGCTGGTACTCTGGAACCAGAAACCAAGCCCCCTCTTCCTACAACGCCCACCCCCTGCCCTCTACTGATGAAGCTGGACACCCTGTCCTTACCTCAGGGCAGGCACCAGGGGTGGATCTGGGCTGAGGCAGTGCAGTGCTCACTGGATGACTGGCGGGATGGTCAGTGGAGGGTCTGTTCCTTCCTGGGGGCTGCAGAAAGGTCTGTCTGCTTCTAGAGGGAGCCAGTCCCCACGTCCCCTTCTGGACTGCGGGGCAATGTGTCCCACCCCACTGACAGACGTTCCTCTTCTTGCCTGGGTTGGACCCACCGGGTCCCAGTCCTTTTTGCTCATTGACCTTTTGTTCCAAGTCTGATCTGAGCTCTGCTGTGGCCCTGGCCGCCCCTTCCTTCCCGTCCCCGCTTGGCTCTGGTGGCAGCTGTTTTCTTGCCCCTCCGGAGGCCCCTCCTGCCCACGCGGCCCTCCACCCAAGGGCAGGCAAGCGCTGCTTTCCACCCCGTCTCAGCTGACCCTCCAGACACCTCTGGAGCGAGGGGTGGTCAGGTTTTGTGGACAGGGATGAGGCCTCGAGGAGAGGCAAGTACTCCAGGCCCCGCAGCTGGGAAGGACAAGAAGCTGGGATTAGAACCTGAGGCTGCTCCACCGGTCATGGTCACCATGAGGGGTACCCAGCAGGGCTCCACCGTCTCTCGAGGGAGCTTCTGTCACTTGGGTGCTGTCTTGTCTGTTTCCGGGTCACTCCCAGGTTTTTCACATGGTGTCCTCTGGCCTCACCTGTGGACACTGCATTGCCAGGCTGGGATTTCTCCAGCGGCGACCTTGGGCACCCGCTTGCAGTTTACGGTTGCTCTCAGATGGGACAGGCACCCCGGGCCTCCAGACTGGGAGGCTGTTTTTACCTCCCACCGTCTTCCCCTTGCTTCTGGCCCCGCACAGGAAGGAAGGAGCCCAGAGCAGGAAGGTCTCTTCCCAGGGCAGGTGTGCTGTGCAGAGGACCTAAGGACGAGCACGGACAGCGACCTGGGACCAGCTCCCTCCATCTGCACCTCGGGAAGCCTCATGGCCCCAGCTGTGTGGACGGTGGAGATCACACCTGGCCTTCCTCCTGCTCTGGCTCCTCATCCTCCAGACACACCTGCTCCCGCTCCCTTTCCCTTTCTCCCACCTCCTGGCCTCCCTGAGGCCCTGCCTCCTCCCCACTCCTTCCTCTGGTCGCGGCCCCTCTGTGCCCCTCTCTCCCTGGCTTTCCTTCCTCCTTTCCAGGCTTTACCGGTAAAGTCAAATAAAATAACAAAAGAATGGTGCGTAAGCAAACAGCCGCCCACCCTCTCTCAGAAGGCCCTGGAAGTGTGGCTTCCTCACCTCCGCTGACAGACAGCCTGAGTTTCAAAGTGCCTGGCCCTCGTTCAAGGCCAGCGGCAGTGGCCACGGAGTTATTGTGCTGAGATGAAGGCCAATCCAGGCAGTGTCTATTTTTAGGTGCAATTGTGTTTCTGGAAAAGCCTGCACATCCCATAATAGGAAATCCTGAGAGTGTGAAGAGGCTTTCCTGGCAGTTAAGCATAGGCGTTGGCTGCTCTGACCACAGCAGAAAACCTCGAGGATGTGGATGGAGGTGGAGGGTGAGGAAGGGCAGGACCTGCCAGCTGGGGCCAATGCATGAGGTGCAGGGACAGGACGTAGGGACCGCCAGGGGGTGGCCTAAAGCACAGTGTGCCACAGAGGCCTGGGGAGGGTGCAGCCGGACTCTGCCCCCAAGTCTGATCACTTTGGAAAAATATTTGTGGAAACAAGGTCAGCCAGGGCTCCTAGGAAAGGGTGCATGACGAGGTGGCTCTCTGAGCACCCTGCTGGATGTGGTGGTGCTGGTGATGGTGGGGACAGGGATGGCATAGGCCAGGTTAGAGAGTCACAGGTCTATTTATTTTAAAGTGCAACTGTTCTCAAAATGTTCTCCCAAAAGACGTCCCGGGAGAGTCCTGAAGCCGTCTTTCTCACCCTTCCAGGTGCACGAGTCCCCTGGACCACGTTCCACGCAGATCCTCACTGAGTAGGTCTGGGGCGAGGGCCTCTGCGCTTCGTCAGAAGAGCGGGTCTCCCAGCTGTCCGCTGTGCCCGCTCTGCACACGCCCAGGGCTGCGGTGTCTTTCCCCTGCTCCGCCTCCGCCACTCCTCGTGGGGGCGTGGCTGGCCACGGGGACCCTGCACAGCACAGTCACCATGGCTGCTCCTAGGCCCTCAGGAGTCTTCTTTGTCTCCCCTTCCTCTTCTGGAGAGCTGGTCTGCCCAGCAGACAGTGGACTGAGGGCGTGGCCGATGGACTCACCGTGCGATTGATCTGGGGCTCCTGGCGTTTCATCCTCACCATCACCAGTGTGTACTCAGATCCTAGATCTAACAGTCCCTGAGGATCCTCTCTCCTTTCCCAGGGGTGGCAGTGCTAAGGTGAACGGCCACCGCGTGTGTTTGCTGCAGGGCCTTCCCTCGAGGGGGTCCTTCCTTTCAGTCGTGAGCCCTGGACCTTGGGATAGGTCTGTCTAGCCCGGGCCGAGGGATGGCAAGTTTCAGTGTAGTGAGCGGTGCCTGACTTCTGCCCATTTGACCTTGACCTTCTTGGTTATTTAGTGTCCATGATCTCACCCTGGTGCACCCTGGCTATCAGCCAGCGCCAGGGGTCCCTGAAGGCCAGACCTCCAGCTCGTCTTTCTGCCTCACTTCCCATTGTGACAATTACTTCCTCTGGTGGTCCAGGGCCTCCACGCAGCCTTTGTTATTGCAGAATAGCACAGTCCCCCACCTCGGAGCCCAAATCAAAGGCAGCATCTCCTACAGGCAGCATTGTCCTGCCGGAGACAGGCACGGCGGAGCTTCTCAGGGATGCACGTGCCTCCCTAACTGGCAGACTCCTCATTACCTGAGAGAAGGGGTGTCCTCCCTGCCCTCGCCTGGCTCCAAGAGTGCCCCAGGCCCCTCGCTGTGCCTTCTTCAGCTTGTCTTTCGTCCCTGCGTGCCCTGCCTCTGCTCTTGGAGGCTCCATCCTGTCCAGGAGGACGCATGAGCCAGGTCCTGGGCTGTCGTGCGAATGACCCCTTTCTTCTGCAGCAGGAACAGTCAGTCCTTCCTTACCCAGCCTTACCTCACCTTGGCCATAATTACTAGTAGCAAAGAGGAGAGGCAGGCTTGGCTCTTCAGGGCAGCAGCACTGTCCGGGGGGACCTGGCTCAGGGAGAGCTTTTCCTAGCCTCTGGGTGGGGAGAAGCTGCTCTTCTCTAGCAGGTAGGAAGGGGCTACTTCTGCTCCCCCCAGAGGTTCTTGGGAATCTGGGGTTGAACATTCTCGGGCACATCACCCCAGCTCCCCGTCTCAGGTGCCATCACCCACTCTCCTCAGAGTCTTCATTGCCCATAGAGACCCTCCAGGGCTGTGACTTCAGCCTCCTTTCTTACTCCAACACTCAGTCAGGACCCAGATCTGACTTTCTTCACGATCTGCAGGAAAAGAAAGTATTTTAAACGGCGCCATGAAACCTTCTGGCCTTCACACTATGTTCCAAGTTTGTGGTCAGCTGGCTTGAGCCCATCACCTTCTTTCTGGGTCTCAATTTCAGTTAACTAATCAACTCTGGTCTGTTGCCGCCGTATCTCCAAAGAGCTGGCGCTCTTGCGTTAGCAGGATGCATCTCCTTCCAGCAAATTCCATCTCAATTCACTGCAGATAACAATTTCACAGAACTTAACTGCAAGATAAGATGAAAAACTTCCAGAGTCCTTTGAAACCCCACTTAACACCAGCGACCGGGTCTTGTTCCCCTTGAGCGTGTGAGTGATCCATGCCAGACTCCCATCCCGAGGGTATATCCCCAGGGCCGCTGCGGGTGCCCACCGTCTCAGGATGGGTTCTTCCTGAATCAGACCCTGACACTGAGTGCAAAGGGATCCAGGCAGCACTAGCAGAGATGGAGCAGGACATGAAGCCAGCACCAGGTGTGGTGTCCCACAGGACTCCGTGGGACCCTGGGGCTTAATCGTGCTGGGAAGCAGGCAGCACTGTCCAACACCATCACTGCTGCCCAGGGACGCTGCCCAGGGACAAGGAAGTTGGTGTGTTCATCCACCCTGCACCTCCTGCATGGCCTGAGGCTGCTTCTGGGGGCAGTCACTTGATGGCAGCCCAAACAGACCGGGCAGAGAAGAATCATGGGCTCCAGTTGGAGAACCAGCCACTACCCTGCGGGCGGGGAGACCTGTGGTTCCAGGGATGCTTTCCAGGGAGTGGCTCCTGTGGATCAACACTGTTCCCTGTGGGTACCAATGCCTCAAGAAAGCCCCTTGCAGCGTCACCCCTTAGGTGAGGACCTCAGACTCGGCTGTCGGAAAGTGACTTCGAGATTCAGGATAGTTTGCATGGCCCTCAACATACGTGGAAACTACAGTGACACTGAAATTGAGTGTCATGTGGAAAATACTAACAGCTCTGGCCTGCATTGTCCTGGGGCACCCGGAACATGTTCACACCAGCCGGCCTCAGAGCCTGCGATGAGGAGGCAGGCAAACTGAGGCCTGGGAGGCAAGTGACAAACTCAGATGGTGGCGGAGTGGGGCTCTGCCGCGGGTCTTCTGATCCTGTGTCCCTAGACCAGCCTGTCCTGTGGGCTGCTCCACGCATGCAGTGCGAGAGCACCTTGGACTCACACTCCCCCATCCTGACGCCGCTCAGAAAATGCCCCACACGGGAAGGCCTGAGAAGTCTAGGGCGTTCTCCAGAGGGAATCGGAGGAGCCCCAGCTCTTGCGGGAACGTCTTCAAGTTAGAGGGCCGGCGGCCTGCAGAGGCCCGCGGGGCCGCGGGCAGGCAGTGGCCTCCCAGAGCCACAAGAGGGAGCCAGTGGCGCGGGAGCTGTCGGCCGCAGGCGGACCGCGGAGGCTCGGCTGTCTCCTCTGGAGTCCGGGCGCGGAGCCCAGGTGGGGGAGGAAGAGGCGCTGGGCAGAGGCCAGAGGGAGGGCTTCCGCGGTCCACCCTGCAGGCCCACTGCAAGCGCGACCCGCCGGCCACTCGGAGCGCATCGCGGGCAGCCGGCACTTGACCCCGCAGCCAGCCCGGCGGAGGCCGCGCGTGGCGTTCAGGGCATGGAAGAGGCGGGACTCGCTGCCCTCGGGCCTCCGACCTCCGGCTGTTCATGGACTTCCCAGGCTCTGCGCGGCCCGGAGCCGCCCGTGGCCCATGGCCCGCGGGATCAGCAGAGGCGCGGCCTCTGCGCCCTCCTGGAGACCAGCCCGACGGGGCGGGCGCCCCAGCGAGCCACAGCTCCCACGTCAGGACGCGTTGCAACCGCAGCGACCCCGCTGCCCCCTGGAAGCCTCCGTTCAGAGGACGAGCTCTGCACCTCCCGGGGGCAGGATTTTAATCAAACACTTGGACCTCCTGCGTCAGTTGACCCTCGCCCCGCACACCACGGAAGGGTGCGCTCATCACAGCATGCCCAAGGCGCCGGGCTAGGAAATCGCCTGGAGTCCGCTTAGGAGAAATGAAAAACTAAAATGAAATCGACTTATGTCGACGCTCCTTGGACTCCAAACGTTCAAGACACACTCAGCGTGTTGTGCTCATCTGAGGGGAGCTGTGGGTGATGCGGCGCTTTTCTGGAGATCCATCCCCCCTGGGAGGGTGTAGACTCACCACACCCATCTGAAGACCGGCAGGATTAGGAACCAGGATCAGCCACCTTCCGCCTTCACATCAGGGGCTGGAACTTTCTGCTGGACGAAGAGGCTGGCCTCTGCAGCCGTCCCTTCGCTGCCTGGGACTGTCCGGCTTCCCACACTGCTGAAGTGGGAGGGCAGCCTGGAGGTGGGGGGCTGCTTTTGCTCGCTGGCCTTCTTTCTCCCCAGGCTGGCCTCGCTGGTCTGTGTCCTGGGGAGGGGCAGCTCCAGCCTCCCCGGTGCTTCTCAACCTCCTGCACATCACAAATACAGAGACAGGGCTAAGATTTGTACAAAAAGCTAGACCAAAAACTAGCCCTGGAGCTCAGAAGCATCTCTATGGGGGTTGGTGGGAAAATCCATCCTGAGTTCCTCAGCTGGTGGTAGGTATTGAATTTGTATGGAACTTCCAAAGGGAATCTTTAGCACTTTAAATGAGGAGCTTGAGCTGCTTCTTTGCCCATAACTGGTGCACATGAGGTTTCATGTACAAGACGACCCCTTGCAAGAAGTCCTTGAGACATTTTCTCCACCAGCTCTTCAAAGTTTTGATAGTTACCATCACTGACTTCCGACCGGAAGATAAAAATTTTAAGCCCAACTTTTTGACCATTCAAAATGTTACACCAATTGAAATTGTAGCCAAAGAGAACTAATTATCCTTCCTCTCGATTCATCAACAAAGGGAACGTGGGCCTTTCCTGTGGCGAGGGGAAAGATACTGAGTCCAGCAGAGCTTTTTCAGATCAAGTATTTCAAAGCGAGCCCCCTGCAGAAAGCAGCACCGCAGTGCTTAGCTTGCAGTAGGAGAGGAGAGACCCCGGGCTCTGAAGACAGAGATGGGGGTGCTCTGAGGGCTGGGGGTCCCCAAGGCTTCTGTCCCCTCTTTATCTGCTGGCCACACAGTGGGTCCCTGGACCCAGGTTCTCTCGCAGCTGCCTAGTCCTCCTTCAGACAGGCAGTGCTCCTCGCAGCGATGGAGGGGTCTGCACTTGCTGCAGACCACCCTGCAGCAGCGAACCTCGTGCTGCTCCAGGCTCTTGGGCCAGCAGGAGGCCTGAGGAAGCTGGGGTCTTGGTGCACTAGGTGCCCGCCAGAGCATCAGCACGGTGCTGCAAGCCGTCACTCGGAAGCGCTCTTCTAGGTTGGGCTCAGGAGTCTTACTCACACCATCCTGCTACTTAGCCAGAGGAGCAGGAGGGCGTCCTGGGCCACGGATGCCCACAGCTGGCTCTGCACCAGGGCCAGGCTCTCTTGGAGCTCACTGGGGTTAGCCGCAGCCCCAGGAAGTACGTATCTTAGAGATGTTGCTCCATCTAGGGTACCTGTCACTACTGACATGAGACCAACAGCTTCTTTGCTGTTCAAAGTAGAATATCTAAGATTTGTTCCAGATGTGGTTTGAACAGTAACGTTAGAAAAAGTGGTCACGGTGGGTGTAAAGGAATAGCCTGGATATTCAATTTCTCAGTTGGAAACGCTAACCTCCTAAACATGCTCCTCTTTTGTCCTCCATGGAGACCTGCTGACTTCCTGCTGGTGTGATGCCAGGTGGGTTGGGCACAGGAGCCCGTGGCAAGCAGGCCCCATCTGCGTGCAGACTTTCCTGCCTTCTGCTGCCTGTCCGGAGCCCTGTGGCCTGTGTGGTCCCCTCGGAGGCCAGCTAGCACCTGGGTGCACCCAGGATCAGCCAGCTCAGGAGCGGTTGCCACCTGCTGCCACTCCCCTTCTGCTCCTCGTCCTGAAAGGCCTCCCTCCAGACACAGGCACCACGGAGCCCCTGAGGTTCAGCCCATCCCACGCCCTCTGCCTGCGTGTCCTCCCTGGGGGTAACTGTGGTACGCTTAGGCAGATGCCCAGGACGGTGTCTGGGACAGGAAGTGACTTACACTGTCCTCCTCACGGCTCATTATGAGCACCTGTTCAGACAGCTGCACCAGCAGTCACTCGACCACTGCACCGGCCACAGGAGACGGCGCTCATCTCCTCCGGCTCTATGGCTTCGTTAACGCCCCGTCCCTCGGGGGCACCTCCTTGCTGGTGGAGACCTGGGGTTTTTCCCAGCGACATGGGTCCTTTGCTCCAGGCTCCTGCATTGCCTCTGCTGACCTCTCAGTGAACAGGCTGCTGGAGACAGGAGGGTCAGGCTCCCGCCCCCGCCCCAGCTCTCCCGTGGCCAGGCTGTAGCCCTTTCCTGTCCTTCCTGCGGCACCCACTGGCTACCGGGCGCTGCAGTGGGAGGCTGGAGACCTGGTCTCCCAGCTCACGGCAGCCTGTCTGTAAGGCTCAGGCGAGGTGCACGCCAGCGGTGCAGAAGAGACTGCGCCTCAGCAGCCACTGCACTGAGGTGGGGTCCCCAATGCAGGCTGCTGGCATGCTTGGACCCTGGGGGAGTGCTGAGCCTGTCCCAGCCTGTCCCCAGTCCCACGATCAGTGCCTGGCCGACCACCCTGCTTCCCTCCCACAAAGCAGGCCTTGTGTGGATATTGTAGACCTGCCTGCCCTGTCACTGCTGTCCCCACAGTGTCCCTATCTGAGGAGTTAGTGCCACACAGCCCCTTTCAGTTCTTGTGGTGTGTTTGTGCTGGTTGCAGCCCCGACCTGTGGCCAGTGGGTGCT
The DNA here is from genome assembly GCA_028644305.1 of Xerus rutilus. Classification (NCBI taxonomy): domain Eukaryota; kingdom Metazoa; phylum Chordata; class Mammalia; order Rodentia; family Sciuridae; genus Xerus; species Xerus rutilus. Next base: position 636,328 of record CM053409.1, on the reverse strand, counting down.
CATTGCTGACCACCACCAGGGAGGCTGGGCAGGTGGAAATGGCCTGGCGCACATTGATAAGGGTTGCTCTTTAAAACAGAAAGGTCTGCAGCCCTCTGGTTAGCAGGGGGCTTAGGGAGGCCTCTCCCCCAAGCCAGCTGCAGCTGCCTGCCCCTCCCACCACCCACTCCCCACCCCGCTGACACATCTGTTAGTCGGCCTCCTTGCAGGGCTCACCTTTGGGCCTCCACCTGAGAAGAAGCAACTCCCACACGGCAGATCCTCCAGTCCTCCTTCTCCCACCCCAAGGGCCCCTCCTGGAATCCCTGAGGTTCTGCTGCAGCTGTGGGGAGGGGCAGAGCTCAGTGGGACGCGGATGAGGACCTCCCTCCCGTGCCAGGCAGGTGCACAGAGCTCCTGGGGTGTGAGCAACAAGCACCAAGGAGCAGAGGGCATCCCGTCCTTTGATGGAAGAGGCCGCTGGTGTGGGGTGGCAGATGACCCTTCATTCCCCGTGGGTCTTGCACCCTCTTCGGCAGCCAGCTGGTACGAAAGGCAGGCTTGTCTTCACGGGTGTTGTAAAGCTACCTGGCGGGCGTGTGGCTGAGGGTTAGAATTTGTAAGTCAAGAAATCCCCAGGAAACATGAAGAACTCCCACAGCTCAGCAAAAGGCAAACACGCCCTCAAGAAATGAGAGAAGAACTTAACATTTTTCCAAGGAAGGTAAACAAATGGCCGATGAGCACAGGAAGAAGCGGTCAGCACCGTCCACCATTAAGGAGCTGCCAGTCAAGCTGCCGTGGCAGACCACTTCCTACCGACCAGGGCGCTACCAGGGCACTGCGACAACCGAGGACCAGAAAGCACAACCACAAACGCCAGCAGCGACGAGGAGAAACCGCCAGTCCTGTGCGTCGCTGGCGGGGGTGCGGAAGGGCACGTCAGCCACAAAGGCCGGGCGGCTCCCTGAGCACAGTCCCCCTAGACTTCAGTTCTAGTATCCACCCCCCAACTGAGGACGGGCTCAGCCAGACCCCTTCAAGTGCTCAGTGCCGTGTTGTTTACCACAGCCCAAAGCAAGCGCTCACCAACAGACGAATGGGTACGAGAGACGTGACAGACAGGGATGTCCCTCAGCCGTCGGAACGGGGGAGGCTCAGGTGCACATTCCAACACGGGTGAGCTTTGGAAATGTCAGTCCTCAGGGACAGGAGCCGAGTGACTCCGTTGTGTGAAATGCCTAGGATAAGCAGACTCAGAGACGACGGCGGATCAGCCATGCCTAGGGGCCCGCAGGAGATGCTGAGCCTCATCTCGAGCCCGGAGGAATGGAGCCTGCTGTCTATGGATTGTGATCTCTGAAACCGGGAGCCTCCAAATAAACTCCCCCCACCCTACAATTGTTCTGGTTGAGTCTTTTAGTCACAGCAGCAAAAAAGCTGACTAAAACAGAGGGTCAATGAAAAGTTAGCATCTGCCTCAGGGGGTGCTTTGGGGCTTAAATAAGGTAGACGTGTGCAGAACGGCCTTTCATGGCAGGCAACGTTCCTCAGCCCTACGAGACCCGTGCCCCCGTTTTATACTAGTTAGTTGTCCACGGCCGATGGCAGGCAGATTCCAAGCCAGCCCCAAGACTGCCACCCCAGCCCCTCCTCTCGCATCACTCTGGGTGTGAGCAGGCCCCTGAACACGTGAGCATCAATCCTGTAACTCAGCTACTAATCAACTGGCTGTGAGCTGATAAAGATTGTCCCTTGTGGACGTGACCTTGGGAAGAAGGTGAGGTCTGAGATGCCCGGGCCTAGGAAGGAGCCACCTGCAAGGGCAGCTTCTGGATGCCAAGCAACCCTGTGGACATCCATGGACGGGTGGGGACCTCAGTCCTACCTGCATCTTCCAGGAAGGAATCTTGCCAGTGACTTGAATGAGGCTGGAGGCAGATCTTTTTCAGGGTGACCTTCTGGACGAGGACCAAGCCAGCAACACCTTGGCTTTAGCCTTGTGAGGTCCCTAACAGAGGCCCTGGCCGAAGTCACGCTGGGCTCCTGCCCACGGCAGCTGCAGATAGCGAGTCTGCGTGGTTTTAAACCACCCAGTTGGCGGTAATTCATGAGGCACCAGTGGGAAATCAATACCCTCTGTCCCATCTTGAAACAAAATGCAGATAATACCATCTACTTATTCACATAAATTTAAAAATATCAACATATTATGCGAACTACCCTGCAAGAGAAGTAAGAGCTCAGTGTTCCTGAGAGGAGCACGTGTGTTTCCACAGTGGTCCCAGGTGTGTGGCCCAAGAGGACCCGTGGAAGAGCAGAGGGTGCATCTGCCCCCTGAACCACCAACGGCAGGGTACAGATGCAGTCTGACCCGGTGCCAAGCACTGTGTATAATTGTCCAGAATCGTAACAACTCCTGGTAAAATTCTGTACAGAAAAAAAGCCCAACCTTCTGTCTGTCTGTGCATAGTTACGTTTCCAAAAATGCCAGTATATGTTAAAACCTTGCAAAAAAAATTGTACTCATTTTTTTTATGTGCGAATAACAATGTACAGGTCTGTCACTGACATGGCGTCTAGGTGACGTTCACAAGTCTTCCAGGATGAGGAAAAGCTCTTGTTTGGAGCAGAAACCCACCTGCTACAGGCCTGGAGCCGCCTTCCTTGCTGAGTCAAAATCTACCCCCATCCCTCCAATTTCCAAAGCGACCCCAGGGGGGTGCTGGGTGGCACCCGGTGGCAGGGTGACATTGACTGCTATTGCACCCAACCCCGTTGCTCTCTTTGGGGGGTTGTTAAGACATATTCCAGAATAGGTTTTCTTTCTTGTTTGGCAAAATGCCAATATTTAAATTAAAAATAGCAACCCCTTAAGTAGTGATTGCAAATAAACTAGTGGGGCCTTCACCCGCAGCTCCTCAGCAGGGATCTGGAGGGAGGCAGAGCGGGGAGGCTCCGTGGGGCGCAGCGGACGGGCGGGCGAGGCTGCTGACCTCAGCTCTCTGCAGCTGCAGCGGCCAGTGTTGGTGGCAGGGCCACCTGGACGCCCGCTGTGGCTGCTGCCCCCCGGGGTGCGTTGCAGAAGTGTCAAGGAAGGGCGCTCTGGGCCGTGGGCCTGGAATGCAGGGCTCCTGGAGGAGGGACCCCGGCTCTGCCAGCTCCCAGCCATGCCTGGGGGCGCTGGGCCGAGGGCTGCTCGGGGAGGCCCTTCCTGCCCAGCCTGCGGAGGGGCCTGGAGCCTGAGCCGTAAGCCTGCGACACTCGGACACCCGAGGACACAGGACGGAAGCCCCAACGCAGCCACTCTGAGGGGCTCGCCAGGGACAGAAGGCCTCGCCTTCCCCAGATTCTGGGCTCTAGGGAGTTTCGGCCCAAGAGAATCTGGAAGGTCCTGCCGCGGCCTCTCTGGCGTCCTGTGTGGCCCTGCTGGGAAGAGCACCGCCTTCACTGTCCCTTCACTGTCCCTTGGTCCCGCGTCCCTCCTCCCCCCTGCCAGCCTGCACCTTGGCGGCCCACCTGCCAGGGAACACCCTGCTTCCAGCCAGCAGGCACAGCGGCCGTTTCAACCCACTCCCTGGCCAGACAGACCTGGCGGCATCCTGTCTGGAGGCCAGCACCCTGGCTGCAGCCTGGCCGGGCGTTCGTCCGCCCCAGTAGGTGGGATGTCCAGCGATCTGCCTGTTCCCATTAACACCATGGAAAGAGAGCGGGACTACCTAAGTGTGGACTTGGGAAAGAAACAGCACCACTGTGGGTTTCAGCCTTAGGACCCCTACCATGTCCTGTCTCTCCAGAGCCAGACCTGTAAGGGCCACCGTGTGCCTCAGTTCCAAACTGTACCCGTCTTAATATCTGAACACTTTAAGATTGGGATGCACTTGGCACATCTCTTCACATTATGATGGGTGCCATATTCTTTTCTTTCACAGTATGTAAAATGATGGTGCATCTTGTAACTGACAGCATCTGGATTCAGTACCACAAATAGACCAGGCAGCCCCACAGAGCAGCCTTGCTGAGATGTAAGCAACTTGGAGACGCCCTGTGGAGAAACCCCAGGCGGCCCAGATCTCAGCTGTGGAATCTACAAATGACATAGAAACGTACAGCGGTTCCAGAGTACCCAAAGGTACAGTCTCACTCGGTTCTGCTGCTGTAACAAAAATGCCACAGACAGCGTGGTTTGTTTGTTTTTGGTGCTGGGATTTAACCCAGGGATGCTCTACCACTGAGCCACACCTCCAGCCCTTTTTTATTTTTTATTTTGAGACAGGGTCTGGCTAAGTTGCTTAGGGCCTCTCTAAGTTGCTGAGACTGGCCTTGAACTTGCAATCCTCCGGCTGCAGCTTCCTGTGCCCACACACGCAGCTCAGATTTAAACAACAGACATTTATTTCTCACTGTTCTGGAGGCTGTGGAGTCCAGGATCAAGGCACTGGCAGGTCTGCGTCTCGGGGAGGGAGCTGTCCAGTGCACTTTCTTGCCTGCAGATGAGTACCTTCCTTCAGCCAGCCCTCTGGTCTCTCCTCATAGGACACTGGCCCATCAGGAGGGCTGTCTGATCTGACCACCTCCCGGAGGGTCACCTCCCGTCGTCACCATGGTGAGGTCTAGGGCTGCAAGGCATATGGACCCAGTCCACAGCACAGACTGCGGCCGTCACCTGGATGGACACCGCACACAGGAGTGGCCTGTCCATGCCTCGCCATCGAGGGTCGTTTCTGAGGTGCCACAAAACATACGACCTTGGCCCTTCTCAGGTCAACTACTCTATCAACGATTTTAACAAAGGCATTGTGCGGTTGCTTATCTAATTATTTAGGGCTTCTGCAGAGCGCAGGTGCACAGCTTAGACCATGTGTGGAAAACGGTTCCCACTGAATGAAATCCGCAATGTGGAATTTATCCAAGTACAGGGGTTCTCGCTTGGGCTCAAAGAACTGATGGCATGTGTGTCGGACGGTGCCAGAGGGCGCGGGACCGACCCTGGTGGAGCAGGGTCTTGTTCCACATCGAGTCTGTGCCAAGCGGGCATGGGAGACGGCTGTGACACTGGCAGGAAGGGAGTCACTGTTCAGAACATGCTGGATCTTAAATACACTGGTTGTGCTGGACTCTGGACACAGACGAACCACCGCACAGCAGTTTCTTGGCCTTGGCACTGTTGATGCCCACCAGACAGCTGGTATGGGGTGGAATGACTGGGAGGGCCTTGGTGAAACTCTCTTCAGAACTGCGTGCAGAGTTCCAACACCCACTGGCGTTTAGAATTTCATGGGGACTACTAATCAAAACCCCCAATGGTGGCCGCCTAAGCCAGTTAGTGCTTGCTTTCTGCACTTGCCATAAAACACAGAAAGGGGCAATCTGCTCCACAGGAGGGCCTCGTTCCCCTGTTACCAGGACCCACCTCCCTCTGTTCCTCTCTCCACCACCCCGTCCTCATGGCAGCCAGGTGACTGCAGGTGGCTGCTGGAACTCCAGCAATCACATCTTGCTTTCCAGGCAACAAGAAAGGAGAAGGGCAAAAGGGTATGCCTCCTGAGTCTGCCCTCTTTAAGAGGCTTCTTAAAAATATCACCAATGACTTCCAAGTACTTCTCATTAATGACCCCAATAATAAGACAGGCTGGGGAGTGTGGTGTCCTCAGCTGCTCTGGACACCACTGGGTTTCAGTTAGTGAGGAAGGAAGGAGAATGGAGATCCGAGGGGCAGCTGATGGCCTCTGCCCAATCATTCAAGCTGGGTCACGTCAAAAGGGAGGGACACAGGGAGCTCCCTGGACCCTGAGGGCAGGAAGCGGGTTCTGGCCTCATGGGACACTGGCTCCTGGCACCCAGTGGCCGCTCTAGGAGGGCTTCCTGGGGCTGTGGGGCTTCTGGTCTGTTCTGCACCTCGCACAAGCCCCTCCTGCTTGCTTTCCGTTCACCGCCTCTTTGCCTGTCTTTGCACGCGGTCGCCCCCGGGTCCGTGCTTGGGAAACTGCACGACCTGTGGGGCTTCTCTCACTGGCCCCGCTTCCCAGGAAAGGGAATCTGAAGTTCTCACTCCGGCTGAGGCTACGCTGGTCCAGCTGCCTGCTAGGTCCGTGTGTGCACGTGCATGCGGGATGGCCCAGAGGTGACCCAGAGGTGCCATCCTCAGCTGGAACGGAGCCTGTCTCCTCAACAGTCACAACACAGCAAACAGGCTTCCATCTATGAAAATATTAGCTATCCAGAAGGTTCCGATTAGAAAAGAAAACCTGACAATGAAATCATCAAGGCCCTGCCAGATGCCTTTTGAATTGTCACCTCAGGAAAAGGTAGGTTATGTCTCATGATCTTCTTTGGTGCTTTCTAGATCTACAAAAAAAAAAAAAAAAAAGCCTGGTATTGAGAGCTGACTGGGGATGCCCAGCAGGACACGCGGCTCTCTGGCTGCTGAGTAAGCGCAGCTCGCGTCCTCCCTGGAGTCTGGCATGGCTTTTGGTCAAATAGGCTCCCATTTCCATGAGCTTTAAGATCTGAATAGGAGCCAGCTCCGCCCCATCCAGGGTAATTGTTGACAGCTGCGTCTTGAAAGCATTTCTTTTGTTGCTCATCTTGCTGAGTGAGTCGAATTGCTTCATTAACATTTAGGCCATGTTACACGTTCAAGTGCTCAAGAGGTATTTGGATTTTAGATGAGCTTTTTTAAAAAAAAAATTTTAAAACAAAACAAAAAAAATCTTCTTGTTCCAAACATGACAGACAGGCCTCTATTTCTGTAATGACTCCTTGTGTACATGGGTGCTACTGAATGGGGATTTGCCTCTCTGTTCATTTCTCATGCAAAGACGTTCAGAAATGATTGCTGCAGGTCGACCTAGTTATTAAGCCCTTTTAGATTTGGGAAGAGCACGTTTCAAATCATCCCGCAGAGCAGAGATGACTGCTGGTGCCTCTCACCCAAGAGGAGCACCAGCTCCAGTGGGTGTTTGGCAGGGAATGCTGTCCCTCCAGACAAGATGATCTTCACAGGCTTCCCTAAGCCATCCCAAATCTCAGCCTCAAGGTAAATCCTCATACGCCCTCTTCCCATGAGATTTGCACTCTAAACCACCTCTCCGTGGGGACCTAGGAGCGTCATAGCAAGCCACCACTGCTCAGGTTGAGGTCCCAGGACAGAAGGGCCTCCTGCTGCAGACACTGGTTGCTTGTACGCTGTCCTGTTCCTGCCTAGCAGGATCCCAGCTGCAGCAGGTGCCAGTGCACCATGCCAACAGCACTCAGACTCCCTTGCAGCTAGAGGTGGCCCCTGGGATTCAAATCCTGCAGTGAAACGTAAAGCAAAGTCATGCAACAAAACCTTAGGAAAATCTTCACAGGAGAGGAGAGCTCGCCGGCATGCATGTGGCTCTGGACCCTCCGCTGCTCTTCCACCGCCTCTTCTTCAGGCCTGAAGTGATACAGGGGGGCTGGAGGTACAGTAGCCATCCTGTGCAAGTGTGGGAAGTAAGCAGAGGGAGCCTGAGTCCCTGCTGGAGGCCTGGACAAGCTGTACCAGTTCTGGGCTGCCTACCTCTGGACTTCTGTGATCTCTTTAAGCCACTAAACAGGGTCTTCTGTTATTTGCAGCCAAACACATTCTTTTTTTTAAATTTTTTTTTTTAGTTGTTGATGGATCTTTATTTTTTTCAGGTCTGGTCAGGGTCTAGGATGCCCAAATAAGGAAGCTGGTCAGCCGAGCTGCAAGCCAGATGTGACGTCACTAGTGGACACGCCTCCTGTCAATCAGAGAGTTTTCCTGACCCATCAAGAAGGACTCTGGCCTTCTCTTCCTGTTCCCAAGCCCTCTCCTTCCTGACTGGGATTTCTTGAAATTCTCTATGCACAGAATCTCCGACGCCATTTCTCCCTACCCACTCTGATGGAGGGGGATTTGGTCCGAGGGCACATTTCAATAAAGCCTTGCCGAGTGGCTTAATTCATCTTCTCCTGGTCATGTGATATTTACAATTTTATTCATGTATTATTTATATGTGGTGCTGAGGATTGAACCCAGTGCCTCACGCATGCTAGCCAAGTGCTCTACCACTGAGCTACAGCCCCAGCCCCAAACACATTCTTAATTGAGACCTTCCACAAGGGCAGAGGGGGCTTTCTGGTTTTTGGTCAGGGCCTATTCTAGTAATCTATTACTACAAACAGGTTGCTCCAAACCTTCCGGCTTCAGGCCAAAACTATTTCATGAGATCTCTCAGCTTTGTGAGTCGGGAATTCAGCAAGTGACAGCTGGGCGACTGTCCTGCCCACTATGGCTCTGTCAGGGCTGTGGTTGGTGCTCAGCTGGCATATGTGCCAGTCTAGGGGGGCTCAGGACAGCTTCACCCACATCCAGTGCCTGGGCAGGGAAGCCTGTGCAGCAGAGTTCACGGGGGTCTGCCCAAGGCTGCGCACGTAGCTTCTCCAGCATCGTGGTCCCAGGGTGGTCCCCGATGAGGCGGTGCCTCAGGTGCTCAGAGAGGGACAGTTCCCAACGCCTGGGCCTGGAAGCAGGCCCTGCTCTGCCCCTGCTGTGTTGCTCTGGCCTAAGCAGCCACAGCCAGTATAGATCCGGGACAGGGGACTTGGTTCCACCTCTGTGTGGGTCCACGATTAAAGAACTTGCAGCTGGCGTCAACCGGTCACAGGGGCATTGGGCTACAGGATGACTTCGACAAAGCTTGATTGACAGGCCTCAATAGACAGATGGAACCCAGAGAAGCCCTCCTATTCACCCCTTGATGTCTCTGGGTAGACAGTCTATAGGCGCAGGAGCTAGCTGAGGCACTGAGAAGGCTGTGATGGGCGTGACCACGGAGGCCTCTGCGTGGAGTCGGAGGCTGTGTGCAGGAGGCGATGGCTTCCATCCACTTGTGTAGGTTCTTTGCTGGGCTCCAGACCAAGGTGACATAAGATAGATCAGGAGGAGACAAGCATGTTTAATCACACACACACAACACACGGGAGTCCCATAAAGTGCGAGATTCGAGGGGGCGCCAGAGGACGGAAGCTCATCCCGCGTCCTGGGCTTCAGGAAGGAGCAGGCCTCGGGCTTCAGACACATGGAGCGTGAAGGTCGTCCCACCTGCAGACGAAGTGCTGTCCAGGAGCACAGGTGCTCTCTAACGGCCGCGCTCTTCCTGACACGCGTTATTTATTAATGTAGATTTCCTTCATGGATGGAAAATTCTTTAATAAAAGGGCAGTCTTTCTGAGCCACTCTTACATAGTTTTGTAGAATAATGGGCTCAAAATATGCCAGAGAAGCATATTTTAGGGTGGCATGTTCTGACTTGTGTCCATGTTGTGGGTGGTGTGTGCTGATCCCCAGCAGGGTTCTCCCTGGACACGCCCAGGAGGTGGCGATTAAGCTCGCATTTGAAGGTGGCCTAAGGCCGGCCCACACGTGGGAACCCCGGGCTTCATCTTCGCTGGGTGCCGAGCATCTGTGTGCGGGAAGGGGAGGGGATGCAGCGCTACTCAGGCTTCAGTTCAGTTCTCCGTGATGACTGGGTCCCATCCTCTCTGAGGCCTCCTCCACCGAGGAGCGTTCTGGGTCTGGGCAGTCACTCCTCATGGTCCTGCAGTTACGGTTTCTTGCCTTAACTCTGGAGAATAACAGGCTCCTTCTGTAGCCGGGTTCCACTGCATCTTCCTGCACAGACGTGGTTCATTTGTAGAGCAGACCTCAGAGGCAACTCCGGGTAAAGGCAATATTTTTGTGAAAATTGAATCTTCCCAGCTAATTTGATTTCCCTGAGAACTTGTGCTTTCCAAACTTTCCCTGCTGATCTCTCTTTTAAATCACCATAAAAATGTTTCCTCCGTCATTGGAACCTGGCAAGCCAACTGAGCGTGACCAAATGCTCCGGGGTCACTGGGCCCCTCACCACCTGGAAATCTGAGAAATCTTAACAAAGCAAATGAACAAGAGCCTCAGAGGGACTAACTCAGGTTCAGTTAGTGAAAGAGGGCTCGACATGCCCTGCAGATGAAGGCCTAAAAGTGTAACCTGGAACTTGGTGGTGAGGCAACCTTAGTTTTTCAAGGAATACACTCCTTTTTTTCCACCTCAAAGATTTGTAGAAATAAAACATAATTAAATCACACAAAAATTTGAGGATAGCCAATGAATTCATGGAAGGCTTAAGTGACCTGGGGACTATGATGAGTTTTGGAGTTTGAGAGGTTGAAAAACCTGGGTTTCTGAGAGAGAAAAATATATAAAACCTTTGCTTTGACTTCCTGCAATATCTGGGCAAATGTATCAATTATTTTATGATTCCATTGTGGAAAAACAATATTTTGTTTCTAGAAGAAAAAAGTTTCTGTAGCACATTTTTTTAATTAATAATTTTCTACTAATAAGCATTGTGAGTTGTTTTAGGAAATACATGCTACAAGAAATCCCTGTAACTGCACCGTTGGATCCATGTCAAGAGACAGCCTTATTTAGTGAGACCTGCTTCGTCAGAGGTTTTTGTGACATTTCAGTAGCTAATCTTCTTTGGATTTGCTGGTCCTGGGAGCATTCAAAGTGCACAAAATGGCTTTTGATAGTGAATAATATTATACTGAAGTTTCACCAAATAGTAATCATGTAATAATAAGAGTGTTCATCCATGACTGCATCCCGCAATGTGCTGAACACGTGCTAATCAGCCGTGCGTTCCCCCTACAGTAGTCCCGGAGGCTCTCTGTCTCCATCAGCAGAGCATGTGGTCCAGGTGGGGCCCATGCACTTGCCAGAGGTGGGGCAGGAGTTCTAACCCCGCACGGCTGCTGCCAGGGTGCAGCATTCTCCCACTTTGGTCTTTATCCAGTGATCTCTTTGAAGGTAATGCAAATGCTGTTAGAACACCATAGGACATTTGAAAACAAACAATTTGTATTTCGTTCACTTGGTAACAAAAGACAATCAGACAGCAATTACATTGTTGAAACAGGGTATTTTCCCTTTAAGATTTCTATGGCAAGCACTGAATATTCTGGATTCTTCTTCACCTCAGCAAATGCTCTTGAGAGACTGGTGGGTAAGATGTTCAAACTCCCTTTAATTTTATCACATGCTCCCTCTTTGTATCCTTTAAAAATGTTCTTTTTAGTTCCATACAACCCAGGACACACCCTGACATCTTCACAACAGCATGCAACGCAACCTGCTCCAGTTCAGCCCCAGCCTGCCCCCACCCCTCCATGCCACAACCCCCTTACAGTCCTGTGGGGACCCCAGCTGGGACCCTCCACCCCATGGCCACACAGGCACATAGGCAGTTCAGCCACTCGTCTCCACTCTTCTTCCCTCTTCCTGTCCCTTATTCCTCCATCAACCCCCTCCATTTCTCTACTGATCTTCCCTCTATTTTGATGAAGTTCCCTCTTCTTTGTTTTCCCCCCTGTTTCTTTGTAATCCCCTCCCTGCTTATTTTGGATTGGCTTCTGCATATCAGAGAAAACATTCAGCCTTTGGTTTGGGGGATTAGCTTATTCGACTTAGCCTGATAGTCTCCAGCTCCCTCCATTTATCAGCCAATGCCATAATTTCATTCTTCTTCATGGCTGAGTAATATCCCATTTGTGTATATGTACCACATTTCCTTTGTCCATTTATCTGTTGAAGGGCACCTAGTCTGGTCCCCTAGTTTAGCTACTGTGAATTGAGCTGCTGTAGACATTGACGTGGCTGCATCACTATAGGATGCTGGATTCTTTGGTGTTTAAATCCTCCTTCTTCTTTGCTGTCCCCAGAAGCTCTCCTCCTGTGCTTCATTTCAGACACTCCTCTGGAAGTCCGGCTGGCCTGATTCCTGTTTATTCAAGATTGGTAAAAACAGACACTTTGAGAAAAGCCCAATTTCAGGACAGGTTTCACATGATACTTCCAACCCAGCCCAAATTCCCTGCTACCTTTCCACTTCTGCTAGGTGGCTTTGCAGTTATGTCATTCCAATTTAGAGTCCCTGGTATCAAGTTATGAAGCACAGACTCACAAACGTAAATCACCCCAATTTGCTCCATTCTGGAATATTTTATAAAGATTTCAAAGAAAGAAGAGCAAAATCAGTGACCAAAATGTAGTTTTCTTTCTTTCTTTCTTCTTCTTCTTCTTTTTTTTAACTATAGTTCAGTTTGGGGAGAATTGACATTTTTACTATCCATGAATATAGTACATCAATTTTTTAAGATCATTAATTTCTTTCATAAACATTTTGCATCCTCAGCATGCAAGTCAGGTAAATGTTGTATTAGATTTATTCCTACCTCTTTTCAGTAACTACAAATGGTATTTAAATATATTTTTTGGCTCTATGAACTGATTGAAGTATATAAAAATTGAGTTTTGCACATTCAATATTATAGCCTGTGACTTGTTCAACTCACTTATTTGTCCTAGGAACTGTTTTATAGATTTCAAAATGCAGAGTTTACATTATCTAAATTTAAATCATGTATACTTTATCTTTCATTTTTATTTTTATCAAGATGGATTTTCATTTTATCAAGAGAAATTTAAACCCAGGGAGTACACTAAATAAAGTGTTATTAGCACATAACTTTCCTTTAACTGGTATGAAGATACAGAATTATAAGTTCTTATCAGTGCACATAATAAAAACCTTCCCTATACCATCATGTGCTTCCTAAACCTTAAGTATAACTGCCAATATATGTTGAGCCAACCCTCTCCTCCCTATTAGTTATTTTTGTTCTTCTATGTGCATTAGCTATGTACACAAGAGGAAGCATGGGAATCCATTCCTATATCTAGTAATTAAAGACTGGCGGTCCTACAGGAAGTGGAATTGTTGGTTGATAGCTGTGCTTTGCTCATTAGAATGACGCTCACATTACATGCGTGGATGAGTCAGTGGGAGGGAAGGACAGACAGAGGAAGGGAGCTGATAGCTATGCTCACAGCCACAGAAAAGTCAATGAACGGGAGTGATTCAAAAGAAAAGAGGATGAGAGAAGCAGAGAGCTACAAAAGAATAAAGACAGAAACACTGAGAACATCTCATTCATGTAAATTAGAGTTAGAGGAAGAGAAAATAGTGTGGGGGCAATATTTGGAATGATAATGGATGAGAATTATCCTAAACTGTCAACACACTGATCTGATGCAGAATTCAAACGAATCCCAAGCAGGAAAAATACATAGAAATACATTTATAGACACTGGGGGATGGGAAGCAGAGAGAAAGGCTCAGTAAATTATGGACAGTGTTGAGTTAATGTGAATGAGGTTAAGAAAAAGGACTTCATGAGTAAAAGGGATACAAACAACAATAGTAATAGCAATCCAATATAACCATCAGTCACAATAACCATGAATATAATAAATATCTGAATTAAAAACCACCAGATTGGTATATAAGTACCTTGGAAATAAGCACTTCATCCTGACAATTTGTAAACTAAAAAGCCAAATAAACTTAACAATGAGAAATGTTTTATATTTGCAGAGAAGAGAGATCACAGAGCAAACCACTGCCACCAAAACTGGAGAGAGAGAGAGACAGGCGAACACCAAAAAATCACAACCTACTGGAACAAGACCTTGGATGGAGGTTTCTGGGACGAGCAGTGTCAGGTTCCAGTGCCAGGTTCCTTTCACCCAGAATATCACAAGAAAATATTACAAGGCATACTAGAAGTTAAAACACCATTCAGAGGGACCAGACAAACATCAGAAACAGACCCTGATCTGGCAGGGCGGCTGGAATTCTCAGACTGGAGTTGAAGACCACTGTGATCTCTACGCCAGGAGCACTAAGGGCAAAGAGGATGACGAGCAGGAAGAGGTGGGTGACGTGAACAGAGAGATGGGAATCCTAGGAAAGAAGGAAGAGTGCTGAGATCAAAATACTAACAGATGACGAGCACCCAGTAGGTCCATTACCAGCCAGGACACAGATGAGGAAAGAATCTCTGAGCTTGAGCAGAGCTCAACAGTCACTTCCAAAAGCAAAATCAAAAAGAAAAAAGGCCAAAAAAGAACATCCAAGAACTGTAGGACAACAACCAAAGGTGTAACAGGTGTGCGGCGGGAATACTGGAGAGGAGAAAGAACAGAAGTACTTCAAGTGGGAATGATGAGACTTCAAAAATGAACGTCAGACGCCAAACCACAGATCCAGGAAGCCCAGAGAACACCACGCAGGATAAAATAACCCCAAACCAAAAACAACACTGGATCTGAATGTGTCACATTCAAACTACAGAAAGTTGAAGCTTAAAAATATGTATGGCTTGGAAAAGCAAGAGCTATAAAGCACCTTACCTGTAGAGGAGCAAAGGTAAGAAGCACACCTGGCTTCTCCTGGGAAACCACGCAAGGAGAGAATGGAGGCAAATATTTATAGTACAGGGAGGAACAAACCACCAACCTAGAATTCTGTGCCCTGGGAAGCCACCCCACAGAAATGATGGCTAAGGCAGACCCAAGGGGAGGGACTGGTTGCCCCTAGACCTGCCATGCCAAGAATGCTGGAAATTCTTCAAAGAGAAGAACAGCGAGAGAGGCGGACACTCAGATCTGTTTAAGGAAAGCACTCACCAGAGACGGAAGAAGGGAAAGTGACATGAAAACTCTCGTTTTTCTTATTCTTTTCCTTCAATTTTCTACCTCATATTTTTATTATTCTGAATTGATCAGATGCCCAGTTGTTCAAAATAAAAATAGCAAAATGTGCTTGATTATGGAGCTTGTGTATAATTAAAACAAATGCCAGCAACGGGTGCCCGGATAGGAGGGAGGGACTAGGGGGCTGTTGCTCTGGTAAGGTACCTGTACCTCCTGTCAGTGGGTGTGGTGTGACAGCGTGATTTGCAGGTGGATTTGGATTAACTGTAAGTGTTTATTGCAAACTCCAGGATAACAAGTAAAAGTAAACAAAAGAAAAAGAAAAAAATGTGCTTGGGGGGAGTTGGTAGAAAAAAAGAGAAAATGAAATAAAAGAAAAAGGCTGGAACACAAAGACAGGAACAAAGAACAAAGGCAACAGGAAAAGAAGAAAGCAAGCAACAAGACACGGGGCATCGCAGGTGAGAGTGTTGGCTGCTCCTTCTCACATCTGTGGTCCAGGTGCACCAGTAAGAGGCAGAGGTGGTCAGAGTAGATCAAGAGAAATCCAGCAGGACTGTGCATAAAAAACCCACTTTGACTATAAAAACACAGATAGATCAGGAGTAAACAGATGGAGAAAGATACACCAGGCCATCTCAAATCAGAAGGAAGCAGGAGGGGTTGTGTTGACTTCAGACAAAGCAGACCGAGGAGCAGGAAGAGTTACCAGGAGCACGAAGGACGTTACATAAGGAGCAAAGGGTCAAGTCCCCAGAAGACCTACCAATCCTGCACCTCAGAACAAATGTCAGAATCCAAGGCAAAAACTGAGAACTCAGGGTAAATAGATAAATCCACTATCGTGGTTAGAGACTGCCAACTATGCATCCTCAGGAATAGGTCCGACAGGCAGAAAATCACTGGGGACACAGTCAGACTCAACATCACCATCAATCAACCGGATAAAATCAACATCTGCAGACTGCTCAATCCAACAGTGGCCGATCACAATGCCTCGAGCTCACAGAGAACATTCACCAAGGAAGACGCGCAGCGGGCAGCGAAGCACACCGACAAAATCAAGACCAGAGAGCAGATGATGTCTGCTCTCACCACAATGGAATTAAACAAGAAATCAAGGGAGAAAGGTAGCTGGAATCCAAAATACTTGGAGATTAACCAATATGAGTCTAAATGACAGATGGGTCAGAGAAAAAATCATACAACAAATATAAAACGTTTTGAACCAAATTAAAACAAAAGCCCAACTTATCAAAATTGATGGGATTCGATGAAAGCGAAGCATAGAAGGAACGCAGCAGCCAGTGCGTGTATTCGAAAAGAAGAAAGTCTAACATGGATGATCTTAGCTTCCACTTTAGGAAACTAGATAAAAAAGAGAAAATTAAGCCAGAAATAAGCAGAAGAAAAGAAGTAATAAAAATAAATTAATTAAATTGAAAACAGGTTGTCAATAGAGAAAATCAATGAAACCAAGAGCTAGTTCTATGAAAATATCAATAAAATTGATAAGACTCTAGCAAAGCTAAGAGAAAAGAGACATAAATGAATAATATTAGAAATGAAAGAGGGAATAATACCACAGATCCTGAATACATTAACAAAAGAATAAAGCAATATTGTGAAAAACTCTGTCCACAAATTTGATAACCTACATGAGATGAACCAAATTCTTGAAAGACACATCTTCAAAACACACGTGAGAAGAAATAAGCATTACAAATGGCCTGTACCTATTTAAAAAACTTGAATCAATAATTAATAACCTTCCAAAACAAAAGTGCTAGGTCTAGATGGTTTTACTGGTGAATTCTACCAAAAACGTAAGGAAGAAATTATGCCAATTATCCATAATATCTCCAAGAAGAAAGAAGTAGAATGATTACTTCTAACTTAGTTTATGTGGCCAGTATTACCCTAACTCCAAAAACAAAGAGATTCATAAGAAAAGAAAACTGTAGGCCAGTATCTCTCATGAACACAGATATGAAAGTAACCGATTATATACCATGAACAAGTAGGATTTATTCCAGGTATGCAAAATTGGTTTAACATTTGAAAATCACCTAATATAATCTGTCATATGAACAGGCTGCAGAAGAAAACTCACATATTACATCAATAGATGGAGAAAAAACATTGAACAAAATCCAATATTATTCATGATAACAACTCCCAGTAAACTAGTAGATGAAAACTTTCTCACCTTCAAAAATCGCATCTACAAAAAACATACAGCTAATATCATATTTAATGGTGAGAAACTAGAAAGTTTCTTGCTTAAGACCAAGACCGAGGCAAGGATATTCCCTCTCACCATGGATTCCCAACATCATACTAGAAGTCCTAGATAGCACAATAAGACAAGAAAATGAAATAAAAGGCATAGAGATTGAAAAAGAAGAAAGAAAACTATCTTTGTTCACAGATCATATGATTGTCTATGTAGAAAATCTGCAATAATCAACAAAACTGCCTTAGAACTAAGAAGAAATTATAGCAAGGTTGAAGAATATAAGGTTAATACACAAAATCAATCACTTTGTTATATACTAACAATGAAGAGATGGAACTTGAAATTAAAAACACAATACTAACCGGGCTGTAATCCTAGCGGCTCAGGAGGCTGACACAGGAGGATTGGAGGTTCAAAGCCAGCCTCAGCAACAGTGAGGCACTAAGCAACTCAGTGAGATCCTGTCACAAAACACAAAATAGGGCTGGGATGTGGCTCAGTGGTCTAGTGCCCTTGAGTTTAATCCCTGGTACCCCCCCAAAAAAACCCACAATACTATTTACATTAGCACTTGATAAAAGAAAATATTTAGATAATATTCGAACAAAATATGTGAGACTTCCAACTGTGCATCCACCAGAAATTGATCAAACAGGCAGAAAATCACTGGGGATACAGTCAAACTCAACATCGCCATCAATCAACCAGATAAAATCAACATCTATAAACTGCTTGATCCAACAGTGGCCGATTACAATGCCTCTGCAATCTACAAAAAACTAGAGATTTCACGAGAGAAATCAAAGAAGAACATCCACAGGAAGAGGCTCCTTGTGGGAAGTCTCAGTACTGTGAAGACGGCAGTTCTTTCCAGGTTGATCTGTAAATTCACCAGAATCCCAATCAAAATCTCAGCAGGTTATTTTCTGGGCATCAACAGGTTGACTTTGAGATTTGTATGGAAAGGCCAAAGATCTAGAACAGCCAACACGGTACAGAAGCAGAACAAAGTTGGAGGGCTAACACGGCCCCACTCGGGACTTCCTGCACAGCTACCGTAATGAAGACAGTACCACAGCAGCAAAGGAGACACAGCACATTCATGAGGCAGATGGAGCATCCAGAGATAGGGCCACATGCGGATGGATGGCAGCTGATCTTTGACAAAGGAGCAAAGGCGATACAACAGGGAAAGATCGTCTTTTAAACATCTAGTGTTGCAACACTTGGACATCCTCATGCAAAAACAATCAAACCAACTAAAATAAATTCAGACACAGAACTTACATCCTCATAAAAATGAATTAAAAATGGATTATAGGCCTACATGCAAAATGCATAACTGTAAAACTCCTAAGAAACACCTTAGGAAAATATCTGGTTGATCTTTGGGTATGGTGATGATATTTTAGGTACAACACCAAAGGCACAGTTCGTTTAGAAATAATGAGTAAGCTGGGTTTTACTAAAATTAAAAAGTCTGCTCTGCAAAAGATAGTGTCAAGAGAATGAGAACACAAGCCTCACAGACTGGGAGAAAATATGCAACATAAACCAATAAAGGGGATTATATAAAACATAAAAATATATAACAATAACTCAAATTCAACTAAAGAAATAAACAACCTGGATTTAAAAATGGGGGAAAGACTTAAACAGACACCTTAACAAAGATGATATATACATGTCAAATAAACATATGAAAAGATGTTTAGCATCTTATGTCATCAGAAAAAATGCAAATTCAAACAATGAGACACCACTACACATCTATTAAAATGGCTGAATGCAGAACACTGATATCACCAAAGGCTGGCAGGGACAGGGAGCAACAGGAACTCCCATGGATTGCTGGTGTGAATGCAGATGGTCCATCCACCTTGGAAGTTGGAGGGCAAATTTTCACAAATTTCAGGAGATGACACATTAATTAGGAAAGCTGGATATTGGGGCAAGGTATAAAAATGGAAAAGAATGGGTCATTCCAAAACAGACTAACACAAAGGAACACTTGGTCTGTGACAGAACTGGTGGGCAAGAGGACCTCTTTCCAATAAATAGACATGGATGACTGGAAATACAAGTGGAAAAAATACAAAATCTGACCACTACCTTCTGTCCAACAAGGACATTCAGGCTTAAATGTGAAAGAAAAAAACATTAAAGCTTTAGGAAGATAATATAGTTTAATATTTTCTTGCTCCTGGCTCAGGGAAGTATTTTTAAAATATGAAACAGAACCTACAAATCATCAGAGAAAAGATGTGAGAGTTGGATTCTATTAAAATAGAACCTGTGTTCCCAGAGACACCATTAAGAAAATGAAAACGCAAGCCCCAGAGGAGGACTGGTCCACAGAGGTGTGACAAACGAGGGTCTCTTAACCAAAACACAGAGCAGCAGCACAATTAAGAAAAAGCCAGACCTCTGAAAAATGGTCAGTGACCTTGAATAAATAATCTTAAGGTGAATGTCCACATAATCAAGAAACATAAAGGTGCACTGACTCCATCAGCAACCAGAAAACCCGCATTAAAACGCCGCGGGGCACGTTCGCCATACCACTGGAGTGACAGTGAAAATCCAACACCGAGTTCTGCAGGTGACCGAGAGCAGACAGGGCCCTCCCTGGGGGACGCGCGCAGAGCCTCACGGGCCCCGGGAACAGGTGAAGGCGAGCCCTCCGGCTCTCGATGACAGATGCGTGCACGAGCGTCCCCGCGCCGGCGTGAGTGGCACCGGTGACGAGCTTCCCGGCCTCCTCCGCACCCGCACCGTGAGTGCAAAACCCGGCGGGCCTGGCGTGCAGCGCGGTGGCCCGGCCGCGAGGCCCCGCCGGGCACGGTCCCTGCGCAGCGCCCCAGGCGCCGCCGCGCGGCTCGTCCGGCTGGGTTCCGCACCGAGGGCGCCTCCCGCGGCCCGCGCCTGGGCTCTGTCCCGCTGCCCCGAGGCTGCCGCGGGGGCTGTCGCGGGCAGTGCCCTGCAGGCGGGGAGGGCGCCCCGCTCGGGACGCCGCCGGCCGCGCCTCCCGGCGACACCAGGGGGAGCTCCGTCCTTGCCGTCCCCGCGGCGCGGGCGCAGCCTCTCCCAGCCGGAGCCGGTGCCCTTGCGCGGCCAGCAGGCAAGGACGTCACCGCCCGCCAACCAGGGGACAGGCCGGTCCCCGGGGAGGGCGGAGCGCGTGGCCTCGGGCGGCCGGCCGCGGGCCTCCGGCCAGGGCGCGCGGCAGGGGCCAGGGCCGCCGGGCTGCCGCGCACGCCCACCGCGCTGCCCGCCTGCGCCTCGCCCGCTCCCGCCACCGAGACGCGGGTATTGTTCCCGGACCCGCATTGCGTCACCGCGGGCGCGGGCGCGGCCCGGCAGCCCCGGGTCCCCTCACCGCTCGCCTGACCGCGCCTCCGCGCAGCGGCGCTGGTGGCGTCCGGGCGCCCTGGCCCGCAGCCCGTCCACTGCGGCCTCGTCCCGCGGCAGCCTCCGCGCACCCCCAGGCCCCGCCTTGTTCCCCCATCTTGGCATTTGTTCAGTTCTTTGTCGCCTGCCCTTCCACTACATGTGGGGTCCAGGGACCTGGCCTGCTTTGTTCAAAGCCTGTCCTCGTGGTCCAGAAGAGTCCAGCCACGTGCTGGTGTCCAGCACAAGGCCCGCTCTGCGTCCCGGCGCCGTCGGGCCAGTTTTGCTTAAGCA
Source organism: Xerus rutilus (assembly GCA_028644305.1). Classification (NCBI taxonomy): domain Eukaryota; kingdom Metazoa; phylum Chordata; class Mammalia; order Rodentia; family Sciuridae; genus Xerus; species Xerus rutilus. The sequence goes on along the minus strand of CM053409.1, from coordinate 615,833 downwards.
TCCTCTCCCACCTGCCAGGTGTGGCAGTCGCAGGTGGAACCCCGGCCTGTCTTGGGTACTCTTGAAACAGTGCCCACAGGCGGTGTCTGCTGTGAAAACCCCGCTGAAGGAACTACGTGGGAGTGACCCGCTGGTTGACCCTCAACGCCCTACGCCCTCCCCTCTCCCCTGCCCTGGGACCCTTGCCTTCTCCTTCCACCTCGGACTCTCCCAGCTCTTTGTACCTTTATGCTGAGCCCGGTGACTCCTCCTAGTTCTGCTCCCAAGCCCTCAGCCTAGTCCCTTCACCCAAGCCCCAGGGACACGTTAGCCAAAGCCCGAGTCAGAGAGGACCATACTCTCTATGGCAACACCAGCCTCTCACAGCAAAGCTCTTCACCTCTTCATTTAGCTGTTACTTTACCCTTCTGTCCTTCCCAGCCTCCTTCCTAGCCTCCGCTATTTTCACCCAGAATAAAAGACATGTAAAAGGTGGCAGATGGAGACCTGAAGATTAGTAAATTCCCTGAGAGTCTGGAGCCCGGAGCCCGGGTGTAGAAGTGGACAGGAGAGGGAAGTGCCCCTGCATCTCACCTTGGTAAAGGCAGAGAGGTTCTTGGGTGTCGCTGCTGCTCAGCCCTGGGTCTCTTATGCTCAGGAGGGACGAGTGTGAAGGAATAGTCACCTTTACTCTTGAATTTCCTGTGTGGAGGCCTCTGCTGACCGTTTTTGTGTGTTGAGTAAAGTGAGCTGCTGGAACAGATTTGCCCTGGACTCTCACTCAGTGAAAACTGAGGCTTGCTTGCCCTCCGGGGTAGTCCCAGGCAGGTTGTGGGGCCTCCCCAGTGACCCTCAGAGACTCAGCCCTCCACCTGGGGGCTCCTCCTCTGCATGCTTCCAGCAGCTGGCAGGTGGGAAAGGGCTGCAGCAGAAACACGCTGCTTCCCCACACTCGCCCTTTCCTAACTCTTCAGCTCCAATTCCACAGGTGAGAGTCCCTAACGAGGCCCCTCTCCAGGTCAGGGCCGGGAGGCTGGCCAGCTGCAGCCTGCGTCTCTGACAGGCAGTAGCCGGGGCTCTCGTGCCTCTGGAAGGCAGCTTCCCATCTGGGGATCGGGATGACGTAGTTGGCCCCAGTCTCCCTCTGGAACTCCTCCACTGTCGACCCCTTATGAACTCCCCTGCCCTACCGTTAAACTCAGGCCCCTGAGGAAGTTCAGGTTTGGGGGTCCATACCTGGGTGCTGCTCAGTTGCAGCCTTGCTCTTGCTGGCCAAGCCATGCCGTGGTGTCTGACTGCTCCTCACCAGCATGTCCTCATCCTCAGGAGGACGCTGGTGCCCCTGCCCAGCCCCTCCAGCCACCTCTGTCTAGAGGGGCCATGTGACTGAGCCTCACCCGCAGAATGTGAGCAGAGAGTTTTCTAATGACCTGTAGAAAGCAGACATCTTTCCATGTCTCACAGTCTCTTTCCCTGTGTGCCCTCTGCTGAAAGGAAGGACCCACTAAGTGCAGGGGCCATGCTCTGATGACCACGCGGGCCACATACCCCTCCCTGGACTGCCACCCACTCTCTGGAGAGTAGCTTCTGCAGGAATGGGGTCGGGACATGGAAGTGGACCTCATCTGCACACCATCCCCTGTCCTACTTTGTTTTCTTCTTCCTAGATTAACTACTGAAGGATTAAGATCTTTTGAAAATGGTTTCTTTCATAAAAGACTTGAAATTGGACCAAAAAGCCCTTCAAAATTCACGGAAGAAATTTTCACATGGAATTATAGAATAGGGAGGAGGAACATTCTTGGACATGGTACTTGCCCAAGCCTCCCGACCTCCTGAAGTTCCTGTCAGCCCCTTAGTGACGTTCACTGCACGCTATGCTACGTACCACATACCAACTTTGATGGAGCTGTTGTTTTTTTAACAAGCTTATGAGGTAGATTTAATATTTGTCTTGTCCAACCTTTGGACATCTGAACTGAGACCACTGGGAAATCTGCCCAGCTGTCTCCTTCTTCTTTCCTTACATGGTTCAGACTCCTGCCTACCTCCCAGGCATCGCTGTCCCGTTCTGTTCTCTCTGTCCCACTGGGAGCTGTAAACTGGTGTCTGAGAACACTTCTGCCTGGCTGCCTCCTACCTGCCTACAGCTGGTCTTCTTTTCAGGTTCAAAGAGATTTGAGGCAGCCCATGCATATGGGTCAGGGATTTTCACAGAAAAAGAACTAACAGAATATTGAACCAATATGTTCTACTAGAATATAGAACCATTGTATTCTGTTGATTCTTTTTTTTTGGTACTGGGGACTGAACTTAGGGGCACTGGACCACTGAGCCACACCCCCAGCCCTATTCTGTGTTCTATGTAGAGACAGGGTCTCACTGAGTCGCATAGCACCTCGCCCTTGCTAAGCCTGGCTTTGAACTCGCCATCCTCCTGCCTCAGCCTCCCTAAGTGCTGGGATTACAGATGTGCACCACCTCTCCCGGCTTGTATCAGTTCTTTATGTACACACACACACACACACACACACATTTGTATGTGTGCACAGGCACGTATCAGTTATCAGAGGGGATCCATTAGATTGGCTTACATAGTCAGAGGGCACTACTCCCACGATGGCTGCCTGCAGGGGGGAGGGTCAGGGAAACCCCTAGTCCCTCAGTCCAAGAAGTTGGAAGCCTTAGAACAAAAGGGACCAAAAGTGCAACCTGGGCCGAGGCTGAAGGCCTGCAAGGCTCCTGGACAGCCACTGGGGCAAGTCCACCGCAAAGGCTGAAGACTGGAAGCTGGGGCCACAGCAACGCCGCACTGCTGGGGAAGAGCTGCGCATGTGCAGCCGCAAGCCGCTCCTCCCCTGGTTCCGTCTTTTTGTTCCATCTGGTTCCCCGCCTGTTGGGTGGTGCCGTCCACATTCAGGGTGGTCCTACCCCCTCTCAGTTTGCTGACCCAGTGCCAATTGTCTCAGACACACCCAGAAGTGTGCTTTACCAGTCTTCTAGACACGTCTCGATCCTGTCGAGCTGGCCACTGGGGTCAACAGTCACAATGTCTTCTACATAGTCACAGACCCCACCGAACCTGACCAAGCTACCTTCCTGTAGCTAATGTTGAATTACCATGTATTTGAATATTGAATGCATTCTCATCTTCTAAGTCTTATTTATTAACCATTCCTTTAACTCTTGATCCTAATAGTGTCATAATCAAGCAGGAAAAGTTGATACCATATCAAACTTTCTGGGGTTAGGCTTTGGAGATCTCTCTTTAACAAGCTGCTCAAGCAATTCTGAAGCAGCCAGTTTGTTCCCAGTCTGTGGGCTGGCATTTGAAAACCAAAGGGCCACTCTGTCTTACTGGACCCCAGAATCCTATGATATCTCCTTTACTCTATCATCTGTGTGGCCCTAACCATTTCTCTTAGCAACCAAAAATCAGTAACCAAGCTTGCCCATCCTGAAGGCCTCACCACGAGACAAAGATAGGTATGCAAAGCATTCAGCAATCATCAAGCTCTGCTGGATATTAAAACTTTCCCTGGCCAGTCAGTCCCCACCAGCAACTAGGTGACCATTTCTACAACTCTGAGGCAACATGGAGATGTATTTCCTGGACACTATTTTTGGGGCTTTGTCTCTCGGCTGTCTCTGTATCTGCTTGGTGCTTTGAAAGTTTGTGCTGTTGGGTGACCTGATTCTGCTGACCCCACCTGCAGCATCCCCTTCTAGGGAGCGTTTGTAAAGAGGCTGTTAAAGTAGAACAAGCAGATCCGAGAAGACGGCCATCTGGCTTCCGCACTGCAGATGCCCACACGAGCCTTGAAACATTCTCGCAGGGGAGGAGGTGGAAGATCCTGCGGGCTGGCTGACGAAGAGCTGAGAGGAGGACCTTCCTCCCCTGGATGTCCCTGCAGTTGGACCCTGTCACCATAGTGGGAGAGAAGGAACTCCACCCCTCTTAGAGGAGAGTCTGCAACATCTGAAGTCTTAAGCAAACACCTTACCTTTATAGTCTGTGCCCCAGAGGCACACACTGCATAGCCACCGTCAGAGTGGCTCAGAACTGCGAGAACCAACCTCTGGCCTGGTCACCAGTGCTTTGCCCTCTTGCTCATGCTTTCTGTCCAAACTCCTGGGGTGATGAAAGGACAGACTTTTCAGCTATATGTACACGTGTGTGCATCATTTAATCGTCTGTGTTGTATGTCGTGTATTTTATATACACTTAAAATATAGATTCATTTTCCTTATTTGATGAAGACAAAGAAAAAGCCGGGTTATGAATATGTACTTAGACTTTTAAAATTTGGAATTTTAGAGCTAGAAGAAATCCTAGGGATTATCTAAAACCACCAGCCCTTTTTTAGGAGATAAAGTGGAGGTGCACTCCTTGTCTCCCCGTTTCCTAAGAACTTTCCCTTTGGGGGATGGGAAATAGCTGTAGATTTTCTTATCACGCTCTGCCAGGCCTCTGCCTCGCTACCAAGATGGTGGCCCTCCAATCTAAAGAGGTAACGCATCCTGCATAGGCGTGGCCAAGCTCAGCCTGTGCAGGATTCACACCTCACATCCTGGCAGTGGTGCGTGGCTTCTAGAGAAAGCAAAGATGAGAAGAACTGTTAAGAACCCTGCAGGCTTCTACCGCTTCCATTGACAGTGACCCCCGAAAACCAATCTCTGGTCACCCTCATTAAAGCCGGAGCAGGTATCACACCTCAGAAGCCCTCCATCTCTGTTTCCCCACCTCCAGCCACTTCATGGTGTGGGAGTGGCAGGCATTGTGCTGTCTAAGGCAGCAGCCGGAGTGTGGTTGTGCCTGGTCTTAGTGGTCCCCTGCCTTACCTCCAACCAGCTTAACCACGAGTTAGAGACAGTGGCCTCGTGACCCACCAGTGACCCTGACAGCACTTCTTCTTCCTC
>CM053409.1:513697-610434 GCA_028644305.1 Xerus rutilus | reverse complement strand
CTCCGCACAGAAGAAGTTCCTCTGGAGGCGCCGCACGTCCCGATTCCCAGATCAGTCACAGCACTGCAGCCATCAAGACGCACAGCCTGTGCACACACCCAGTTCAGAGACGACCTCCCCATACCAGCCTAGCCAAAGTGGAGGCCGGGACCAGGAGGCAGGAAGGCCTGATGGGACCTCAGCCTCTTCCTTTCTGGCAGTACCACTGTCCCTGGATGCGGTGGCTTCTCCATTTTCTCACATGTAGGACGGGAATCCCCCTAAAGGGAGTGAGTGATTAAATGGATTTCTAAAAAGTACTTTAAAAACCACAGGCGTTACATAAACGTTAGCCATGGTGCACTGTTGGGGCGTGTAGAAACGTGACTGTACTGCTGAATCGTCACCCTCCTGGGCCTTAGGGAGGAAGTGGGTACATGCCATGGTCTGGAACGTGCTCTATTGAATCGGGTAGTCTGAGATCGTTTAGAATGCGGGGAATTCCTGGATGCTTCATTTCCCGCGCTGCACATGCCTGTCCCGGAGTGTGGGAGTCTGAGAGCTCCGCGGTTGCTAGGCACCCAGAAGGCCCGTCTCCTGCTGGGGAGGTGGGAGCCCATTTTGCCCAGTTGCTGATCTACCGGGCCCCTGTCGGCTGTGGGCTGCTGCACCTCATTCTGGGACGTCCTGGCGGAATCGCGGCCGGCTTTCGCCCTCGCCCTCTGCGCGGCTCGGGCAGGTGCTGGGTTCTTTGGTTCTCTGCTCTCAGCTGGCGTCTTTCCTCACCGCTGCTGCTGCTCTGACTGCCCACACGGCCTCTTGCTTTGTCTGCCCTGAGCTCCAAGTCTCCTGCTCCAAGTCCCTTCTCCTTTTAATCCACCCTGCACATCATACCGGATGAATTATAGTCCCCAAATAATGTCACATTTTACCTCAAAAATGGTTTGCTGTCTCCATTTTCCTTTATAAGCTAGACCCAGCCTACCCCATGACCCCCGAGGCAGAGTCCAGCTTCTCTCCCCTCCTTATGATGCTCTCCTCTGCTCAGTGAGAGCCGGACACACGGCCGCTCTGCATATAGACGATGTCTCCCAGCCTCCAGTTAAACGTTGTCGCATGACCCGATTCTGCCAGTAACGAGACACACATAGGGGTGACTGGTGCAGCTCCTGGGAAGGGCCTTGGGGTCAAGCAGCCCTGCTGTCCCCTTGTCCTCCTCCTGCCAGGTGGAATGTTCCAGTGGCCGCTGGACCTAAGGTGGAAGGCTTGTGCAGAGGACGCAGGGCGGCCACGCAGGAGCAGCCTGGTCCCCTGACCCTGCGCAGCCCCGTGTGGTCCTGGGTGGGCATCTGGGGACTTGGCTATGGGCCTCTGAGAGGCGAGGAGGATCGGCTGGCCAGAAGGGCGAGGCCCCCGATGGCACCACAGGCTTCTGAGAAGAGAACAGACCCAGTGGGCCCACGTGCGGCCTCACCACGGATGCTGTGCCTCGTGGTGACACAGCACGACCCCGAGGCTGGGCCACCACTGGCCGTCCGCCCTCAGACTTCCAGGAGGCCGCGGAGACACACTTGTGCTGTTCTGATCCTCCCGTCTCAGGGGTTTCCATACAGCAACAGAAAACAGACCGGCAGCCTTTTATGTATGGAAGGAACAACGCTGTCCTGATGGACTGTTCCAGCTGTGCATTTTGAATACTGGTGTACTAAGATCTAATCCGCGTGCTGTGACTTTCCCCTGTAGCGGGTGGGCTTCTTGTGGCATCATTCTGTGGACCCATAAATGTAATTATTACATGCCTGTCATCTTTCCCCTACTCGTATTCTACGTCCCTGGCACATTTGGGAGTTCAAATACTTATCTGTTAGCTGAAGACTTTGTACTGATTATATCTATGACCATATGACAATATTGGTTAAGTTGAAATTCCAAGACGAGAAAAAAATCAAATACATTTGAGAAATCCATATATATTTTGCCTTATTCCTAGAGAACAAGGTTCTATTTGAGGCAACACATTGAATTTAAAGCAGTTTGGCAACATTAACAACAGAACTCAGTACAGCATCTTAATAAATTCGTCAATCACTCTTCATCATGCAGATTTAGTCAGGGTCCTGACCCAGGAAAGCGAAATGGAGCGTCTCTTGTGTTCAGTAAATCTTAGCAATCCTGCGTGCAGACCAGGAGACTGAAGTCCAGAATGAGCAGCATCGTTTCAGGAAATTGTGCCTCATTATTAGAAATTCTATAAAGATGTTCATCATAACCAGCTTCCTGGCCGTGAGAATCTTACTTTCTCTACATCAGTCAACACTTCTTAAAATGTGGTCTGTAAAAGACAATAGGAGGTTTGATGAAAATATAGATTCTGAGGCCCCACCTGTGCCTGCAAGGACAGGCCTCTGAAATCTACCTGTTAAGTGAGCTCCTCAGATGATTTCCATATACACTGAAGTCTGAGAACCCCGACTCCACATGATTGTGACCCATCAGGCCAGAGGACCCAGGCCTGGTGGACCATCAGAAGCTCCCGTTGAACTTAAGTTCCCCCACTCCCAGGGTCCCCTCCAGAGTCTGAGACAGCGGCTCTGAGGGCCACTCCATTCCTCTCTCAGCTATGACCAGCCGGCCAGGGTGTGGGATAACCGGAACTTTAGTGGACTAGACAATTGGATGAAAAATCAATATTCTGAAAGATCACCGGAGGCACCAAATGGTATCTGGAAATAGTGACGATTCCGGTGTTCTGCACACTCGGCCGTCTTGCTGGGGAAGATTTTCAACAGGATCCTGTTTGCTTCCAAAAGACCACCAGGAAACTCAGTTTATCAGCAAAGCCAGGCCTCAGCCTCATCGCCAGAGCACAAGAGCACAGGTGGGCCAGCCTTGCAGGGTGGGACTGGAAGTGGGCAGGGAACCCAACAGCTGGGGCCACGGGGCACAGTGAGAGGAGGGCCAAGTGTCTGCTGCCAGGCTTCTGCTGGTAACAAGCACCTTTTGACGAAAAGCCTGTGAGGTAGTTAAACCAAATGATTTAGTATTCCCGTTTTTACATGAGGACATTAAAAAACTCAGGAAAATTATGTAACTTGCCCTCAAAGTAAAGTGCTTTAACTTGGAATTATACTCCCAGACCCAGACTTCAAATCCATATTCTTACTAAACGGCATTACAGACTGACTTCATTATGTTACGATGTCACCCTGGCCCAGGCTCCAGAGTGTATGGTTGGCGTTTGGAGCTTGTTTGATGTGCTCTAGCAGCAGGACACTGGAAGGACCTCTTGTCATAACCTGGCCACAACCACAAACTTCCAGAGTCATGGGACCCAAAGAAGGCGCTGTGACTGGCAGCCCCAGAGCCCCAATTAACTAAATCGACTGCAGGACACCAAGTCCACGGTGACGTCCTGGTGCAGCCTCACTGCCTGCACTTCCGTCCTGGTTGTATTAGCTTCTTGATGCAGACAACCCAGAAGCAAGTGCTGTGGTTTCCAAACTATCTCTGGAGAGAGAAATGCGAGCCTCAAGGACACAATCCACCCCCACCCCCAGGTGACCAGGAGGTCACAAAGCGCAAGTGGAACCTTCCTGGTGGGGCCGTGAGTCATGCCACTTCCACCTGTGGGATATGCCACATCTCCGAATGCTCCTTAACTCGTAGACCCAGCTCAAGTGGTCTTGTCAACCAACAAGTGCCACGAGCTCCCTCTGGACTGAGAAAGCACACTCTGCAACGGTCGGGGGAAAACCACAACGTCAGAGGCAGGAACACGCCACAGACGTAGTGATATGTGACCTCTCTGGGAAACTGCACGTCCACGGAGATCGGAGGCGAGGGGGAGACCGGGGTCCCATGTGCTTTCCCCGGTGGGGCTCTCTAACACAGAGCCCCTCGGCCTTCCCTGGGCACCACAGTCACCCTGGAGCCCTGAAAGTCGCCGATGCTCAGGCCTCCTGAGCCTCAGAACCCTCAGGAGGGTCTGGTGTGCTGCCAGAATCCAGACTGGTGCGGTCCCCCGACCAGCACATCTCTGTCTCCCAGGGGCTTGTCAGAATGCAAATGCCCTCAGCCCACGCAGCCCCTCTGAACTAGAAACCCTGGGAGCCACACGGTCACCCAGAGGTGGGCTCTGAGCACCCCACCCAGCCTCCCTCTACACTCCATCTCCTTCCCCCTAGGCAACATCAGTGTCACCCTGGGGCACCATCCAAGCCTCGGTCATGAACCCTCTGAGCTGGTCATTTCCCATGACTGTCCCCCCTGCTCAGGCCCACCCATGCCTGCCCACAAATCTCGTGAGCTCACTGACTGCTGCGCTGTCTCCAGCCATCAGCCCCCTCTCCTTCCAGTGTCTTCCCTGAGCACTTGTTTGAACCCTTTTGTGACCACCTCTCAACTGCCATGTCCTCACTGTGTTGTGGTCAGCGTTTGAGTGACCATAACCAAATTACCCAACAAGAACAACGTAGAGGAGGGAGGGTTATCTGGGCTCACAGTGTCAGAGGTCTCAGTGCCTGGATAGCCGACTCCTCTGCTCTGGGCCCGAGGCAGAGCATCACGGGCAAGCAGAGGGAGGAGAGGGACCCCAGGGAGATGCTCCCTTCCAGGACAGCCCTGGAGGCCTGCCTCCTCCAGCCAGCCACCTGCCTAAGTTGCCACCCAGTCATTCACACTGGGATGGACTGAGTCGGTCACCTCTCACCAGCCGGTCACCCCCCACCGAGCGTTCCTGCGCTAACAGGAGACTCTGGGAGATGCGCGCTCTGGCCCTCCCGCCCCCCCTCCTCTAACAAACCTCATGCTGCACATTTTCTGCCTTGGTTTTGCCCTACTTTTCCATCTTCGCTAGTGACCGCATCCCTCCAGTGTCCATTAAACACGGCCCGGTCATTCTGAACTTGAGCGGATCTCTCCCTGTCTTCCCCAGGGTGGTCTCTCCTACCCTCCTCCTTTACCCCGAGAGTCATCTACCTCTCCTCTTCCTCGGGCGTCTCCCTTGCTCCTTAGCACTTTCTGATCTGGTCTCTGTGCCCACCAAACGCACGCGTCTGGCGAGTTCTGGGTGGCTGAATCAGCAGGCGCACACGCTTGGTCCCGGTTATCCTTGGCATCTCTGAAGCACTGGGCACCCGTGGGGACCCCTTCCTTGGCCTCCGTCCCGATTTCTCCCACCTGTGAATCCCCCTAGAGGATACATTTCCTGAAGACGAGGGCCTTGACTGTGTGCGGGCCTGGCACACAGTAGGTACTCGTTAAATGCTTGTGCAATGAGCCAACGAGTCCGTCACCTGCACCCCATTCTAGTGGAGTCCGTGCAGGGAAGACCACAGGGAGGAGCATCACGGGGACCCACCTGCGTGTCAGGAAGCAGCGCAGGAGCCAGGAAGGCTTCCCTTTCCCACAGGGCCGCTCTCCGAGGCCTCCGTCCACCTCTCCGTCTCCTTGTTCCCGTCTCCGGTGCGAGATCGCCCCCTTCTCTGCCCTAGTGTTCTGCCACTCCCCAGGAGCTGCTCCCAGGCCACCCTCTCCACGCATGCCACCGTCCTCAGCACTGCCACACACCACAGGCCGTCTCCCAGTTAGAGATCCCCAGCCAGACCCTGCTTCTGGGCTCCAGACCCCTGTGGCACTGGGCCCCTGTCTGCTGACGCTCCCACCTGCATGTCCCCACGCCCTCAGAGGTGGCATGTCCAAAATCAAGACAGATCACCTGCTTGCCTCCATGTGGGCTCCTCTTCCACTGCTCTGCGGAGACGAGGAGAGCCACCTCTGCCCTGCTGCTCATGGGGGACACATGCTCTCCTGGGTCCCTGCCTGTTTATTATGATGAATGACATTCTGCCCCCGCAGGCCCTCACTCATCTCCCTGCCCACGAGGCTCTCCGCCGCAGCTGGCACTTGCCACCTTCCTCCAGACGCTGATTTTGCTGGGTATTCACTGGCCCTCCTCATCCGCCCACCGGCTAGGTCTTCCCACGTTCCTACCAGCTCTCAGAAGGCTCCTCCGCACCTCTCCACTGTCGACTCTCACGGGGTTCCCAGTGCCATCCCTCAGGGCACTTCTGTCCTCCCCCTGTACCCTTGACCCCATGTCTTCTTTCTGTGGTTTACTTCTCATTTTAACAGGCATGACTCCATGTGGCTTCCTGAGAAATTTTGAAACTAATTTTGTCAAGACTTAACTTGCCTGAAATGTCTTTATCTTCATGTTGAACTACTAATTTGAATACAGAGTTTCAGATTGAAAATATTTCTTATTAAAATTTTGAACTAATTGGGTTTCTTAATATGGATGATTGTTATTTTATTTTGTTGTGAATTGATAATTTATAATCGTTCATGGGATTACAAAATGTTATGATTTATAAATAGAATGTGGAATGATTAAGTCAAGTTAATTAACACATCGACTGTCTCCAATAATCACCTTTTTGTGGTAAGAATATGTGAAATTTGCAAGGTGCTAAGCAACTCAGTGAGACCCTGTCTCTACATAAAACACAGAATAGGGCTGGGGGTGTGGCTCTGTGGTCGAGTGCCCCTGAGTTCAATCTTCAGTACCAAAAAAAAAAAAAAAGAATATATGAAGTTTATTTTCTTGGCATCTTGAAATCTCAGTACACTGTCACGCACCGTATTCGCCATGCTGTGCCACAGCTTTATTTGAAACCCTTATTCCTGCTGCAGGGATCACCATGCCCCTTGACCCCGCTCCCCACCCCGCAGCCTCCATGGCCACCGCACGGCCCTCCTCGGTGTCTATCAGCGCACCACTGAGGCTAGGTGGTATCTGCCTGAGCTGCCTGGCCTACTCGACTTAACACAATGTCCTCCCGTCCAGTCACGGTGTCGCAGATGACGGGATTTCCTTCCTGGGAACACCGAGTGGTGCTCCACTGGGAACGTGTGCCGTGCTTTCTTTATCCCCTCGTCAGCTGGCAGGGACAGGTTGATTCGCTCGCGGTCGCTGGGATAGTGCAATGACCCTGGAGTGCAGCTGCCTCTTTGACAGACTGTTCACCTCCTTGGGCACATACACGGTGGGATTCCTGGCTTCTGTGGCAGTTCTGGGTTTAGCTTTCTGAGGCATCGATGTAGTGACTCGCACTCTCACCAGCATGTACAAGACAAGACTTGTCTCCACCGGGAACAACTGTCAGTATTGTCTTATTTTTAAGGGCCGTGGTGGAGAAGTCTGCTACAATTCTGATTCCAGATTCTCCAGTGACACACATTCTTTCTGAAAGATTTTGAGCTCCTCCATTAGCTCTAGAGAGGCTAAATTTGTGATGATGTGCCTTGATGAATATCTTCTTTTGTGATTCCTTAGACCCTTTCAGTTTGGGAATGCATGTCCTCTAGTCCTGAATATCTTTATTATATTACTATTACAGTGATACATCTATATCAGTGCCCAGTTCCCAGATGTCAGCTAAACAGCTGGAGATACATATATATCCCCCACGTGTTTTATATATAATGATATTATTATGTGTTATATTATTATGTGTTATAAGTGATATTATTATATATTATATTATATATAATATACATATATATTATTAGTTGTACATATTATATATATAATTTTCTTTCCACTATTTTTCTATTCTCTTTCTGGATCTGGAGGTCTATTTTTTGCATCATCTCCTTCCCCTCTAAGTGCCAGCCTTCTGTTTATTTTGACCTCTCCCTTCCACACCAGAGGCTTTCTTCGAGACGAGCTGTCGTGGGACAGCACAATCGGGCTGAGCCGTGCTGTGTGCTGGCGAGCCTGTTGGCTGGGGGCTACTGCACGGCCGTGTGAGTTTCCCACAGGACTCTCAGATGTCACTTCTGGGGTGTCTTCTCTGGTGGCTTGGTTGCTTCATCTCTGAGACACTTGGGCGTGGTCTTCCTGGAGCTGGCAGCTGAGCCTCACTTTTCAAACAACAGTCTCCTGTGCTCCTCTGTTTTCCCCAGGTCTGTGCCCTGGTTCCTGAATGCAGTGCCCTTTGCACCATCTGCCCGTGGACTCCTTTCTCTGCCCACCGTGAGGTCACCAGAGGGACGGCGCAGCTAGGACGGCCGTGGGAGGTGAGTTCCTCTGGCACAGACCTTCATACGTCACTCCGCCTGCCAGTGGCCCTCTGCTGCCCCTGATGGAGTCTCGGGTGTGGCTCTGTGCTTGTCTCCCCTCTCTCACTCTGCTGAGCCTCTTCCCAACCCTCTGCTCACTTTCCACCTTTATACCTGATGGTCCAAAACCACCAAGAACTTCCAGTTTCGTTAAAAACTGGAGGCTTCTATTCCTTTTGTTGATTTATATGTTTTTTGAGATGTGCTTTATAACTGGAGATGTCCAGTAAACAGTGGACACGTGAACTTGGAGTTCTGGAAAGACAGAGCATAGATTCTACTTAGAGTCGCAGGATCAAACATGATCACACAGAGAGCCTGTATAGACGGGACGGGCAGTGCAAGTTGGACAGTCGGATGTCAAGCAGAGAAGGAGGAAGGAGCCTGAGGGGGCAGGTGCTGGGGGAGGCAGACACCCCTTGAGGACAGCGTCCCGGGGGAGCAGAAGGACAGGGTTCAGAGTTCAGTTCCCCGTGTGAGAGGGGAGCAGGCCCTGAACAGAGAGGTAGGTGTGCATCGCCTCTGCTGAGAGAGGAGTGACCAGTGACCCCGTCCAGAGCACCTCAGGGGGGACGGTGTCCAGAGGCTTAAGAGGAGAGGCTCACGGAAGGACATGTCCTGCCCAGCACCCTGTCTTCAGCACCCAGTGGTCGACACAAACATGTGATACTGTCCTGAAAGGACTGATCTGGTGCAAATGGCCCCTGCAGTGCTAGAATGGCTCCCGACGTGCTCACCCAAGGGCCTCCACCCTGCGCTCAAGGCTGACTAACCACTGCCCAGGTCCTGCCTGTCAGGCAGCCTTTGCCGACCGAATTCCCCTTTTTCCATTAAAAGTGATCTCAGCAAGCAAGCGAGGAGGCCTAATTATAGTGTAAAAAATTGCACATTATCTACGATTATCACTGGGAAAGGTATTAATGTATTTGTGGAAAAGGAATTGAGAAATTAAAAAGCTGTCTTAGGGTGGTATTATTGTAATATCTTAACTTAAATTTTTATGATATTTTGATTACATGCATCAGTCAAATAATAGTGAAAGAACAGGAAAGAATTTGATCTCAAGAAAGGATTCACTCTCAGCCATCTCCTCGTCAGCGTGTCTGAGCATAATGAAGGTTGCTAATGCGAAAAAATATGAATCGTCTAAAATTGCAGAGTCAGTGGGGGCAGGATCCAGAGTCAGTCAAGATCATGCCTGATGTGTACAGAGCACTGAGATGGATTCATCTGAGAGGAGAGGTTTGGAATCTGATTTCTTGGGAGCCAACACCATCTCGTACAAGAAAGGGAGGCGCGGAGCTCGGTTTGGGCATGATGGGTTCGGGTCTGGGATGTCTTCACTGACTCCCGCATTCCTTCTACCTGTAGTATTTTGTGTCTGATAGGAATCCAGCCCCACTGGTTTATAAAATGCAGGTAATGTGACTCTTACTGGTATCCCTGTGCAGGTAGCCCAGATAGACGTCCATTCCCTGCAGTTGTGGTTTGGCTGTGAGGTGCCCCCCAAACTCCTGTGTCAGTGCAGGAAGTGAAGTGACCACAGATGAGAGCATGACTACTCAGTCCATCCTAGTCAGAGTGAATTAACTGGGCAGGAACTGTAGGCATGTGGGGCGTGGCTGGAGGAGGGGTCACTAGGGCTGTGGCCTGGAGTGTGCATCTTCCCCTTCCCCTTGCTTCCTGGCCACCGCGAGCAGAGCAGCTCTCCTCCAGCACGACCTTCCGCCATGATGTCCCGCCTCACCTCTGACCCAGAACAATGGAGCTGGCCCACCATGGACTGAACCTCTGCAACTAAATCAAAATAAACTTTTCCTCCTCTAAGCTGTTCTTGTCTGGTATTTTGGTCCCAGTGATGAAAAGATGACTAACACATATGCATTGTTGGGGTGATGGAAAGTGGCAGAAATAGGAAGAGAGAAAATGGAATGTGTGAACTTCAAGCTTCCCTTTGAACAAAGTCTCTTGTCTGGCTTCCTGATGCAGAACTACTGGGGAGTCATTGGAATTTTAAAATTCGCCCCTAATTATAGCAACAAAAACAGCTTGATGTATCATTAAAAGGACTTCACATTCAGTCCTAAAGGAGGAGATTTTGCAGGGGTGTGTGGAAGGGACATGGAGACTCTCACACTTGGAGTGAGAACCCTGGCACAGCACTGTCCTTTACCAAAACAAACACGCAAATCTAAACTCCTGGGGGCCTCATTAGAAAGAGTCCAACAGAACAGGTAAAATTCGTTTTCACAATATGCACTACATAATTTGCTTCATTGGCAACGTTATCATCTCAACACGTAATCAATATTTAAAAATTCAGTTGTTTGTCCTTTTTTTGTGCTGTCTTCCAAACACTGCCTGTGCTTTGCTCTTCCAACACATGCCAGTTGGGACGGGTCACGTTTCCAGTGCTGGCTGGCGTCAGTGGCTACTGTATTGGACAGCAGAGTTCTTAAGTCATTCCTTCCCAAAGGGAAGCAAAGGTTCTAACTAAAATCCGGAAGCATCAGGTCAAAGCTGGCTCGTCTGAACCATCCAAACGCAAAGCAGATTTTTGTGTTTGTCTGCCAACAGGAAGTGCCCTGTGAGCTGAGGGAGTTCTGTGGCCAGCTGGGCATGGGCCTTGGGGTCATTGAATGAAGACATGCTTTCTGCCTGCAGGACCGTTCCATTAGCTATGAAGTCTTGGAAATTTTCCTCTCCTAAGACCTCTAGTATTTTTCCTCACTTAACAAGTAAAGACTTTATTTCCTGGTTTACAACATGCCCCACATAGCGACTAACATGTATCTTAGGAGCCTCTTGGGAACCTCAGGGATTCTCTGGGATCCCATCCAGGTGTGCCACGGAGCAAAGCAGGAGGGACTCCCAGCTGCTCTGTGGGTGGAGGAGCCCAAATCCAGAGTCACCACTAATTTCTTTACTAATTGAGCATGAATTCAAATAATGTATTCCTCCATCTCACAGTACGTTGGGCTTCGGGGGGCGGGAAGGCCTTACCAAATTGACCTAATTCATCCTCTCGCTGCAGGCTCTCATTTGGGTTGGGAAACACCCACTTTGACCTGTGTCTGCTTCATTCAGTGAACTGGTGGCTCCCGGGAGAGGCTGGGCGCAGCTGGTGGGCGCGGCTCGCACTGCTCCTCACCCGGATCTGCTGGTGTCTTTCACACCATCCCAAATAGGTTCACGAGGCACCCGCGAAGTCCGGGTGCACACAGACACCCCACACTTGGCTTTCTGAGGCCCAGCAACGTGGCCCTCTGTCTGCATGAAGGATGGCACTCTGGCATTCCCCAACCCGAGCTAATGCTGCAGGCGGACGGTCTGCCCCACGCCAGGTCACCAGCTCTGCCCACGCAGCTAGACCTGCACCCGGCCCACCTGACGGCCAGCGGTCCTGTCCCACAGGCCTGTCACACTTCTGAAAAGGTGACATTTTAGCATCCTGTTTATAAAACTGCCACAGGAACGTTTATCACGAGGTGCAAAGAAAGGAGGCCCGGGAGAGATGTTTCTCGCCAGGTTTGGCAGAACTGGGAGTCGAATCCCCGGAGAACCAGGGACGCCTCTGTTCACCCAGCCTTGCAGCAGCAGCAGCAGCAAAGCACATGTCAGCCACAGGGGGAGCGAAGGCAGCCCAGGAGGTCCAGGGAGCTGGGGGCCCAAGGCATTACTAAAGGAACATGCCAAGGGGACATTTTTCTGACAACAGTCGGTGCCAAGAATTCCAGAGATCAAGGATTGCTGACTTTAAAGACCCCTGACTGACTGTATTTGCCCCCAGCATTCTATTAAAATTCAACAGGTCACCCATGATTGGAAAACAAATAGGCAGTTCCTTCCACGAGCTGGTGATAAGCCGGTGTCCACCAGGGCAGCGGCTGTGAAGCCCAGTCCTAGGGCAGGAGCCGTTTCTTCAGGACTTATCCACCTTGCCGTCTGGCAGCTTTCTGAACTTCTTTGGGGAAAAACCAGAATCAGAAGTTAATGTACCGAGGAAGCCGTCATCAGAAAGTCACTCATTAACAGAAAAACCTAAAAATAATCAGAAAGATCTGGCTGCCGCCATCCATGCCAGACAAATATGGAGCCAGCTACCTATTTACTCTGGAGGTCACAGGCCAGGCCATCCATGTCACATTCAGAATCCAGGGAGATCAACCCCGCTGGACCAACCAGTCTTGGGTCACACTCTTCAGCCTCAGAGGGTGCAGAACTGAAAGGCTCCGGAGCTGCAGGAGGCTCCAGCACCGACCTCGGCCACTTGCTCGTAGACAGCACCCACAGATCAGCCCCCACCTCCTGCTTCTCCTCTCTCGTCTCTGCCTCCCCCTCACTCTCCTTGTCCCTGTCTTCCCAAAAAATGGAAATAGAGGCCTCCAGGCAGACGAGAGTAGCAGGCAAATCTCGTGGTATCCTGGAGATGGAGAGAGATGGATCTTTGGCCTCCATCAGTTGAAAGTTACTCTGAGGGGCTGCTTTCTGGCTGGGTAGGAGGTAGAGGAGGGACTTAGGGTAAGTCTCAAACTAACATCCTTATTTAGGAGGCTGATTCTTTCCTGGGTTGTGGGCCCCTCGAAGGCGAGAGCTACGTGTTAAGGTTGCCTTTTAAGACAGTACGTATTTTTTTGTCTTCTGATTTTGAAAGAAATATATGATTGTTATAGAAAAATTAAAGAACATGAAAAAAAACCTCTTTTTTTATCCAGCCATTAGATAGTGTTTGGAACAAAATAGGCACTTAACAAATTCATTTGTGTGGGAGAGGGAGGAAGGAAGGAAAGGGGAAGTGGGGGATGTGCAGGACCGTGACAGTGACCTTTCCTTTAAAACGTGCACAATCAGCAGGGGACATGGCCCCTGAGGTGGGCCTGCCCAGCACTGAGAGAGACAAGGGAGAGCTCACCAGGCGCCGGGGTCGTGGAGCCCCGGGGAGTGTGGGGTTCCACGCAAGCTTGGAGAACGTGTGTGGGTGTCCCGGGTCAAGAGCAAGAGGAACTGGTCACTGTGGCTTGTGGTCACAGGTTGTGAGAAACACTGTGCCCCATGTCTTTCTGCTGCTTCATTAACTAGCTTATTAGAACAAACTCACAAGTTATTGCATATTCATTACTGTTATCCTGAAGTGCCAGCAAGAGGGTGCGCTGTGACTTACCCAAGTCTGTCCCTACGCTGGGCATTTATTTTACTTCATTATTATAAGTTTTATGGGAAAATCTTTCTGCATGCTTCTTTTTTGTGCTTTTAAAACTAGATTCCAAAAAGTGAAATGTTTATATGGAAGGATATGATTGTAGCAGAGGTGAAGTTTAACAGGCTGCATGAACTTGGAAATGCAGTCTGCCTTTCCTCGCAGCTGACCTCGACTAACCCCGCTCCCCTGTTCCTCTCCATTTACAGAAAACTCGATCTCCGCACTTGAAGTGAAACGTTGTCCCTCTGCTCAGCGGGGCTGCTGCCCCTCCCCTGCCTCTCCCACGGGGGCTCACGCCCAGGAGAAGCGGGAGGCACCAGTCTCCTGCGTAGTTATCTTCTGCCTTGGATAATCTCCCTTGCGTTGTCACATGTCCCTTTGTTATTTATCACTTGGTCTCTGTTGTCGGTCCCCTGTGCCCTTGAGCAGTTCTGCCCACACATTTCGCCTCCTCTTAGCCCAGTCAGGAAGGCTCTCCTGGTCTGCCGGCTTTATCTGCACTGCCACTCTGGTCCCCGGAGCTCAGAAACTCGCAGCTGGGTGCCTGGTGCTGGGAGGCCCCGGCCTCCACCTCTCCCAGCCAGTGCTTTTCCAGCACCGGGGCCCGTATTGTAGGCCTGGGGTCTCACTGCTTGCTACCTCCAAGGCTGCTCCTGGGACATCTTTTGCTCTGGGAGCCTCCTACGTTCATCTGGGTTTCCACCCTGCCGGCTCGTGCCAGCCGTGAAGCGCTCAGAGCTCCTTTCAAGAAAGCAACTTATTATTTAGAGGCAAGGATGTCCCCAGCTGACAGGCCCCTCTCCACTTACCCTGCAGGCTCTCCATTAGCTCTTGAGCAGGGGCTGCGCTCTTCCCACACAGGACCCAGCCAACAATGGGGACACTCAGGCTTGGCCACTCCAGGCCTCCTCTGAGGGGCAGTCTTGCTCCAGAGCTGGCTGTGGTGGGCGGAGGCCGCACTGGTTCTGAGGCTCTCCCTCTACCTTCCACGAGCTTCCTCCCAAGGACCTGCTGAGCCGGCGCCTTCTCCCTGGAGCACAGGGCTGCCCACCTGGCCTTTTCCTCCATTTCGCCCTTCCCTGCAGCTGGTCCTGACCAGGCTTCTGTTTCCCTTTGATGAGAGAATGGGTTCGACGTGTCTCCCTGTCTGGCACCAGCTCCCTGCTCTCCTTGCCCCGGTGCCCCTCTGAGCACACTCCCTGCTGGGCACACTCCCTGCTGGGCACACTCCAGGCTGGGCACACTCCATGCTGGGCACACTCCATGCTGGGCACACTCCAGGCTGGGCACACTCCCTGCTGGGCACGGCTGGGTCCTTGCGCTACATTGACCCTCTGGGAGCACCGTCTCCATTCCACAGATGGAGAAAGCCGCTCCAAGTCCCCGAGATGCTGTGCACACCTTCTTCCTGGAAGCAAGTGCCCCACAAGGTCGAGGCCCAGCAGCAAGAAGGAGCTGATTTCTCCGGTTTATTCCTCCTCCTCTTCCTTCCTCTCCCAACCTTCCTCCTCCCCTTCTTTTTTATTTTTACTTATTATTTCCCTGCATTCCTCTCACTTTTAGCTTGTAAACAAGTGTGCAGAGAGAGCAGGTGGGCAGCGTGGATGGCCATGGTGAGGAGGCCGAGGTGGGACCGGGCCTGGCCTGAGGAGCAGCGGGGAGCCCGTCAGGGTCTGGCTGGCAGGACCTGGGCAGCCCCGGCACACAGCACCCAGGAAAGGACGCCTGCCTTCCTAGCCATGCCTGGGGCCGGCTGTGGTCCCCAGGAGGACCGCTCTGGGTCGCTGTTCCCAGAGTGCTCTCACTGGAGACTGAGGCCTCGCCTCCAGGCCTGACCTGGCCTCCAGGAGGACTCCTCTCACCTCCTGCCTGAGCTCGGCACACGCAAGGGCTTGGTAAATGTTGCTGAGTAAATGCACAGTGAACAAGAGAGAGAGCAGGCCGGGCAGGCGGGGGCCGTGACGGGTGTCTTCCAGGACAAGCCCCTCCATCTCTGCAGGTCGCTCACTCCTGGTCCCCACCACATGGATATCCTCAGTGAAACGGCACCTTCCAGAGTCCGGGAGGTCCTTCCCTCTCCCAGGTCTCGGCCCACCTCTGACACAGTGCCTTGTAAACATGGTAGGTCACCGCGAGCGAGTGATGGCAAACCATGGAAACCTGGGTTCCTTTCTGAGCGGGTCATCAGACTCCAGCCACGGGGTGCGGCTGCACTCTCCTGGCCACGGGAGGCGGGAGGTGGGCCTGCTCCGGGCTCTGGGCTCTGAAGACAGAGTGCCCAGGCTGTGGGGAGCGAGAGCACTGCTGGGGACCAGGAGAGGCCACTGACCCTTCACTCTCACTGTGGATTCTCAGCCTGCCACACACACACTGGAGTCCCCAGGGGCATGCGGGAGCCGCAGCATGAGTGGAAGCAGGGACCCCGCGAGAGGGCAGCGGCTTGGAAGCCAAGGTTTCCTTGGAATTTACTGACGAGAGTGTCGTGAGCAAGCCCAGTGCACCCCTGCTCAGCGGAAGCTCACGGGGCAAGGGACGGGCCCAACTCACAGCTCGGCCGATCCCATTTCCAACAGGTCCTGAAGCACAGGCCCCCCCCCTTTCTAGACGGGGCATCATATGGAAGGACAGCGACCCTTCTGCAAGCACTTCCTTCTTCCTCCTCTCCAGGCATAAACCAGGAGCAGCGTGCCCACCCGCCCGTCAGTCCCAACGCCTCACTGGTTTGGGAGCCTCATCTCTGGCCCCGATGTTAAGTCAGCTCTTCCTGATGCACGGTGATGGGTGAACCAGTGGCTGTGGTCGAGGACCGCCGTTGCTCAGTTAAACCCATGAAACTCACTGAGCTCTTCCTTCACGTTCTTTCCACTCCGTTTTGCAATTTTGAGCACTGCCATCTCCATTTTGCAGATGGGAAAACTGAGACTCGGTGGAGTTGATGCTGTGGCCCACAAGACGCAAGGTCGATATTTGGACATGGTTCTGCTCTTGCTTTTCTTCTTTCCCTCTGTGCGTGTCTGTGTTGACACAAACATTCTCTCCAGGCTTGAGAGACTTACCAAACGGCGCCCGGGACCCTCAGGGCACCGTTCCTTGCCAGAGGCTATTTCAACCCCAGGGATGGACAGTCCCAGGAGACAACTGGAAGGAGAGAGTTGCTGTTAGCATCTGGTACGGAAAGCCAGGCATGCGGCACAACATCTTCCACTGTGCAGGGCAAGCTCCACAGCAAAGAAATCTTTTGCGCAAAATGTCCGTAATGCCAAGGTCAGGGAGACTGCCCTGCACTGCTGGCATATCGTAATGGAGCCTATCAAGTGCAGGAGGGTGTTAGGTTGCATTTGAAAGTGGCCACGAGGGAGAGTTGAAAACATCAGATCTGTGTTCTCCTCCCAGGTCCACCATTCACAGACCTCGTAGCTTTGTGAAAATGCTCCCCAGACTCCACTTCCCTAGGAGTGAAGGGGAGGCGGCAGCATCTGACTCTTCATTAATCTGTATCTTGTCGGTCACCTCCCATGTGCCAGGCAGCCTAGACACTGAGTTACCACGGGGGACAAAACAGGCGTCATCCCTACCTCAGGCGGCTCCGTGGGAAGCGGGTCAGGAGAGCTGCGGAAGCCGGGCAGGGACCCTCACCTAATCCTGGGCAGTCAGGAAGCAGCGTCGACCACGGGACCAGGAGCACAAGGTTGGCCGAGGAGAAGGGACGAAAGCAGAAGACGCCCTGCTGGCGAAGCCCAGAGGCGAGGAAGCCAGGAGGTGGCCCTGCAGCCCCACAGGGGGAGACAAAGGAGGCAGCAGGCGCCTGCAGGGAGGCAGAGGTGTCCCCTCGGGGGGCCCCAGGGGCCAGGCCAACACAGAGAAATGTCTGCCTGGCGGAGGGGAAGGTTTCCAAAGAAAGAGGGTGACGTGATCTCCCCCGAGTTTTGGAGAGGCCAGGTAGGCCGCAGGGTGGAACCTGGTCTCCCGCCTCCCCGGGATGGAGGACCTGCTGCAGCTGTTCCTGGAAGTTCGTTGCCGCTGCCTTACAAGAGGTCACGGGCCTTCTGCTGGGGTGGAGCACAGGGGTCACGGGCCTTCCGCTGGGTGGAGCACAGGGGCACAGAAGGAGGGGCATTTAGGAGAACATCAGCCAAGTCCTGCTGCTGAGAGGTTGGAAGGGGTTCCTGTGCTAGTACGACTGCCCTGCCACATCCTGGCACTGGACGTGTCCCCAGTCAGCTCACCAGGCTGGACTCTGCAGGGCCCGCATCTTTGCCTCACTAGTGTGGAGCTTTGTGCCATCTGAATAGCTGGCCTCTGCCACGTGTCCGCCACGCTGCTGTGAGGCCTGTGGGGAGGCGTGTCTCCGGTCTGCTTGGGAAGGTGCCCCAGCTCAGCAAGGATGCTTCTGAAGGAAGGCAGAACTGCCGTGTAGTCGCCATGGAGGGGGGCTTGCTAGAACCTACCTAGAAAGCAACACTGGAAATGCCTTTCAAGTTAAAGATACCTTCCCCCTAAGAGACTCACTCCTTGACATCTGCTGCCCAGAAGGGAAGCTACCCACATAGAAGAGCAGCTGGACTCCATATCCGAAGTTCTGGAGCCCCAGATTCCACCAGCTGTGAGTGGAACACCTCCCCCTGTACTTGACATGCGTAGACAACTTTTGGTCCTTGATACCTGAACAATACAAGGGTCATTCACAAGCTGCCATGAGAGCAGGCTCTTGTCCCCAGCGTCTTATTAGGGCACAAGCCCATCTCTGTGGCTCTGTCCTCATGGCCTGTTCGACCCTAGCTCCCAAAGGTCACACCTTCAGAACCATCATGTTGGGATTACAGCATCCATTTATGAACTTGGGGGACGCAAGCGTTCAACTCACAGCTTGCTCACTGAGCCATCCAGTGTGGTCATTAAGAAACAGGCTCCGGGGCCACACTGGGCCCTGCTTCTGCCGCCTGCCAGCCCTGTGACCCTGGGAGAGTCCCCGAGGCCTGCTGTGCCCAGGATGCTCATCCATGGAGTGGGTCAGGAACCGTGTCCTCACAAGGTGTCCCAAGGATAACCCAGCTCAGCCCTGTGACACAGTGGGCAACGCCCTGCCCACACAGAAAGCTCAGCACAAGGCCCCATCTGCATTCTCTTCTAGACCCAGGTGTGGCTTCAATTAGTCTCCCAAAATACTCATCCCCTGGCACCCCCTCAGCTTGCTCTCTGCCCCAGCCTCTGGCGGAAACCCCACACCAGTCCAATAGCAATGGGGGCTCACGAGGGACATGGCCGAGAACCCAGGGACGGTGTGCGGGGGACGCTACCCGGCGGTGTTCTGTACTTGCAATGTTGCTATTTCCCATTCTCAGAAGCCTTATTTAGCACTGGGGCTGGCGGTGGCCCTTGGGGCTAAGGATAGAGCGACACTCGGGGGTGCAGAGGCTCCTGTGAGCCAAAGCACCCCTTTCTCCTCTCCGATCCAGCGCTCCTCTGCTGGGGAGGCGACAGGCACCCACTCCTGTCCCCCCTCATGCCTCCAGGGTCTTGGTCGCCAGCTCCTGTTCTGGGTTTGCCACCCATGCAGCAGCTGCCAATCACAGTGAGGGGCTCTGACAGTCAGTGCTAGGCGTGGAGTGGCCTGCCAGAACGTCAGGGAGGGAAGCGTCTCCAGGCCAGACAACGGGACAAGCGAGAGGGGAAATGTGCCTGTGAACTAAGGGTGGATTCCAACGCAAGTGAGCTGGGGTCATTCTCTGTGACCTGTGACACAAGATTGTTTTCCTTTCTCTTAGTGAAAGGTTAGTCTCTAAAAAGCTTCTCAGCAAAAGAAACAATCAATGAGGTGAACAGAGAGCCTACATTCTGGGAGCAAATTTTTGATAGAGCACTGATCTCCAGGATTTATAAAGAACTCAAAAATTTAACACGGAAAAAACAAACAACCCAATCAATAAATGTGCTAAGGAGCTGAACACACACTTCTCAGAAGAAGATATGCAATCGATCAACAGACATATGAAAAAATGTTCACCATCTCTACTGATTAGAGAAATGCAAAGCAAAACTAAGATTTCATATCGTGCCAGTCACAATGGCAGTTATCAGGAAAACAAGCAACAATAAATGTTGGCGAGGTTGTGGGGGAAAAGGCACGCTCATGCATTGCTGTTGGGGCTGTAAATTGGTGCAGCCAATCTGGAAAGCAGTATGGAGATTCCTCAGAAAACTTGGAATGGAACCACCGTTTGACCCAGCCATCCCATTCCTTGGTCTATACCCAAAGGATTTAAAAACAGCACACTACAGTGACACAGCCACTTCAATGTTTATAGCAGTTCAATTCACAACTGCTGAACTGTGGAACCAACCTGGATTGTGTTGGTCTGGATCTCAGACTAATTTATATATGGCAGATTCATGGAGCAAATCACCAGCCTCACAACAGGATGGGTTTTATAAGCTTTAATATGAGATAATATAACAATAAGCAAGCAAGAGTTATACTTTGCAATATTGAATATTGTATATAATAAGTCAATAATATAGAAGAAAAGAAAGAAAAAGTGGCTCCAGCCCAATAAGCACTCACCATTCAACACCGGATAACACAACACGGGTTCGCAGGTACACTCAAAGCATCATCATCACCTTCAACACCCAGCCTTGGGTAAAATAAGCAACACCAAGAATGAGGTAGACACATAGGTGAGAGTCTTTCTCCTCAAAGCACCATCATCACCTTCAACACCTACCTTGGGTAAAAGGAGCAACACCGAGGGCAGGGTAAAAACATAGGTGAGAGTCAGATTCTTTCTTCACAAGTCAGGTTCCTTCTTCTCATCATCAGGTTCCTTTTTCTACACTCAAAGCATCAGATTCCTTCTTCCCCAGTTGGATTCCTTCTCCAGTTAGATTCCTTCTTCTCTGGTTGGATATCTTCCTCTCCAGTTGGATTCCTTCTTCTCATTCTCATTCCCCTTTGGAGGACTTAAAAAGACACAGCAACCCCTCCCAATATGCAGTCCGGTGTTATGCAACTGGCCTTAGGTTGTTTTTCTTTTCCTTTTCTCTGCAAGGTAGGAACTGGTCAGGTTCCAAACTCACAGGGTCAGAAGTTGAAAGTTCTGATGCACCAAGAGCTCATTAGTGCACCAGGTGGCCCCAAACAATAACATTGAGAGTGTTCACTGTCTTCAAAGTCTCTCCAAATTCCTCACTAATGGGACCTCCTCTCCTAAGTCACTTAAGGACGGGCCCATATTAATAACCTTCTATACATGGATGCCCTTCAATACATGAATGGATAAAGAAACTGTGGTATATAAACCCAATGGAATATTACTCAGCAATAAAAGAGAATAAAATTATGGCATTTGCAGGTAATTAGATGGAGTTGGAGAACATCATATTAAGTGAAGTAAGCCAATCCCAAAAAAACCAAAGGGCGAATGTTCTCTCTGATAAGTGGATGCTGATCCATAATGTGGGAGGGGGCATGGGAAGAATGAGGAATTTTGGTCAAAGGGTTGGAGGGGAGGGGAGGGGACATGGGGGCATGAGGGGACATCCAAAGATGGTGGAATGAGATGGACATCACTGCCCTAGGTACATGTATGACTGCACATATGGTGTGACTCTACATCACGTACAACCAGAGAAATGAAAAGCTGTGCTCCATTTGTGTACAAGGAATCAAAATGCATTCTGCTGTCATGTAGACCTAAGCAGAATGAATAAATTTTTTAAAAAGTTTATAAATCAATTAAAAAACTTAAAAAGATTAGTCTCTAAACAAAGGCAGAAAATGTCCTCATCTGTATTGAGGCATGGACATCATGCTTAAACTAAATGTTCTCAGAAATAGTAAGATATTAGTTTACGACATGTTCCAGGATCGATTCCTCCTTTTGCATCTTGGCACGAGGCAGATGGCTTTGCCATGTGCAGCCACCATGAGGGGCTGCCTTCCCACAAGCCTAGGAGCGATGTGGCCCGCCAATCACGGGCAAAACTCCAAACCTGTGAGCCAACACAAGCCTTTTTCCTTGTAAGCGGATTGTTTCAGGTATCTGTTGTAGTAACAAAGCAGAGTGGCCCAGGCTCATCGGAAGACGGAGCCCTGATGGCAGGACGGTAGAACACTCCCCGCCCAACATCCTCATCACACTGCTGAAGGGTATTTACAAAAGTTTCTTTACTTAGTATCTCAAGTCTACCTCCTAACAAAAAAGTAAAGAGCATGGTAAAGGCAAAAATCACAATTTGAAGAGACTGAACACATATCAAGCCAACTCAGATACGGCAGGAATACTGGAATTCGCAAACCAGGAACTGAAAACAGCTATGATTAGTGTGTTAAGAGATCTAATGGGAAAAGGGGACGACCTGGAAAAACAGGAAGGTAACATAAGCAGAGAGGTGGAATTCTAGCAGCAGAATGGTAGCAATAAAGAACACTGGAATAGACTGATTAGCTTCTTAGCAGACTGAGGAAATAATTTTTGTGGGGGTGCCAGGATTGAACTCAAGGGCACTTGACCACTGAGCCACATCCCCAGCCCTATTTTTTATTTTATTTAGAGACAGGGTCTTTCCGATTTGCTTAGCACCTTGCTTTTGCTGAGGCTGGTTTTGAACTCGCAATCCTCCTGCCTCAGCCTCCTGAGCTGTTGGGATTACAGTCGTGTGACACTGCACCCAGCTGAGGGAATAATCTTGAGTTTGACAATATCTTAATAGAAACTTCCAAAAAGAAAAACACAGTGGGGGCAATGGTGATTGAGAATTTCTACACATTTAATGTTAGATACCAAACCATAGACCTAAGCTTGGAGAACACCAGGTAGATACATGCCAAAACCCTGTGCCTGGCACACCATATGCAAACTGCATCCTATCAACAGTGAAAAATAAAATCTTGAAGAGACCTGACCAAAAAAAAAAAAGCCTTATCTTTTGTGGAAGATCAAAAATTAAAATTATGTCCAATTTTTCCTTAGAAGCCACATAAGCAAGAAGAGAATAAAATGAAATATTTAAAGGGATGAAAGGAAGAGCCTATTGGCCTAGAATCCACAGCCTGTGAGACTGGCCTTTAAAAGTGAAGCAGAAATAGACCCCAACCACAGAAAAATTAAAGGAATCGGTTGCTAGAAGACCTGCCTTGCGAGAAATGGAAAAAGCAGTTCTTTAGAGAGAATAAAAATGACGAAAGGTAGAAACTTGCATATACATAGAGAAAGGAAGAGCATGGGGAAGAGGCAAGCACAGGTGAGCACTTCTGCTGTGAATTCCTGACGGGTCTAAGTGAACATTTCAAAATAATGGTGGCACCTGAAGGAGGCGCGACCGACACAAACCCCCACTGAGTGGTCAGGGCTCTGCTCAGAGTGACCAGCAACTTCAGGCAGCCACCGTGCTCCTCAAGGGGGCCCAAAACCCTGGTTGATCCTGAGAGCAGGTGATGACTCACACTCGGAGAAGAGTCACAGGCCCCGGGCGGGAGAAGAGGAAACCTGGAGGCAGCTAGTGCCTCACAGAAGCCAACCTGGAAAGCCACACGCCAACCTGGAAAGCCGCACGCCGTCCTCTCATCATGGAGACGGTGAAGTGACCCGAGGGGCCAGGGGGAGTGAAGAGGCAGGCCCCGAGGGTCTTCGGGGCAGAGAAGCCATCACGACGAGCACCAAGGAGAAATGGCCAATGTCACAGACAGGCTGCTGCACAGTGTAGGCACTAGCAAAGGGCATGGTGCCAAAGGGGGGGACACACAGGACGGAGAGCGAGCCCACAGTGAGCCGCGGATGGGCAGCGAGGAGGCCTGCGTGTCCTCTGTGACTCTGCCGTGGCTCAGGCACGGGGCTGGCAGCAGGGCAGCTCCACGCGGGTAAGGAGGGAGACTTTTCCACTCGATTTTGCTGTGAACCTGAAACTACCCTAAAAAGAAAAATTTCATTAATTGAAAGAATTTTTTGATTGAATTGTTAGAAACACAAACCTGTATTTTGCCAAATTAAAAAGAATTCATTTTTGAATGATGACACAACTAATTAACTTTTGGGTGACATAATTTGACATGAGAATTCATGGTCCCTTTTTACACTCATCTTTAAACCACATACAATTCGATAAAGTACTTATTATGGATTCCACTGCCACTCACTCTGACGAGGACTTTGAGAAATATTAATCTTAAAATACACAGCTCGCAGGCGCTGGATCATCTTTATTCATGACACTCTGTTCCCAGGCGCGGTCTAGATTCCACACACAGGATCTGTGCTTCCTGCTGCCACATCGGTACCCTCTGCCTCCTTCCCAGCACACGAGGGCCCGTTACGCACGAGACTGGCAAGACACGCGGCAGCATCCTAAGCTGCTTTGGGTCTTACACTCCAAGTGTAGTCTGGTTGGGCTGTTGTGAAACTATTTACATATTATTCCCAATACAGATAATAGTTGTCTTATCCATCTTATCTATCAAAAAAAGAAATTTTATCCACAAGAGACTAGGGAACAGGATGATCACCTTTTATTCTGAACGCACAAGAGAATGCAGCAGATTTCTGGCCAGGCCCTGCCTCTCCTGCAGCTCGTCCTGAACTGCACATGTTTTCAAAAGGAAGGGTCATCAAGAATTTTTGTTTTGTTTTTATTTTTCTTCTTCCTACTTTGGCTTTGGTAAGCACATGTTATAAGTATAATAAAACCTTCTTAAAGGGTCAGAATCTTGTTTGTTTCTTTGAAAAGCTTTGAAGAGAGAGCTTTAACTCAGGAATTCTTAACCACAGTTCCCTGCGATCCCCTCTGGTGGTCTGGGGAGCCTCCCGCCTGTCTGGGAGGAGATGCTCCTAGAAAAACTGCTGCTGGTTTAAATGGAGTGTCAGCCTGAGCCAGACCTTAGTTCGAGCTGGAGACCAGGGATGGATGGATGGACGGACAGACACACAGGTAAACGGGGGACAGGAAACCAGTAGAAGGTTTTCAAGAGGCTCATAACACATTTCTTTCCAAATGCCTCATTACAAGAAATGCCCCCAGGGGCCAAGTCCATCATAGGAGCATTTCAAGCAGCACGAGTTGACACTGAGCGTCTCCCTTTTCCACCCTGCAGACCCTGACAGGTGATGTTGCTCACAGTGCGTCCCTGACCCTTGGGGGCTGCACCGAACTCCAGCCAAGCATCTTCAAAGACCTGCCGGAAGTTTGCGGCTTGAGTACATCAGAATGACCTGGCTCTGGCATTTAGCCGGGCCCCAGGGCGTGTGGGGGCGAGACAGGAATTCAGAACCAGAAAGCCGCTATGGTGTGTGGGAGAGCCTTTCAATTAAAGCTTTTAACATTTTTCTGAAAGCAGCCCCCAGGGACTCAGCCTTTCTCATCTCCACGTTGATGGATGGCGGTTGTCACAGCAGAGGACTCTCCCAGCCCGCTGCAAACACCAGCAAGGCCCGAGGCTCCTCCCGGCCAGGAGGCTCTGGAGGCCCCACAGGGACGGACCAAGGGACTCTGAGGAAGGCCCACCATGCTTAAGGAAATGCAGCAACGCTGTTTTCGGCAGAAATCGCTCCTGTTGCTTACACATTTGCCTCTGAGTCATTAGCGACCAACACAACCAGGTGCTGGAGAGCAGAACAGACCCAGCACGCTGGCTGCCCCTCCACGGCCCGTTCCTGGATCTCTGCTACGGTGCCCAGTGCCCGTCTCGCGGTGTCCACTCTGCCTCCGCGGCGGGGCCTGGTCTGTCTGCGCGGCTGTCTGGAACGTGGACCTCTCCTCTGCAAACGCGTGTGTGAGCATGGGGCATGCGGATGTAAGAAGGGACACTTAAGATGAAAATGGCACCTAAGGGTTCAGAGTCCAGTTTCTCTTGAAAACACACCTGGTGGCATGGGGCTGAGTCCAGGAGGCAGATGCCAGTGAAGTGGTGGCCGCTGCTCCTGGCCCCGTCATTCCCTGGACCCCTCACCCACGTCACGTCTCCTCCAGGAACTCGTGCCATTTGACGTCCATGCCCCCTGCACCTACCACACACCTCAGTCTCAGGCTCAGGGCCCTCCAGGAAAGCAGAGGCCCTGTCCAGTCAGACCCAGGGGCTGGACAGCTGAGTGGTCATGGCGGGCCTCCGTGTCTCTTGCTGTTGGAGAGCTGACTTGGAAGAGGGAGACTTGAGAAGCCGGGCTGGGTCTCTCGGCTGTGAATGTGTTTGGCACAGCTGTGGCCATGGTGGGCTGGCTTCTCTCTGAGGTGCCGGCTGAGCACCCGCAGCGCTGGGGAGGCCGCACGGCCTCACTCTTCAGCTGCCCAGTGCTTCTCCATGAGGCCTCCAGCTCCGGGCAGCATGCTGTCCACTCTGAGACTGTCCCTTTGTTACCATGACGACTAGGGGAGGGCACGCCGCTCACACCTGGTGAGCTGAAGCAGCTTGGTAGATCCCCAACGGGGGGAGATTCCCCACCATAATGGGTTTGCTGACGGATTACTTTGAACCTCCCACCAGATTATTTTGTTATTATTATATTATATTATATTATATTATCATGTTACTTAGAATTATCACACCACTGTTTATCAGAAAAGCCTTCATGATTATATTTATGTAATATTTGCAGTTTTGTTATATTCATATTCATAATCACCTTCACTTAGGATCCAACTCAGTTATATGTACAAATAGTTTTCAAATAGTTTTAACAGCCCTTGAATTTTCCAGGGGCTCGGGCATGTTCTGAAAAAGAGCGTACTTCCTTTGTTCAGAAATTTATCAAGAGTTGGTTTCCATTTCAGACGCCACCTGAAGGCAGCACCCTCCAATGTAGGGGGGACAGTTCCGCCACCGCCTCAATCTGTCTGTGTAGATGCTTCATCCGGGATGTCTTCTTCCTTCCTTTCTTTTTTTAAAGCTATGATTGTAAATGCCTGATCACTTCTGTAAGGATAACAGCACACCCTGGGCTTCGGCCCCTGACCCTGGGCTCTGGGCTTCAGCTCTGCTGAGTGGGGTCATCGACAGCAAGGTAAAATAACTGCCTGCTGGTGTACAAATTCTGCACTCCCTGGAAAGGGCCAGATGGACTTGTCTCCTCGCCATTGAAGAAGTGAGTTTTGTCCCCAGGGGTGTGTTCATTTTGACTTTCTTGGTGCATCCAGTGCCCACCCTGTGTGCCTCTCTGTAGTGCAGTTAGAACACTAGCCTGGTTCTCTTTATGACTTAATTAAAATACACAACATATGCTCATTTTTATATCTGGGTAAGTCATGCTTTCATCTTTTCTTTTTAACTATCTTTTAACAGAGGTCTTATCTGGGTATTTGCAAATTGAGATGCATATCTTAACTAAGAATTACTTTCCTTTTTGTTCTCTTAGAACAGGATATTTACTTCATGGTGGGTCATACATAAATTTTGTTTTAGGATAGTGAAAGAGTATCCAAGTATTTGTTATGAAATGGGACATAAGGCCTGATGGGGTTTGGAATCTCAGATTCCAACAGAAAGTCTCTGAACAAACCCACGTGTGTAACTGATGAGCTGGTCATTCTCTTTCCCAGTCAAAAAGAACGTTCCAGAGCTCCAGGCTATTCAGAGAACCCGCTAGGCTGTGAACTGTTTGGGAAGCCACTGCCCCTCCTCTCAGCTGCAGCATAGTTCAGACAGACCGTTTCACAATAGCTATTTATGAGAACCACTGATCCAAACTTCTGTTTTCAATATCCTCCCCCAGATCATCAAAAGCCAAGACTATTCCAGACAAACCTCATCGTCCGGTCATCTTTTGGTCATCGTCCAAAAACAATAAAGAAAAATCTTTCTCCTGATTCCCGCCCTTGATGCCCTATCTTAGCTGACCATAGGGTACCCAGCAGTGTGCTCCCTCCACAGCCATGCAGGGACTCCTGATCCCCACTTCCAGCCCCAGGCAGGTCTTAAGACCAACTACAGAACACCGGTACATGAGGCCACATTTAAGTTCCCAAGGGGTGGGATTTCAGGCTGAAATTTCTTTAAGCTCAGAAAGAAGCAATGAGCCAAGTCACCCATCCTGACAACCCTGCTGCTGGCTGGGGACGCCCTCCATGGACAGTGATGGAGGAAGGAGAAAGATCCACCTCTGGCTGTGCACTACCAAAATATCCTTATTTTAAGATATCACGTTCCTTTTTATTTATTAAACACATCTACCCTCCAAAAAAGTACAGGGAAGGTTGGCAAAAGAAAATAAGCTTTAGAAAATTTATAAGCCAGGCTTATATACTGCTTTATTTAGAGGATGATTCTCACACATTTTTTTTTCCTTCACCCACCAAAAGGAACACACGTAATAAATGAAACGAAGCTCGGCAGGAAATCCATCAATAAGGTTAATTTAAAGTGTAGAGAGAATAGCAAATCCCCATGTGGCTACCAGGACGCTCATTCTCGATTCTAAACCCACTGACTTCCAAACAGCGAGCGTGCCTCTCGGAAGGAACCAGAGAAAGGAAGTCCCAGGAACTGAACCCTCCCTGACGATACATCTGGGTCACTTAAAGTAAGAACAGGGCTGCTTGGCTTCATACCCTGGCTCTCTTGCTCTCAAGCTCTATGACTTTGGATGAGACACGGAAGTTCCATAAGGCTCAGTTTCCTTGTCTGTAAAATAATGACAAAGTACAGTGCTAGATAAAATTGCACATTATACACATGACTGAGATGTTAGATGCTCCAAAGATGCTTAGCACTGTGCCTGGTGTTACCTACTTGTAAACGGTTGCGACTCGATTTTCTAACACCATACGTTGGTGGAGCAGTGAGCAATAACCAGGAGACTGCCACTTCAGACACCGATGGCTCCCAAAGAGCAGCTGCTCCAAAGAGAAGATGAGGAGCCAGGGCCCCGGAAACGGCGGGTCTTCGGATCTTTGCCATAAATGAGCTTGCTTCCTCAGGGCTTTCCTCGCCTAGTTACTCGAGTCCTCTGCAAAGGCTGTGCTTCCAGTTGATTCTGGGTTAGGCGTGTGTGTGGAAGAAGGATCTTAGGAAAAGGAGATTTAGTGTCTTTGGTGGTAAGAGGCTGCGTGAGATCTGTCTTCTGGTCCCTAGTGATATTATCTGTGGCCACAGAGTTTCAACCATCAGAGAGCAAACGCTGTCTGAAGGTATTAGTTGAGTCTAGAGGCTATCTTATCAATAAATAAAATTTGCTCAAGTCACACAGAGAATTTATGCCCTTCTGAGTGACTGAACGGAAGTTGTAAATTCCTGCATATGGAGTGATACTGTTTTTGGTTGATTTTTTTTTTAGAGGACAAAAAGAAAATAGTGCAGATGTATATGTAGATGGAGACTCCTCAGACTTGGTGAAGATGATGCAGAGATCAGAGAGAAGATGATTCTGCCTTTAAATCATGTTGCTTTGTAAACAGTTGATAAGCAGCGTGCATTACTTCTATAACAGGGAGAGAGGGAGAAAAAGGAGAGGAAAAGTGAGGAGAGAAATTACTTAACTTCTTGTTTATTCTCTTTTTCGTTTCCTCCCTAGGATCTTTGTCAGCTTGAAAAGTTTGAATCCAGGTATTCGAGAGACAGAGAAACTCCCCTCCCCCAGCACACAGAACTATAAGAACACCAATGGCTGTCAAGGATATATCCACAGAGGCAACTGTATTGTATGTTCACTGTAGGCAGATTTATTCCAATTCACACTGCTCTTCAAACTGGCCTTAGAGCAAATATTGTCTTCCAAATCATAAAAAAAGTAAAATTATTCTCAGCATACTTTTGCTATAAATATCTTTGAGTTCAGTGATTTGAAATGTGGCAATCTCTGAAAGACCTATCAGAGGGACATATTAAATAAGTCAGATGACAGGTTCAGTGGTGCACGCCTGTAATCCCAGCAATTTAGGAGGCTGAGGCAGGATGATCGCAAGTTCAATGCCAGCCTCAGCAGCTTAGTGAAGCCCTAAGCAACTTAGTGAGATCCTGTCTTAGAATAAAAAATAAAAGGGTTGGGTATGTAGCTCAGTGGTATAGCATCCCTGGGTTCAATCCCTAGTACCAAAAAAAAAATCATAATTAAGTTGGAAAAAGAATTCCATTATAAATAATTTAGTCATTCTGCCTGGAATGACTCCACCCTTCCCATCTCATCCAGGTGAGAGCCTCTCAATAGTTTTAATTAAATTCCTTGCTATAGAGTTCAAAGGTCACAAATTTGTATTCTGACTCTGCTATTTAGCTGTATTACCTCCAGCAAGCTGAGTAACGTCTCTAAGCCCTGTTTCCTAATCCTTAAAATGGAGAGAATTAAAGTCAGAGCAATCAGGCAAGAAAAAGAAAGAGAAGCTATCCAAATTGGAAAGGAAGAAGTAAAATTATCTTCATCCCAAGACAACATGATCTTATCTGTACAAATCCCAAAGATTCCACACAGACACACAAAGAGGCATTAGAGCCAGTAAACTCATCCAGCAAAGTTAGAAAATGGAAAAAAATCAATGCACAAAAATTAGCTGCATTTGTATATACTAACAATAAACAACCCGAAAAGGAAGTTAACAAAATTCTACTTAGTGCCTAAATAAATAAATAAACAAATAAACAAATAAATACTTAGGAATAAACTGAACCACGGAGCTGAAAGACTTGTGAATTAAAAACTGCAAAACAGTGCTGAAGTACATTAAAGAAGACACAAGCAGGTGGGGAAACACCCTATGTTGATGATTGGAAGACTCGATATTGCTGAGAGGCCCTATTATCCGCAGCAATGTATGCCTGCAACACAAACTCTGTCAAAATCCCAATGACATTTTTTTGCAGAAATAGAAAAATGTGCCCCAAAATGTATATGGAATCTCAAGGGAGCTTGAAGAATCAAAATGATTTTGCAAACCTGGGGGCCCCACACTTCTTGACTTCAACACATTGCAAAGCTATAGTAATCAAAATAGTGTGGTATTGCCCTAAAGCCAAAGAGGCCAACAGCGCAGAAGAGAGAGGTCAGAAATAAACCCTCACATGTACGATCCAGTGAAATTCAGCCAAGTGCCAAGACCCCTCACCAGGGAAAGGACAATCACTTCCACAAATGGTGCTCAGAAAACTGCATGTGCACAGGCCACATGAAGGGGGACCCTGGCTCACAGCACAGCAAAGAATCAACTTAGAATGGATTAAAAACCTAAAGGCAACACCTAAAGCTATAAAATTCCTAGAAGAGAATGCTGGACTTCGCAGTGATTTCTTATATACAACAGCAAGAGCACAGCCGAGAAAGCCAAAGCGGCAGATGGAACTACATCCAACTGAAACGTTTGCACAACAGAGGTCACAGCTCCCATAGGGAGAAGGCGATGTGTGGAAGGGGAGAGGACACTGCGAATCAGGTATCTGATGGGGAGTTAGCATCCACAAACAAACACAACCCAACAACGTGAATCCAATAGCCCTGCTAGAAGATGGGCCGTGGTCTTGGATGGGCATTTCTCCAAATATGATTACAAATGGTCAACATATGAAAAAACTTTCAATCTCAATATCAATTGAAAAAATTTTCAATATCACATGTCATAAGAGAAATATAAACCAGCACCACAGTGAGTCACGTCATATCCATTAGGACAGCTACTACTGAAAAAAAACAACAGAAAGTAAGTGTGAGAATGTGGAGAAATTGGAGCCCTCGTGCACTGTGGGTGGGAAAGCACAATTTATAACTACCGGGGACAGCAGTAGGGGTTATTAAAAATCACAAACAGAGCTACCATCTGATTGTGGTGTGAGTAGCATCATTGTTACCTGCCTTGACAGGAGAGCAACAGAGGGCTGAGACTTCCCTCAGGTGTGGTGGGCCATGCCCAGCTTCCTGCTCACCTGCTGTCCTTCCCCAATGCCAAACAGGAGCCTCGGTAGCAGGGCGCATCACTGCAAGAGGGGACACGAGTGCGCATCACTGCAAGAGGGGACACGAGGGGAGGCCCTTCTTGCACTCACGCGGCTAGGTGAGGTCCCGGGAGTTGATGAGTGGATAAGCAGCAGCGTCTCTGCCCACGACCACAGACTGGTTTATTTATAAGCAGCATAAATTTACTATTCATGATCATAGAAGCCGGGAAGTTCAAGGCGGTGGCTGTTTCAGTGCCTGGTGAAGACTGGTTCTGAGCCCAAGAGGCTGCCTTGGAAGCTGTGTCCCCTGGAGGGGGTGACTGCTGTGTCCCCACGACACAAGGGCCTAGGTAATTCCCTCCAGCCCTTTATCAGAGGCCTCTGGGGCCGAGTCCTCAGGCCTCCTCCACACACGGCCTCTGGACGCTGCTGCAGGACCCTGTGATGGGCCCAGGCGTCCGTGCCCGGGCGCAGCAGCCTGCATGAGCTCACTCACAGGGGCAGGAAAGGCCGGAGCTCCCTTCAGTTCCCTGGGCCGCCTGGTGTCCCTGGACTCTTCTGACCCCTCAGCCCAGTTCTCCAGGCCTCTGGGCTCCGGCTGGGCATCCACCCTCTCCCTATAGCGTGGGAGTGAAGCTGAGCCTTTTCTGGAGAGGCAGGAGGTGCTGGGAGGCGGCCTGGGTTTCTCCTCTGCCCTGGTGTGAAGTTGTGGGGACGGCCACCCCGCTTTCTCCTTCCTTTTGGTCTCTGGCCCTGGGCTATGTGAGGCCGAGGGCAGTGGGGACAGGAGGCCAGCTGGCTCGATGCTCAGGTTCCTGCCCAGGCCCTGCAGAAACCAGGTTGGCGGGGGGCTGGGACGCTAAAGGTGAAGGAAGGGGAGCACCCCGGCCTTGCCTTTGGAAACCAAAGGCAGGAAGGCTGGAGGCGGCATCAGGGGGACTT
The DNA here is from genome assembly GCA_028644305.1 of Xerus rutilus. NCBI lineage: Eukaryota > Metazoa > Chordata > Mammalia > Rodentia > Sciuridae > Xerus > Xerus rutilus. The sequence goes on along the minus strand of CM053409.1, from coordinate 578,347 downwards.
CAGGAGCTGCTCCTGTAGCTCCAGCATCGTCCCCAACGCCAAGCTGACAGTGCTCGGGCTCCTGGAGAAGCGCTCTCCAAACGCACTGTGACGTCGGTATTATTGGGCATTTCCTGAAATTGCTAGTTACACTCAGTTGAATAAATGCTCCTAAATGCAATTAAGAATGTATTCTGTGTTCACTTCATGGATGCACTAAGAAAAATACTCATTATCTTGTCTCTCTAGGAAATACCACAAAGCAATATGCACATGCTGGGGCTCTGTATTTTGTCACAGTCGGGGGACAAACAAGGAGGAGAGACCAGAGCTCCCTGCCCAGCTGGGGGTGCCCCTCAGCCCCCCTACACACACTCATGGACCCCCTCATGCCCACTCTTTTCTCCAGCTGGGAAGCCTCCATCCGTGGAGAAGCAGAGAAATGCAGCTTCCTGCCTGGTCCCAAAGGCACTCCCCAGAGCAGATGTCCTTCACAGGCCTGCCCAAAGGTGGGCGATGGCCCAGGAGGAGTGTGGCCCTGGAGAAAAGCCTTCAGGAAGGGCACAACTTGGGGCTCCCAGCCTGCCTCTGCAGTTCCTATAAAGCCAGGGCCCCTGTCCCCAGAGCAAGCGGGATAATGGCAGGCGGCACCCCTGGGTTCCCATTTCCCCAAGGGAACGTCCCACAGGGGATGTGGGCAGGGGCCTCGGCCATCTGCAGTGGGTTCTGCCATTGTGTGACAACTCGTTGTGTCAGGAACTGTCCTTGGATAGTCACTAGAAGTGGCTCTTACGACCTGGTGAGGAGGTCCGGCAGTACCTGGCCAGCTACGCCAAGCCTCAGGGCAGCCAAAGCCACTGGCACACTGCACTCCAGCTAGATCCTCCAGGTCGTGGGGACATGTCCGTGTGAGAATCACTGACCCCAACCGTCTAGGAAGTTCCCCTTTAGTTCAACCCATCTGTGACTAAATCCCTGCTCTAACACTGACTTCCTTGCTGTGTGCCTCAGGCAAGCAACCTCACCTCTCTGGGCCAGAGCTTCTACATTTATAAATGGAAATAAAAATAGGTCCCACATCACAGGCTGTTGCAAGGAAGACATGTGATCCTGTGCAAGTAAGCTATAACACCCTCCTCAAAGCAAGTGCTCAGAAAATACTGGTCTAAGAAGGCCAGCTTTCCTACACGCCTCGGCCGCCTGTGTTTTCTCAGCCTGTATTCATGACAGGTCGATTAAACTGCTTCACCCTTCCAGGACCACCAGCAGGACCCACTGAATGCTCTCCTAGAAGACACAAGAACAAGATGCAGCCCTCAACCACTGCCCACCGTGATAGCCAGCTTGAAGATGGCCCCCAGATGTCACACACCTGTGTGGTGCCCCCACTGGAACAGACCTGTCCCGCGTATCTAAGGAGAGCAGAGGAACACAGACACGTGACTTCCCAAGGCTGGTGCAGAAGTCATGGTGGCCTCTGCTTTGCTTGTGGTCAGGTCACTCATTCTGGGGGAAGCCAGTCACCATGCCGTGGGGACACTTAAGTAGCCCTAAAGAGAAGTCCCTGTGGCAAGGAACTGCATCCACCTACCTACCACCAGCACGACTCGCCAGGCATGCGTCTGGGTCGTCCCGGAAGGGATGCTCCCAACCTGTCAAGTCCTGGGTGACACTCTAAACACAGCTTCATGACAGACCCTGAGCCAGAAGCACCCAGCTAACCCCTTCCTGAGGTTTCGACTTATAGAAACTACATGAAATTGGTAAGTACTGCTGTCTTAAGTCACTGTGCTATGGAGGAACTTATTATGCAGAAATACATCATTATTTACCCACTTATAATACCAATACATAGTATAGTTCTTCCCAATAAAATTCTTTTATCTAAGATCAGTAGAAATGAATAAGAAGAGAACAAAATTCTCTTTGATTTTCATTTGAAAGCATTGTTGCAGTTCCAACAGGCAGGAAGCACAGACAAGCGGCAAGGGGCACCTCCTCCCATCTGCTCGGGCTTCCTTAGAGTGGTGGACTAAAGGCACGGAAACCAAACAGACACATCAAGGAAAGAAAACTTCAGACTAGTATCCCTGATGAACACAGGTGCAAATTTAAAAAAAAATACTGCAAATCACATACAAAAATATATTAAAAAGATAGTGCACCATGATCAAGTGGGGTTCATCCCAGGGATGCAAGATTGGTTTAACATATGGAAATCAATAAATGTAATTCATCATATCAATAGACTTAGAGAAGAGTCACACGATTGCCCCCAAAATGCAGAAAAACATTTGACAAAATACAGCACTCCTTCATGCTCAAAACACTAGAAAAACTAGGGATAGTAGGAACATCCCTCAACATTGTAAAAGCTATCTATGCTAAACCCAAGGCCAACATCATCCTAAATGGAGAAAAATTGGAAGCATTCCCTCTAAAAACAGGAACAAGACAGGGATACCCTCTTTCAACACTGCTATTCAACATAGTCCTTGAAACTCTAGCCAGAGCAATTAGCCAGATGAAATAAATCAGGAAAAGAACTCAAACCATCACTATTTACTAATGACATGATTTTATATTTAAAAGATCCAAAAAATTCCACCAGAAAACTTCTAGAACTAATAAAAAAAATTCAGCAAAGTAGCAGGATATAAAATGAATACCCATAAATCAAACACATTTCTATACATAAGTGATGAATCCACTGAAAGAGAAATTAGGAAAACTACTTCATTCAAAATAGCCTCAAAAAAGATAAAGTACTTGGGAATCAATCTAACAAAAGAGGTGAAAGACCTCTACAATGAAAACTACAGAGCGCTAAAGAAAGAAATTGAAGAAGACCTTAGAAGATGGAAAAATCTCCCATGCTCTTGGATAGGCAGAATCAATATTGTCAAAATGGCCTTACTAGCAAAACTGTTATACAGATTTAATGCAATGCTAATTAAAAGCCCAATGACAATTCTTCACAGAACTAGAAAAAGCAATCGTGAAATTCATTTGGAAAAATAAGAGACCCAGAATAGCCAAAGCAATAATTAGCAAGAAAAGTGAAGCAGGAGACATCACAATACCAGAACTTAAACTATACTACAAAGCCATAGTAACAAAAATGGCATGGTATTGGCACCAAAATAGACTTGCAGATCAATGGTACAGAACAGAAGACACAGAGGCAAACTTCGTAAATAGTTATCTCATACTAGACAAAGGTGCCAAAGACATACATTGGAGAAAAGATAGCCTCTTCAAATGATAGCCTCCACAACCCCATGAGTAGGGCCACAGGTCCCTCAAGGGAGGTCTGCAGTGTGGAAGTTCAAACACGTGGAGTCTCAAATCAGGTCGAGTGCTGGGAGCCTGTGTTCACAAACTTACGCCATGTTCTCCAAACCAGCTTTTATCAGTTGCAAGATGTCACTTTGAGCTTCATCTTGTCGATACTGTGTCGGCCTCTCAATTGATCTCAAATTTGGAAGAGGAAGGAGTGTTATTTACGAGACCAAGATGATCAGCTTGTTGCTGTTGTGGCCAGAACACCTGACACAAATAATCACAGGAGGAAAAGTTTATGTGGGCTCAGAGTTTCAGAGGTGGGCAGGCCTCATTGCTCCGGGCCTGAGTCAGGGCAGAGCTTCATGGTGGAAGGGCATAGCAGAGGACAGCTGCTTGGCTCATAGCAGCCAGAAGGCAGAGAGGGAGGGCAAGGGGAAGGGGCCAGGACAGACAGCTTCCGGGGCCTCTCCCCAGAGGCTACTTCCCCATCCGTGCCTCACCTGCCTGCGGCTCCTTCTTCCTCCCAGTGTCCATCCAAACCCTTAAACCACCAAAGGAGTGTCAGAGCCCTCGTGATCCAGCCACCCCCAAGAGCCCCGCCTCCGGACACTGCTGCACTGGGGACCAAGTCTTCCACACGTGGGATCTGGGGGGACGTTTTAGATCAGACTATGACACTTCCCAACCCTCACCCGGTCGCGTGGACTCAGCATGGACGCAGGCTATTCCTCATTAACTCTCCGCAGCCGTCTTGCCCAGCGTTTCCCAGCTGTCACCTCCCTGTGTGCTTCCGACATATCCTCTGGTGCACCCAACTTCCAGGCCCTTCTCAAAATAATTTCTTATCTTCGAAATTTACGTAGTGCCTAGGATAGGGAGGAACTAGATGGTCGGGGAAGTCAGGCCAGCTTCTCCATCCTACCAACGCTGACACCTACCAGGCAGAGCCGACCGCTGACGTGGGCTCTCTCCATCCTCAAAGCAGCCGGGTGGCACAGCCACCGTGTGTCCCCACGGCTGGGGGAGGAAGCTGGGGCTCACAGGCGTGGTTCACATGGAAACTAGCCAGACATCCAGGACCTGAAGCGTGACTGCTTGGCTTGCTGGTCTCCATTGTTTCTGACACACTGCTTCAAGCCTGGCTTTATTTTAAATTCTTCCATCCTGAATTATCAACTCAATAAATGAGTTTCAGAGGAAGCTGGGACTTCTGGGATGGAAAGGTCTTTGGTTCTCACTAAATCCCACCTGATGACCCCATCATTTTCAGATAAGGTAAGTCTCAAGAACGTTAGAGGTCCCTTTCCACAAGTTTAATGGCGATTTGTAAAAGCTGTAAGTAGTCCAAGCTTCTCCTGTGATTACTGAGTTAACTGTGCACGAATGTGATTCTGAGCTCTTGATCTTCGGGTATCCAGGTGTTCCCTGCCGCTCACTCACATACGTGCCTGGGACCAGGAGAGCCAACGGCTGGACTCGTAACCAAAGGCAGAGCTGTTGCCCAGATTGCTTCTGAAGACAATTCTAAGGGGAAAAAAATACAATTATTTCATAGACCAATAAAGGTGTCGAGTTTGCCTTTAATCAAGGTCTGGCCTTTAATCCAGCTTTTTTTTTTAATATTTATTTATTTTTTTAGTTGTAGGTGGACAGAATATCTTTATTTTATTTCTATGTGGTGCTGAGGATCGAACCCAGTGCCTCACGCATGCGAGGCGAGCATGCTACCACTGCGCCATAACCCCAGCCCCTTAATCCAGCTTTTACAGGATGGTGGCATCCACAAGAGAAAGTCGGTCACAGGCCCGAAGACCATCCAGTCCATGAGGGTGCAAGAGGACCCGTTGGCCTTAGATGCAAACTCCTAGCATTGTGTAAGCATTTTAGAAACTTTTTAAAGCTAATCATTATCTTTATAAAAATTGTATAGATTTAAAACATACAAACTGATGCTTTGATATACGCATACATGAACTGATTACAACAATCAAACTAATTAACACCTCCATCTCTTTACATAGGTACTTAACAAATTTATTATAATCATCGTGCCATGCATTAGGTTTCTAGCACACTGAAACTCTGCCCCTAGGCCAGCGTATCCCCCCTTCCCATCCACCCTCCACCTTACCAGCCTGCTTGCTGTTTCCATGGAGGCGACTGTTGGAGACTCCACATGTGAGCTATCTACCTTGCAGTGTTTTCTTTGTGTGTGTGGCTTATTTCATCATTATATCCTCTAGGATCAGCCACCTTGCTCCAGATGGAAGGACTTCCTGCCTCTCCCACTGCTTACGTACCCCGAGTGCGCTGTACCAGTTTCTGTTTATAGACACATAAGCTGCTTCCTATCTTGGCTATTGTGAAAAGCTGCTGCTATAAACACGGGAATGCAGATGTCTGCTGGAGGTGCTGATTTTGCTTCCTTGCGATGTGACTCGGTGGAGGGATTCTGGACCCCGGGGTATCTGTGTTTTCAGTCTTCAGAGGACCTCCTGTGTTCCACGTTTCCATCCCCAAGTGTGCTCTCCCTGGCCCGTGTCCTTTCCCCACATCCTCGCCAAAGCAAGTTAACCGCCGCCTTTTTGATTATACGCATCCTAACAAATGTGAGGTGATATCCCATCATGGTTTTGATTTGCGTTTCCCTGAAGAGGAGTCCTAAGGATCTGATTCACTTTGGAGCTGACAATTACTGTCCCCAAACATCTTTCTTGGCAGGAAATAGACTTAAATCTCCATTTATGACACTTTTGGGAATTCCTGTGCCATTTTACCAGAAGTAGCACTTATTCTGGAAGGAAAACAACTCTGCTGTCAAGGACCCATGGCCAGGCCAGGAGTCACAGACGTGTGCCGTCCAAGCCCACCTGTTCTCAAGTGATCCTGCTCCCCTCCTTTGAGGTAAACCTCAACCCTGACTCCATCTTATAGAGCAAGAGACTGAGACTCCTATGTCTCTTCATTTCCAACAAATGTTTATCATGGGCCACGATGTGCTGGGCACTGGTCCACCGGTGCTTTGCGTGAGACCTGCAGGTGAATGAGCTTCCTGAGCTGGAAGGTACAGGAGGAAAAGCAGCCCGGACCACGTCTCAGAGGGCGGAGCTCAGAATGCACTCGAGACTGGGCGCAGCCCTGCTCTGCCCAGGGTGTGCCAGGCACATTTAATCAGCCATTCAGCTCTCGCCCTTCAGGGGGCGCTACTCACACTGTGTTCGCCTGAACAGGCCCCCAGAGTTGTGCAAGCCCACGGCCCTGCCATTTCACACACGGGCAAACCACACAGAGACAGTCCCAGAGTCACAAAGCCGGTAGGCACCTCCCAGGCTCCAGGCTGTTTTGCAGGCTTCTGGAGACCAAGGTGCCCATTTGCTGTGAGGCCCTTGCTTTATGGGCTGTAGGCGTTGGAGCTGCAGTAAACGCCAGTGCTGTCCCTGCCAGGGTCCTCCCCAGGCAGAGGTGGCGGGTCTCCTGGCTGTGAGTCCCAAGCTCAGGCCAGCCCCAGGAACGTGGTGACAGTGCTTCTTCAGGATTATATTTAGCTTGCCTTGCGTCACACACTGCACCAAACCCATGGGAACACAGTGTCTGCGTCCAGGGAACTAAATATACAGACAGAGAAGGGGTGTGTCGGCAGGCAGAGCGGGTTTCCAGCTCGGGTTGCATGAGCAGCTGACATCAGACACTGGGGCCACACTTGCTGCTCAGTGGAAGACGTCCACACAGCCCGGCACCAGGGCTCCATGGTCCACTGGGCGCACTGACCTGTGAGGCACCAGAGGCTTCCACCAGACTGGACGCCAGCATCATTTGAGTTCCCATACTTGAATGTGCATCACAACGACCCAAAGAGCTTGTCCAAGCACATGGCTACCCCTCACCCACGTGATCTCTGACCGCTCTGAATTTCTAGAATTTTCTCAGGTGACACAGACGCTGCCCAGCTGAGGACTGTGCTTTTGGAACTTCTAGTCTGGCTTCACGGATGCTAGAAGGGGCCCAATTCCAAGATGTGCCACTAACTGATAAAAATCAGGGGTGTGGGGATGTGGGGCAGGGCGGTTTCATCGCTGGTGTGTAGAAGGCCGCCTGAGTACACATGGCAGCTTTTGCATGCATTTATTATTCTGAGATGATTCTGAAGAAAATGCACCCATTGTTGCCTCGGGGACTGAGGGTCAGGGTGCTGAGGTGGGTGTTCCCTGCCCTCTGGGCTCTGCTCTGTTCCAGAGTCCTCCCTGCCTCCCTTCGTGGCTGGCATTCTCTGGGGTTTGGAGCGGAGCATCCGCAGGAGCGCTGACCCAGGCCTCCTCCCCTTCCCTCCCTGGACACTGCTCCCTCCTCAGGCCCTTGCCTTTCCCTGGGGCTCCACACGCCCTCTGTCCCTGCACCCTGCCCACCCCTCTGAAGCAGCCCGTTCATTAAGGGCTGCTTAACTTGAACGCTCTGGGGGCGGCTTTTGCTCTCTGCCAGGGTCCTACTGAGCGGTGGGAAACTTTCTGTTGCATGTGTGCCCTCTTCCATCATTCAAACGTTGCGCCGTGTGCTTGTGAATCTGCCCCCAATGCAAATGCTAAAATAAATCACAGAGGTAAACAATCTAGAACAAGCAGCTCCAAGAGGAGCTCCGGAGACTCGGTCTGCACCTAATGCCCCCTCATCGTGCGTGGCTGTAGTCTGATCCAGTGGTGAATTGCTGTTCATCTTCTACTCCAGCCCTGTCGGTACAGCTGGACTGGAAGCTCCTGGGAGGCAAGCAACGTGCTCCTGTCTCTGCAGCACACGAGGCATCTGCACGGCCGGGGAATAACATGGTGGGAAGAAATTCCAAGTGTTAGCGTCACACAGACTGCGTCCAGGCGACATCCACGCCACCTGCTTGCTCTACGTCTGCCAGACCCCTGTCCTTCCTGGGTCCTGTAAGTGGGCTCATCATGTACAGGAGTCGGCATTGTTGGGGCCATGAATATTCATACTTTCACACTATTTTACAGCCCGAAGAAGGAAACCATTAAACTCTTAGTTGTTTTCATTCTAATGTGTGTTCACAGGACACACCCATATCCCCTGACTGGAGCAAGGTGGGCAAGGGTCAGGCATGGACAGGTTTAGACCTCAGGCACTGAGATGTAGACAAAAATCCTGACACAAAAGTTCTAAGGAATGATTTTGAAAGCTTAACATCTATTTAGCAAAAATAATGATTTAAAGTGGGAAGCCGCCAGATGGTGTGCACAGTTAATAATGCCCATCCTGAACCATATCACGAATTATAAAATCGATTCAGAGGAGAATATCTCCTGCTGTGCCCCAGGTGCCAAGATAGCTCCTTATAGCCTTGGGGCCGGGTCTGGGGCAGGCAGTCTTGGGTGCGCATTGCTCAATACTGTAACTATTTTTACATAGTAATAGAAAAAGCAAGGTCATGAGTGCTGTTTTCCAAGGTGGAATCTGTGTTGCCCAGAGGGCTATGTCAGAACTTCCGCTTCACACAGGAACCTGTCTCTAGGTGAGTGGAAGAGTCCAACCACAGGCAGGGTCTCTGCCGCCAGTGCTGGGTGGGGTCCACTCCTGACCTTGTGCCCCAGGCCTGAAGGCTTTGGAGCCTCTGGATCCTTACTCAGGCTCCTGACAAGGCCAGCTTGCAGGTGCTTTACCCCTTGACCCTGCAACCCCCCCACTGATGTCACACCTGCAGACAGCCAGTGTTCCCACCCGTCTCTGATCTCTCTCCCTGGATGACCCAGGCTGGATTCCCTGACAGAAGAGGGGCCTAGACACTCCACAACTCCCCAAGTCTCTGAGGCCCAGTTTCTTCACCTGTGGTGACACTCCACCGAGGAGTTCCAGAACAGACAGAGGCAGAGTGCTTGGTGGGGGTGGAACAGAGCGGTTGGGCCAACCCGAAGGTAGAGCATCCCGAGGACAAGGCGTACTGCCCCAGTCAGCACCTGCCTGCCTTTGCTTTCCGTCTCTACAGACAGGGAGCCCAGGTCACATCTGGAAGGCTTCTGGGTCCTTCCTGCTGTGGCCTCTCCTTCCCAGCCTCCTGTAGACACGACACCCCTAGGTGCTTTGCCTGCTGCTGCTCAATGATGGCCCCTTGGCTCTCTCAACCCCCAGGTGGACCACAGCCCCCGGCAGCCCTGCCTCCAGCATCTGCATCTGCTCCCAGGTGTGCCTGACCTGGAGCCGGGAGCCAAGGGGACCTGGTCATTCCTAGTTGCCATGGAGCCCTTCTTATCCTCCATCAGTCATCCTCAACTCTCCCAGGGCCTCGGAACTTTAAAATGACAAGTCTCAAGACGCACTCCCAGAGATCCAATAGCAGCTGGCCTGGAATGGAGCCCTCGCCCCGCCCTGGGCTTATCTAAGGGCTCCCAAGCAAGTGACTGCAAGACGCAGCTCAGAGCAACAACCACCACGCCCGACATGGACCAGGGTGACTGCCCTCTGCCCTACTCCGTCCCCACACCGTTGCAATTTGACTGCTGGCTGCATCTGAACACTTCAAATTATGAGTTAAATTGCAACTTTTAGCTCCTTTCTGTTGGAATATATGAGGGACTATCTTTAGGCAAGTGAAAACTTTCTGCCATTACCTAGCTGTAAAAACCAGCCAAGAGATTCCCTTTCAAAGGAGATGCTCGTGGATGCAGGATCGTTCCCCGAGCACCTGTGTGAAGGCAGGTAGCCACTCTGTGCCCCAAATGTGCCAGGCAGGAGGGTGGGCGAACGACGGAGAGCTAAGGTGCTTACGGTATTGGGGTCACCAGTGAATAATGCTGAGAGAATAGGAAAGGTGCAGAAAGCCAGGGAGAGGACTCAGTGAGGCTCCAAGGACAGAATGGCTTACTGCTCACTGCTCCTGACAGCGATTTAGTGAGGCTTGGTGACGTTTGCTTTTTTCCCTGAGGTATCTCCACAAATTCAGAATCTCCTGAAAACTCTTTAAAATGTTGTATTTTGAAGGCTTTTTGCTAACAAGACAGGAAAAGTAACCTTGAGGAATATTATTCTCATTTGCATCTTTTGGATTGCAGTTTTAATTACCAGGAAATGAAAAACCCAATAACCCAGGCTCTTGAGCAGTCAAGGTGCTTTTGAATGCAAATTGTTGTAAGAAAGCTAAAACAAAGAAGAAAGGGAAACCAGGAGGAAGTGCAGGGTCTATTGACCAATCATCTCCGAAGCATAATGTTCTTCAAAGTGGCCCAGGAGGCACCCGTGGGTTTTTAAGATTCTATCAGGTTCATGTCCCTAAGGATGGCTTTCAAAGGAGCTTGTTGACCTGCTGGGAACCCGGAGAGCTGTGTACCTTGTTATAAACCATGAACTGCTCTACTGAGATCTGGTGCTTCAACTTTCTCCACAGTGTACAATTCAGCTAGAATGTAGTAACTTCCTTCTGCACGTACCGACTCGTTCCTTTCATGAGCAAAATCTCCTTGTTCACGAACCATTGGTAGTGAACGGGTTACTTTTTTCTTTGGAAATCATTTCAGGACATCATTATGAATCAAAGTTGACATTTTTCTTCTTGATAACTCCAGAGAGGCCCACCAGGTGAGACATGCTGTGTACACACCCAGAGCTTTTACACACTTAAATTCCTCTCTCTAAAGTGTGAACAGGGCCAGGGATCACCAACATCAGAAATCTTCTAATGTGAAAAAGAAGTGACCCCCACACAAATGCGCCAAGTTCAGGTAGATGAATGAGAGGCTGTGAAAAGAGCAGAAGAAATCACTGAAGCTTAGAAATTACAGCCTCTGGGAGGAAAGAGAAGCTATTGCATCCATTAAACAAATCAAACCTAGGGGAAAAGATATACTTGAATAACAAGGAATGGCTCATACAAAATATCACAGTCACAAGTTGCATTTCAGTTGATCTTATTACGGAAATGGAATGAAAAAGTCAAGGAAATCAACAAGTAGAGCAAAAATAAATAAAAAAGAAAAAAACCCCAACAGTCCAGTAGCTAGCTCTAATCCAGGAAGCAAAGACGAAGAGCAGGATGGGAAATGGGAAAATGATACAGAGATTTTCCAGAACTGAAGTTTCCGATGGAAAAAGAGGGACCCCAGGAAATCTATCCTAGTGGAGAAAGAAAAAGGGAAACACAGCAACAACAATAGAAACCAAGGCAAACCTCTTCAAACTCTCAAACAGGTGAGACCCTAAGGCTTCTGGTGACCATTTCGTTCAAGCTCACGATCAACAACAGGAGTCAAACCGGCTTTGACTTTCTCAGCAGCAGCAGGGGACGCTAGAAAACCAGGGAGAAAGCCACCAAAATTCCAAGAGGACCACAGGATTTAACTTGACCCACCCTTTCTTAGGAAAGTAACAAAGAGCACACAGACCAGCAAAACGGAAACGCGGCAAGACTTAAGAAGTCTTGCATGGCAGGGACACGTGACCCTGCACAGAACACGGGTGGGAAGTCACAGCAAGTCGCCCTGCACCTCGCCAGCACTTGATACCCTCAGCTTTTGGGGTTTTGTCTGTGTTTAGTTCAGCCGCCTGGCAGGCACGTCCTGGCATCTCGTTTGGTTTTTACTTGCTCTTTGTGATGACGAGCACCTTTTCGTTTTTGCCCCTTTGGGTATCTTCTGTTTGCCTCTTCAAGCCTTTTCTTCCTGTTTCCATGGTGTTGTCTTCTTACTGATTTGTAGGGATTCTTTTATGGATTGTGGATATGCGTCCTCTGTCAGGTTTACCTTGCACTCTGTTAAAGTTACATTTTTATGAACAGAAGCTCCTTATAAAGTCTAATCTGTCAGACTCTTTATGGATGGTACTTTTACTATCCTGCTAAGGTTGAAGCTTCCATTCTGAAATTGAAATTATTAGACACACACTGCTTACAATAGTTACAACTATTAAGGCACTTGACACTATAACATTTTTAAGAGCATTATTTTAAATGACTGTGTAGTATTCCATTACATGGCTATTTGATTTTTTTGTGTAATGCAACACTTACTGTTGTACACTCAGATTCTTTTAGAACATTATTTCAATAAAATTATAAAATTAATGAGTGTTATAAACTAGAAACCTAAGATTTTAAAATCTAAGTGGAACCATTTCCAGTCTTGACCACCCAGTGGGCACACACTGAGCTGAATGCCCTGGAGGGTACAGAGAACGTGTGAGTTCACATCTTCAGGAGATGACAATATATCTGATGGCTCCAAACTTCACCAGTTTGGCAGGTAAGGAATGATTGATAGCATGAGCCGCTGTGTTTGGAATAGGAATGGGGGGGGTAGGTGAGGAGAGAAGGGCTGGCCTCCAGGAAGAGATGGGTCTTGGCGGCCTTCACATGCCGGGGTGCTTCCCAGGGTGGAGGCTGCGTGGAACCTGAGGCAAGGAATCAGGGGGAACAGGGCCTGCAGGACACAGAGGAGTCACATGTCGATGAGTTGTGGGCCTGAGAACAGAGACACAAGGGGAGGCCATGCTAGGGCCTTGTCAAGAGGCCATGGGTGCACTGCGCCTGAGGTGAGGAGGTGGGGAGCTGGCCACCAAACTGCAGTGCCCAGCCAGGTGCAGAGGTGCATGCCTGTGGTGCCAGCTACTTGGGAGTCTGAGGCAGGAGGATGGCAAGTTCAAAGCCAGCCTCAACAACTTAGTGAGGCTCTAAGCAACTCAGTGAGACCTTGTCTCAAAATTTTAAAAAATATTTTTCAAAAGGGCTGGGGATAGCCGGGCGCGGTGGCACACGCCTATAATCCCTGCACTTAGGGAGGCTAAGACAGGAGAATCGCGAGTTCAAAGCCAGCCTCAGCAACGGCAAAGCGCTAAGCAACTCAGTGAGACCCTGTCTCTACATAAAACACAAAATAGGGCTGGGGATGTGGCTCAGTGGTCCAGTGCCCCTGAGTTCAATTCCCAGTACCAAAAAAAGGGCTGGGGATGTAGCTCAGTGGTTAAGCACCCCTGGGTTATATCCCCAGTACCAATCAATCAATCAATCAAAAAACAGTCTGAGGGTGTAACACAGTGGTAGAGCCCTCCTGGCTTCAATCCTCAGCATCAAAAAAATTGCAGTTTCAATAAGAGCCTCAGGTTGGTGGTGAAGGTGGGCAGTGGAGTCAGAAAGATAGATTAAAATGCACAGGATGAAGCCAAGGGTCAGATAGCACTCTCTTAAATAAATATTTGTAGTTAACATAATTTTTAAATGAAACAGAAAACCACATATTTGATTCCATGGTCTCTTATTTGGTTCTAAATAACATCCTCAGTTATTTTTTTAATGGTGCTAGAAAAAAATAAAAAGTGTCTTGATGATAATTATGGAGAGGATTGGCAAGGGTTCTCTCTACACGGTGTCCCCGTTAGAGAGGGAGGGGGATGAGGGGACATGATCCAAGTGTGTCCTAGGCATGTACGAATAAGCCACAAGGAAACCCACCGTTATGAATAATTCAGATGCACTAATAACATCTGTTTGAATACCTGTCTAGACACAGGAATGGTTACGATTCTCTCATTGTGTGATAAAAAGGAAAAACAGGATGGATCGAACGGTGGTTTTATGCTTCACTCACTGGGTAAAGCAGCATGGCTCTGGCTGGAGCTGGAGCTGTGCCGTGTTGGGGAAGTCACCCAGGCTCTCTGATCTCATGGGGGTGAGGACGATGAGAAAAGCAAAGCACTTGCCACACAATCAAGGGGCCGTGCTCGCCGGGGTCTGTGTGGGAGATGTCGTCATTTTATAGACTCCCTGACTAGATTGACTCCATAGAGCTAAGGGTGCTGGAGAGACTGTCCTCACACAGGAGCCTAAGGAGCCAGGACAACCGTGGCCATTGTGATGGGGGCCCCACCTGAGGACGCCCTGGCTCTGCAGCTGTGGCCATGGCATTGCGAACAGGAATGCAGTGCCCGGCTTCTGTGCAGCCTGAGACCTGGGAACAGCCAAACGGCACATGCATATATTTATTTAATGGCGAGAGGGCCATCAACACTCACGGGCGCCGTGTTCCCTGGGTGGGATGACGGGCACGCCTCTCGCCAGCCCTCCGGGGGCACCGCTGTGCCTCACAGCTGTGCTGTTCCTTCCGGGAGCTCCTGCCGGCTGCACACGGCACACTGGCAGTTGGCACCCAGGAGCCAGCCCACGTTGGGCTCTGAAAGCTCCTGGGAGAACACGCTGCACGCGGCCTGCGGGCACTCACGGGCGTGCCCCGGGCTCCTGGAAGTGCTGGGGCGTCCTCTCACCACAGCAAAATCAGGACGCAGCCAAGACAAACTAAAGGAGCGGCCGACAAACGGTCGGTGTGTAAAACAGCCATGATCCAGAGCATCCTGGGCAGGGGCACTGGCTCCCCTGCCCCTGCCACCCAGCCCCGCCCACCGTCCCTGGATAAGTTCCCCTTGTCATTCCCTCCCTGGAGCACGCCACACACCCCGGGTCAGGAATGCCGACACAAGGGAGCATCTCCTAACCCTAATGAACACTGTGATGGGAAATGCAAATGTGACCGGCTCAGCGGAATCTTGATCAGAAGGAGCCACACCGCAGGTAGCCGTAGCCACGGTGCTTTCCTGCCCTATTCAGACAGCTGCCGGTCGCCAGGCACCAAGGTCCCTCCCCAGGCAGTCTCTGACCTCGCCCCTGCAGAGGCGCTGTGCACCCCCTGCCACGGCAGACCCACACAGGGACCAGGACCAGGCAAGCCGTGTCCATCTCGCAGGCGGGGCACTGAAACCCAAGCAGATCTACTGGTGCACCCCAGATCTCACAAAGGGCATAAACGGGGTGTGAACCCAGTGAGCCGTCACGGTACCGTCCAACACTCATGCCACTTCCCTGAAATGGTATTTCCGAGGGAAATAGGTGTCATCTCTTACCACGATGAGGTAAATCTGAATTTCCTGAAGTGATTAAGGAATTAAAATAAGTCTTTCGTTTAGTCCCGGCCTGTAGAGCAAGTGAGGTGCCAGGTTGCTTACGTGGGCAATACCTGAGCCACTCCGGGGTGCCATTTGCCATTGTGTGGTTGATTTTTCTCCCAGGGATCCAGACCCTCCTAGTGTGAAGGGACGGCCTGGGTGGGGCTGGCTGGCAGAGGGGCTGGGGGCTGCCTTCCCTGTGGCCCTTCCTGCCCCGCCCGGGCTTCCTGACCCCCGCGTCCCAGCGGCCTCCCTCATGCTTTCCGCTCACCTGGGCGCAGAGCAATGGAACTGGCCGCTCATGGGCTACACCTCTGAAACCATGAGGCCCCTCTAGGTTGTTTCTGTCGGGGATTTTGGTCACAGTGACATGCCACCTGGCAGCCGGCAGCCGGTTAGACACGGGAAACACAGCTTCTCCACAGGCTGTCCAGTCCTGCCCCTGCCTGGCCATGCTTTGTGGGCACAGAGGAGTCAACAGGTAACGCGACACCTGGGCCTGCTGCGTGCCACGACCAGGTATGGAAAGCCCTGGGGGGAACAGGCGAGCGAGGAGAGGGCAGCTCTCCACAGAGCAAACGGGCAGTCGGAGTTCTTCAGGCAAGAGGAGGGGACGGGATGCCAGGCAGGCCCAGCCACGTGGACACGAGGTGGCAGGAGGGCGACTGGTGCCCAGGGGGCCGTTTCCAAGGGGAATGGCATGGGAAGATGATGGCCTGGGATGCCCAGGTAGTGCCCACCTGTGCCAGGATCTGTTCCAAGCACTTCACAAACGCATTTAGTGTCCACTACCACCTGGGAGGCAGGTGCGTCAGGAGCTGGATATTACGTAGCCCAGCCAGCATTCCATGGCCGTGCTGCCTCACGGTGGTACAGACTGCCCAGAGGGGGAGAGAGAGAGAGAGAGAGAGAGAGAGAGGAGAGAGAGAGAGAGAGGAGAGAGAGAGAGAGAAAGGAGAAAGAGAGAGAGAGAGGAGAAAGAGAGAGAGAGAGGAGAGAGAGGGGAGAGAGAGAGGGGGAGAGGGGGGAGAGAGAGAGAGGAGAGAGAGAGAGAGGAGAGGAGAGAGAGAGAGGAGAGAGAGAAAGGAGAGAGAGAGAGACAGAGATGGGGGAAGGGCAGGGAAGGGGAGAAGAAAGGAGAGGAGAGGAGAGGAAAGGGGAGAGGAGAGGGGAGAGACACAGAGAGAGGAGAGAGAGAAAGAGAGAGAAGAGAGAGACAGAGGGGAGAGAGCAGAGAGATAGAGAGAGAGGGAGAGAAGAGATAGACACAGAGAGGGAGAGAGGGGAGAGAGAGAGAGGAGAGAGAGACCGAGAGACATACCAAGAGAGGAAGGGGAAACTTCAAAAACAGAAACAAGAGTTTGGGGGAAAAGATAGATCTTAGAAAATAAATAAATAAACGGAGTAGGGAGCTTTATTCTGGAGAGGAGGCCTGGGGAGCAGCAAGAGAAAACGAACTTCAGCACGAGAAGGAGGCTGACCCTTGGAGTTGGCCACCTGGGCCCTGCACCACGGGGCTGGCTCTCCTCCCTGTGAACCCTGCCAGGCTCCTCAGAGGCACATGGAAAGAGGGTGCCGGGGTGTGTGAGCCCATTGGGTGCAGACGGTCAGAAACATCAACTGACATCAAATGGAATTTTGTGCTATGAATAAGAAGAGTGGCATTAATTGGGAACACATTTAATGTTAGGTATAGTTGTCACATTTCACAGCTAACAGGTAAAATGCAGTAGGGCTCATTTTATACTGCTCTCTTTTTTCAGGGACTTTAGTGTAGATAAACTACCACTGGCAATTAAGAGGTCCAGAGTTAAATTTCAGTCCACTTCCAGCAAGGTAGAAAGAACTTGGTGATATTATTTTAATTACTAATCTTGCCCCATGCTTTTTTTTAATATTTATTTTTTAGTTGTAGGTGGACTGAATATCTTTATTTTATTTTTATGTGGTGCTGAGGATCGAACCCAGTGCCTCACGTGTGCTAGGCGAGCACGCTACCACTGCGCCATAACCCCAGCCCCCCCATGCTTTATTTTAATGCTTATTTCTTTCCCATACCCTCTATTTCCTTTTAAATGTATAATAATTTATATATAATGTGTATAATTTACATAAATCTATACAATACATAATATATTATAAAGCTATATGCCTTTGAAAACGATCACCAATTCCTTTGCAGTGAGGTAGAGTATAATTAAGTGCATACATGGCCAGATGGTACTTGGAGACTCCCTGAGGATCCGGTAAAAACTAGCTTACCGCCAACCCCACCACCTCCGAGAACCCCGTGCCTTCTGCGCTCCCGTGGGACTGAGCTCAGGCCTATTATTCATTATTTTGCTTATTCTTTCAGCAAGTCTTTGCTGGCCGCCCACTCAGTCCCAGCCATCATCGCAGGCGGAAAAGCATCACCCTAGGAGACTCAGCGAGGTCCAGGGCGGGGGCTGACACCCTCAGGGCGGGGGGCAGGCCAGCAAGAGGAAGGAATTACACGCCGAAAACCGTTTTGTTCTTTTCTTTTGTTTTATTTTTTGTTTGTTTTCCTTTTTGGTACCGGGAATTGAACTCAGGGGCACTCGACCGCTGAGCCACGTCCCCAGCCCTATTCTGTGTTTTATGTAGAGACAGGGTCTCACTGAGTTGCTTAGCGCCTTGCCGTTGCTGAGGCTGGCTTTGAACTCGCGATCCTCCTGCCTCAGCCTCCCTAAGTGCAGGGATTACAAGCGTGCGCCACCGCGCCCGGCTGAGAAGACGTTTTTAAATAGCGAAAAGTTTGATGAAGACAGTGAGACGGGGTCTCGAGGGTCCTGAGATGCAGCGAATGCCCTGGGGGGTCGGGAGAGTCCTCCGAGAGCGGCCTGGCCAGGGCCTGGGTGGGCAGACTTCTGCAGCAGACCTGAGGAGGCGTCCCGGCTGGGGTTGGCTGCCCGCAGGGGCCGGGCCACCTGGGCTGTGCCAGCCCGAGGGGCCGGGCGGGCTGTAGTCCGGGTGGGCGGCGTGGCCGCTGCTCCGAGGGAGACTGCAGAGCAGGACGGGACGCAGCAGACCTGGGCCGTGGCAGCGTCCAGGGACAGGGCGGCCCTGAGCCACGCACTGCTGGACACGGCTGGAGGTGGAGGCAGGTGGCCGTGCGGGACACGCGGGACACCTCGTGCTCAGCCCCGGGAGGCGCGGGCTGCGCGGGGCGGTCAGGGGGCGGCTCTGGCGCGGCCTCCTCCGCACCTGCCCCGTGGAGGCCCCCGGAACCCCGAGGCCCCTGCGCGCACATCCCCCGCCCGGGACCCGTGCCGCCCGCCTCACGCCCCCCGCGCCGTGCGCGTGTCGCCTGCGCCGCCGAGGCGGCTGTGGCTCGCGGGCCTCTGATGGACGGTGGCCTTCGTCCGCGCCTTGCCCTTCCGTGGCGGAGGCGCGTGTCCTCCCGACCGCAGCGGGTGACCCGGGAGGGTGACACGGCGCCGTCCCCGCCACTCCACTCGCCGCCGGCCCGCGGCCTGGAGGGACCCAGGCTGCCCGGCGACCGGACCGAGCACACCAGGGCGGGAGCTGGGGGCCTGCAGGCAGGCGGGGTTTCGGCCCCAGGCAGCAGCCGGGAGCCCGGGGCGCGAGGCTGGGAGCAGCGACCAGAGGCAGCCGGCGCGGGACAGGGGCCCGCACCCCGCCCCAGCCGCGCCCTCCCCGGCGCTCCGGCCCGGGCTGCACAGTCCCCGCACCAAGGTGCGCGGCCAAGCTCCTAAAGCGCAGCTGTGCACGCAGGCTCAGCCATTGTTACCTGAAAGAATTAAGCCGGGCGCGGTGGCCACACCTGTAAGCCCAGCACTTAGGGAGGCTGAGACAGGAGGATGGCGAGTTCAAAGCCAGCCTCAGCAACGGCGAGGCGCTAAGACGTGGCTCAGTGGTCGAGTGCCCCTGAGTTAAATCCCCAGTGCCCCCCCCCCAAATTGTCAAAACAGGATCATGATATTGTGGTATATCTAAATATTTACATTTAACAAATTACAACCTTAATACCCAAAATACAGTAATATATAACTATTATATTCATGGATGATTACATAAGTTAGTTTTAAAAACATTAATTTAGAGCACCTTAGAGGTGACATGGTCTGATCATGGGACATGAGTCTGATCTGACTGAGAAAGATCTGTCTAAGACTATCTTTATAACCTTTTATGGAAGCAATGTTAAAAATCTAAATTCTAGGCTCTCTGTGAATATTTGTCTTCAAGCCAAATATTTTTCCTGGTCCCCTCCCTGACTCAGTCCTCGCCCCATTCATATCTTACATGACAGATGAATGTGGGAGTTAGACTCCATTTCCTGTCCTCTGATTTCAGAAACAGATTAACCAGGAACAAGGCCTTTACTGCTCTGCCTGGGCGATACGTGGGCTCGCACGTAGCACACACACATGTACATACACAAATGTGTGAAGAGATTTAGGTCATGATGCAAATGTAGTGCAGGAAAATGATGCTGGACTGAAGCTCCTGTGTCCTGTAAGCAGCTCTGCAGCTGACCAGACGCTGAGAAACCAAGGCTTGCAGAGGCTGCAGCAGGAGGGGGGAGCAGCCAACCACCTCGACCTCCCAACTAACTTCAGTTTAACTCGTCCACGCCCAGTAGAAAGGAGCTGATTGTAAGATGGGCGATTTCTTACCAAATGGCACTTCGTGGCTGCACACATGACCCCCAATTACAGCAGCCTGTAATGTGGCACCCTGATCAGGGACCCAGAGGGAACATTGTCCCAGGTTCCCCTGGAAACAGCAAAGCCAGGCATTAAGAGCTTGATGGCTGCTACTGGGAAAGAACTTTAAAAACAGGAGCCTGCCAGCTCCCCGGGAAGCTGAGATGAAAGGCCCACCTAGACTAAAGCAGACTGCTGACCTTTCAAAGGCCCTTTTATCCTTGCGAGTCTGGATTTGATGTAGTGCTGAGGATTTTTCACCTTCCTCTTGGAGTCAGTAAGTGTATTGAAGCCTAAGATCTGGTTCTACACTAATTATCCCCTGCAGTTTGAAAAATGGAAAATATTATGGTCGCTCAATAAGTAACAATAATCCGAGCATGATGAGAAATTTAAAATGTTCTGCTTTGACGACCTAAGGATCCAACATTGCTATAAAGGCACAGGGGAGACGATTCGTCGGTGCTCTGTGCATCCCAGGAAGACAGCGTATTTTTCACATGACTAAGTTGTTGAGGAACAGTTTTCCATGTCCTTTATTTATTTATTTTTGTATTATTTAATACATTCGTTATTTTAGAGGAAATAAAGTCATTGGATAGTGATGACAGTGTAGTTAGTATCAAGCGCGTTCTGCATTAGTGATGCTCAAGCTATTTCTTTAGGCTCTACGGTTCGACTGGGCTCAGCTGTGTGGTTCTCCTGCTTCCACTGTGTGGCTGGGGCTAGAACCTCCAAGGTGGCATCCTGTGTCGCAGCCAGGTAAGTGGAACAGCTCGGGGCTGGCTGGGCACCTCTCTCTTCTCAGGTGGTCTCTCCAAGAGGACAGGCTAGTCCCTGTGTGGTGACTCAGGGCTCCCAGGGCAAGCATCCTAAGAAGACCAGCCCTGGGTACAAGCACTCATGAAGACTCTGCTCCTGTACCACTCGCTAGTATCCCAGGGGCAAAAGCAAGGTGCCCAGCCAAGCCCAGAATCAATGGGCAAGGGGACGACACAGGGTTTACAGACTGAAGAGCATGACTGTAACAGACTCTGGGGCACTACTGTAACAGTCGGCCATACAGGCCACACACCATACCATGTATTGGTAAAGAGATGGAGCCATTTATCTTTTTTATAAATAAAAAAAATCCTATAAAGAAGCTACTACTTAGCATCTCTGTCCTAGAATTTAAAAATGGAGGCACAGAGAGGTGAAGTCACTTTGTGAAAGTCACACTGGTAGGAAGTGGCGGAGCTAGGGTGGAATCCAAGACATCCCACCCCAGCGCCTGAAAGCAGGAGCACGAGGACCAGAATGGAAAACTACCAACTTCAAGGCGAAGGACGTTGCAGAAATAGTCAGGCAATATTTGATTAGAGGATTTACACACTTGATAACTGTAGGAGAATTCTGTCTTCCTTTTATAAAGAGAGATCATGTGCATTTTACCTCCTTTAAAAAAAGTGTGCCTTGGGGCTGGGGTTATGGCGCAGTGGTAGCGTGCTCGCCAGCGCAGGAGGCATTGGGTTCGATCCTCAGCACCACATAAAAATAAAGATATTGTGTCCACCTACAACTAAAAAATAAATATTAAAAAAAAAAAGTGTGCCTCACGGTGGCAAAAACACTAGCTGATGAATCCCTTTACCTGGGTTAGGATTGGATTTCTTACCTGACGTGACCTGATCTCCACTACAAAGTGAGAATCATAACATCTGCCTCCTAGAGCAGCAGCAAGGGCTCGCGGATCAATGCCGTGAGCGCACAGCATCTGGAGTGTTCTTGAGGCCTGGTGCCCGGTGCCCAGCATACGTGCAAGTGCGCTCTGGACGAGGCAGGGCATGGCAGGGCTCGCCCTGCTCTGTGAGCCCACTGGAGAGTGGGTAGGACAGGGGGCTTTGACAGGACAGGCCATCACACCTGCCTGTGACTGGGAATCACGGGCAGACAGGGCAGGAAGAATGAGGAACACCAGAAAGACAGATGCCGTGGCTCCCGGAAGACTGTGACAGATATCACCACAGCACTGGTCTAACTGCCCATGCGACCCAACCCGGCTCTGGGAGCTGAAGATTTAATCCAGCTCTAAGACTCTTGCAGGCATCCCCCAGCTGGGCATGTAAGGGTCCACTACCCCAATCACCGTCCAGTGCACAAAGCTATTTTGACACCAGTGAAGACGTGGCAAAACAGAAACCAGCTTGTGGCAGACAGTTCTCAAAGCTTGGTTTCCATGGTCAGGTTAGGCCCAGAGCCGTCTGTGAGTTTTGAGGCAATTTACGCAAGGAAGCCTCCACGTTTCTTTCTTTGGTGTCTCGGTGATGACATTTTCCGTGGTGCTATGGCCACGGAACCTGAGTTATGGCACTGCACCTGAGTTATGGTGGCGCTAAGTGACAGCCAGTGTTGAATAAAGGATAAATCCCTCACTGCCACCTTTTATCTGGGAAGCCACTGGGCAATGGAGAGGAGGTCACTTACCCAAAAGCACTACTATGACGGGGTCGGGAGGTGTCTGTGTCAGAAAAGCAGCCAGGGCCAGCTTCGCCACAATGCTCTCAGATGCTGACATGCTATTCGCACACCTCTCCCCTTCCAGATGCAGGAGGAAGGACCCACATACCACTCTGGCAACCAAAGGCTACTCTTCCCCAAGCACAGTTTGGTGTTGGTTTTTGGTTTCTCAGACAATTTCTTCTCACTCAGTAAATGTATTTATCACCATCTCACAGGCCTGAGCGCTTCCTGAGAGCCGTGGTTCCATTCTGTGATGGGCTCCTATTTCATTAGCTGTGCAAACTCATGTACGTGATGGAGACTCTTTAAAGCTCAGTCTTGCCGCCTGGAGATGGGCACGGGGCGCCTGTGGCACGGTGCTATCGCGGAGCTAAGCTAAGCCACTGTGCCTCTTCTCTTTCTGAAAGATCCGTCCGGTGCTATCGCGGAGCTAAGCTAAGCCACTGTGCCTCTTCTCTTTCTGAAAGATCCGTCCGGCATCTACGGTGGGGAAAGCCTGCTGGAGGCTGCTGTCACGGTCCCCAGGGGAGATGCTGGGCCACCGTGGAGACATGCCCAGCTGAGGGAGTGTGGAAGGGCATCGGTGAGTCTGGGGAGAAGAGGGCCTGCCAGCACGTTGGCCCAGATGAACCCAGATGCTGAGGCCTCCACAGCACTCCTTTTCTTTTATTTATTTATTTATTTTTTTTAATATTTTTTTAGTTGTTGATGGACACAATGTCTTTATTTTATCCCTTTGTACGTGGTGCTGAGGATCGAACCCAGGGCCTCACGCATGCGAGGCAAGCGCTCTACCACTGAGCCACAATCCCAGCCCCTCCCTTTCTTTTAAAGGGCAACTTCCCTCCCTTGGATCCAATTCCTGGTCCCAGTGAGTCACACTTGCCCAGGAACAGTGGCACACCAACGGGACGAGTCCCACTCTCGGCACCCGCGCAGCTGCTATTCCAGGCATCACAGGGACACTTAATAAGATGTGTAATGCTTAGTTCTATATTAGAATATTTTATTATATTGATTATATCAGAAATTACATTTGATCTATTTCAAAAATATCTGCAGCACCTTATAAACATTAAAACATCCTGAAAATATGACAAATTTTTTAAAAACATAAAACTCAGAACAAAAATATTTTAAAGAGGACAGAGAAATAAATGGCCCTGTGTCCTGGCACACAGACGAGGCGGTAAAGGTGGGGCCTGGGGGCTGAGGGAGGAAAGCCCTGGACCACGCTGGCTGGCGTGTTGGAAGGGTGAGCGAGGGCTGGCAGGGGTGCAGCCAGGCTGTGCCGCTGAGGGAAGAACCGAGAATCCAGGAGGTGCTCGCAACGGGTGTTCAGGTGAGCAGTGGCTGAAGTTCGTGCCTGGAGTTTGAGTTTGGGGATGTGACTGCCCTGGGAAGACTTAGCAGAGCAGGTGGTTTCTGAGCCAACGCACTGTCTCTGCTCACCATGTTTCAGCTGAGACAGTGCGAAGGCCGCGGCGCTCCATAGCAGCCCCATGTCTCCGCGCTCTGGTCTTTTCCAGGCTAGCAGTGTGTGGTGTGGTACTCTGGCAACGCTGGGCAGCAGGAGCCAGCGCAGCTCACCGTCAGCGGGCAATTTCACGGTCAGCTGTGCATGCTCAGCGCTGCCTTGCTAGGCTGCCGCGTGCGGCAGGAACGCGCTTCCCATTTGCACGGTTTCAACTTCTGCTAGTTTTCTTAGGATACAATCCTATCCTTGATAATTCGTCTTTCTTTTTTATAATTAAAAATTAAATAAAGGATGAGCCAGCAAGACTTCCTTCCTTGGACTAGAAAACACCAAGGAATTTCGGCGGTGGGCACTCTGGAGGCCGGGAGCCAGCTCTGCGCCGCGGAGCCTCATGGGCGGGTGCTCTGGGGTCAGACTCCCTCTCGGGGCCTCTGCGGGAGTGGTGCTTGTTACCAGGGCTCCCGTGCTCTGTGCTCCGTGCTCCGGGGAAGGAAAGACACTAGCAAGGGAGAGCTAGCTCCAGGTCAATGCAGGCGGGGAACAGGAAGCCGAAGAACAACCCTGAAAACACCCAGGACCACAGCTCTACTCAGCGCTGGAACGGAGCAAAGCACCCAGGCGTGCAAACACGCATGAACGTAAAGATAAGGCTGAGTGAAGGAGGTCACGCTCACAGGCCACACACCCATGACCCGTTCACAGACACTCTGGAAGACAGCCACGTGGGGGCTGGGATTGTGGCTCAGTGGTTGAGTGCTTGCCTCACGTGTGAGGCACTGGGTTCTATCCTCAGCCCACATAAAATAAATAAAGATATATACATATAAAAAAGTATGTGCTTTTAAAACAAAATTAAAAAAAAAAAAGACAGCCACGGGGCTCAGAAGTCAGATCAGGGTAGGAGGTCGCGGTGGGTCGGGCCGGGGGCTGAGGGGTGGGGCTGAGTAGGAGAGGACGTGGGGAAGGCCGGGGCTCCCGAGCTGTGCCGTCCGGATCGTGCTGTTCTTGCAAGACCATCAGAACCCACGAAGCTGGACCCTGGAGCAGGGGAGCTCTACTGTGCACAAATCACACTTCCCAGAGCACACTCTGTCCCCACGCAGACTCCGCCCCCGCACACTCTGTCTCTCTCTCTCCACCTCTCTCCCTCTCTGGGTGATCTCACTGGTGCTGGTTGGAGCCAGGGTCTGTGGAGAAGTCCGGGAAGTGGCCACCTAGACTTCGACTAACCCCAGCACCAAGCGGCCAGGTTGCCCGGGAGGGCAAGGCCTCTCTGTCTGGGGGCATTGTTTGTTGTTATGTTTTCCAGATGTCGCTTCCTGGGGGTAGAAAGCAGATGAAGAAAACAAACAAAACAGACTCTGCAGGGATTTTGGTTTTGTTGGGGGGTTTTTTGGTACCAGAGATTGAACTCAGGGTCCCTCGACCACTGAGCCACACCCCCAGCCCCATTTTGTGTTTTATGTAGAGACAGGGTCTCACTGAGGTGCTTAGTGCCTCACCCTGCTGAGGCTGGCTTTGAACTCGCGATCCTCCTAACTCAGCCTCCCGAGCCTCTGGGATGACAGGCGTGGCCACTGCACTTGGCTCGTTTTGCTTTTTAAAGCCCTCTCGCCGTCTGAAGTCACAGAAGTCACATTTGCGCACACACGTGCTGTCTGTACCTGCTCCACACTAACACAGGCTCCCAGGAGACCCGGCCTCTGTGTTACCAACCGACTGTTGTATGGGTCCAGGTTACAAGAAAGGACCGAGAGGACCCAAGCTGAGTCAGAGTGAAGGGGTCATCACAGGAAGAGGGCAGGAGGGAGAGCACACTGCCTGGGCCGGTCCCCAACTGCAGGGCCACTGGTGCTCGTCAGAACTCAGAACGGCCAGGCAGGGGCTGTGCCCTTTAGTTACAAGTCAGCAGCCTGGCAGGGAGGCGGGGTCACTGATCACCGTCCTCCCTGCCAGCTTCCCAGTGTCCCTGAGGGACTCCATCATCCAGTGGGAAGTGGGAGTCGACACACTTGCCTCCTGGGACACGGTGGGTGGAGGAGAGCACAGCATCTCAGGGAGCAGTGCTGTGTCCTTGCTGGACCTAAGACAGAGCTCCCAAGGCCACCATGCTCTGCACGGCCAGCAAGCTGCATTCGCCCAGACCTGTGCAGCATGGCAGCCCTGGCTGGTGGTGGGGCCTTGGACAGGAAGACATGGAAGGAACCCACAAGCTCCTGCGGGTTCATCTCCAGCTCCTGGGGCTGTCTGGGAGGACATCTGACCCATGCCTAACCCAGGGCAATCAGGACAAATGGAGGCTCCCTCCCTGGTGGGCTTCCTGAATAGCATTCCCCAGATCTCAGCCTGGCCCTGTGGGCAGAGAGACTTCCTGTGGCTGGTAGGCCTGTAGGCTCTGTGCCAAGGACATTTCTGAAGTGGAAGAACAATCTCTGTTTATGCACAGCCTGGCAACAAGAGCTGGTTTTGCATCGTGTTTGGAGACAGTGGGGTCAGGTAACAAACTTCTGTTTTTTTCATGGAATACAACACTGCCCAGGCTTTGTCGGGGTAGGAGCAAAGGCGTCCGTGCGCAGGATTAGTGGCTGAGTGGGGAAGAGGCCAAGTCACCACACTGCTGCCATGGACTTTCAGCAAGTGTGGAATTCCATAGTGACATGTGTGGAGTGGGTGTGTCCAGGTGGACTGTCAATCACAGACCCCGGGAGGGCCTGCGGGAGTGGGAAGCCCTGAGAATTCACAGCCACGCGAGGATGGACGTCTTGCCTTTAGTAGCAGATGACAGCTGTAGCTGTGTGACTGGGGACCGGCTCCAAGGGGACGTGCATTACTAAAGGTGCAGTGGGGGCCACTTGTCAGAAGGGCTGGGACACGAGGCCACAGAATTACATGATGTCGTGAAAACCATGTCCGAGCAGTCCTCCCCACCGGCTCCCTGGACACAGGTGGAAAGGGGAGAGAAAGCCAGCCGGGCAGCCGGGCAGGCCCTCACGGCGGTGCTGCGCTTGCCTGGCAGAGCTGACTTCCCAGCGCGCCCTTCAACCAGACCCGGCCTGTGCCTTTCGGGTGGATGGCGTGATTGCTTTCGGTTGCTTTGCTTGTCCTTTGTCACAGGAGGGACACGAGTCCCCCGTGTGCTCACGTGTGGCAGGAACTCCAGCTCTTGCAGACGGGACCCTGAGCTTGTGGATGGATGACACTCAAGCCCCCTCCACAAAAGATAAAATCAGCAAGTGCCTGTCCTCTGGGGGCTTTTGGACTTCAGACCTGTAGAGAAGCTTGTGCTTTCTTGCCATGAACCACCCTGGGGCGCCAGCTGATGGTACCTTGAGCAGCCAAGCTTCTAGACGAACTCTGCCCGTGATGGGGATCTGTACTTATTCACAGTCATTCCCCTGCGTGCCAGCTTTGCACTGGGCACGGAAGCATCAAAGATGGACTGGATGTGGCCTAGGTGTCCATGCAGGGCTGGGAGTGACAGAAGCAGCGTGCCCATGAGAATCACAGGGTGTCGAGGGACCGTCCTGGTGGAGCTGCTGACCTCGGCTGGGGTCACTGGCTCGGTGTCCCAGGGCCTTCCCTGGGCCTCTCCAGGTGCTCCGGGCAATCTGCAGGGCCCGCACCAGGGACCACTCCTGTGCGGCTGCTTCTGGTTGGACGTGGCCCACGGGGACAGGAAGGCCAGGCTGCCAGTCCTCTCAGGGTCACTGCAGCTGGCTGCACCCCTCCTGCAGGGCCCGGGAAGCGGCTCTTGCACAAACCACTCCTGCCTCTGCGTCCTGGTGCCGTCTCTCCCTGGCCTCCCCGGCCTCCGGGGCGGTAGCAGTGCCGTGGGCCATGGAACACTGCCCAGTCACTTTTTGATTTCCTTCATCTGCCCACACCTTCCTAAGTAGTCCCCTTACTCATTCTCGCAGTTGCCCAGTGACCAGGCGCCGCTTCTCTGCTGCCGGACCTAAACCTGGATCCCCAGGGAGAGGCCATGCCTGGCCTGAGGGTGGATCCGTGGAAGAGAGAAAAGAGCCCAGGCGAAGGGGAGCGTGCCCAGTGTGTTCCAGCTGCGAGCCCGAGCGCGAGCCCCTCGCCCACGCCGCGCCCTGGGCTCCGTCCTCACCTCCAGCGCTCAGACAGACCAGGCCGGCTTCTCTCCACTCCGGCCCCTGCTGTGCCTTGCTCCTAATCATCCTTGCTCTCCTCACGATGCCAGCGTGGTCGGGTGGACCCTGGGCGGGGACCCCCACCTGCCACCCCTGAGGGCAAGGCCCCTGCAACTCCCGAGCCCCCGCAGCAGCCAGGGCCTCTCTCCCCTTCAGTCCCTGCGCTCTTCTCTCTCCACCCAGCTGCTGACGACTGGATCTCAGCAGCTCCACCTTTTTCTTGATACCCTGGCATGCTGTACCGAGCAGAGCACGGAGCGGGTGCTCAACTAGTGTTTGTCACCTGGTGAAGGAACGCAGGCAATTCATTAGGGACACTGAGCAAAGCAGAAGAAAAGAGAAGGCGTACCAGGTGGGAGGGACACATGCAGGATCGCAGCAGCCAGGCTGGGAGCACCCAGGACAGCTGCGAGCCACGGAGAGCCCTTAGCAAGGGCGAGCACGCACCAGACACAGTGAGTCAGGCACTGTGGAAGACCAAGAGAGCCACGAGGGGCAAGAAGAAGCCAGCCTTCGCCAAGGTGAGGCCGGATGATCAGAGAAAAGGGCAGAGATCCTGAACAAAAAGTCCTTTGAGTCCAAGGAAATGAGTAGCTGTGGCCTCTGGAAGATATTCGTGATTATTATAATGTATAAAGATGTGTAACAGGGGGCTGGGATTGTAGCTCAGCGGTAGAGCGCTTGCCTCGCATGCGTGAGGCCCTGGGTTCGATTCTCAGCACCACATACATACAAAGCAATAAAATAAAGACATTGTGTCCATCTACAACTAAGAAAATATTTAAAAAAAAAAAAAAAAAAAGATGTGTAACAGAGCATACATATGGTACAGCCACCCTGCTCATCCACAGGGCCTGGTTTGTGGACACGCCCCCGCCCTGTGGGTACCAAACCTGAGGATGCTCCAGGCTCCACAGCGGGGCCTGTGGCCCTCCTCCTGGACTCCAGGTGTCTCTGGATTGCTCCCACCTACTGCGATGCGAATGCCAAGTGAGGAGCTGCCATCCTGTGTCCTTTAAAGAACAATGACAAGGGGAGGCATATCTATCTACGCGTTCCAGACAGCTGTGATTTTTTCCCTTAATATTT
This sequence comes from Xerus rutilus, assembly GCA_028644305.1. NCBI lineage: Eukaryota > Metazoa > Chordata > Mammalia > Rodentia > Sciuridae > Xerus > Xerus rutilus. The sequence goes on along the minus strand of CM053409.1, from coordinate 549,251 downwards.
TTTATCACAGTTGGTGGAATCCGCAGAAGCAAACGCCATGGATATGGAAGGCCAATTTTACTTTCCTTCTTAAAAAAATTAAAAATGCCTCTTATTTTTAAGGCCAGGAGAGACATACGTTAAAGCATCAGCAGGAATTTGGGGATGCTGGAAATACAGGTAAGTTTTACCTCTTCTCTAGATGTCTAAGTCTAGTCTTCTTCATGCTTTCTAAACTGTGAGAATGAATAGCTTTCTGACAACAAAATCTCTTACACAGAGACAGAGAGATGGGTGAGATCCTGGCTGGGGATGAGATACAGAGCTTCTCACTACTTACCAGACCTCAGCCCGCGTGGAAGCTGGTCAACGTGGCCTGCAGCGTGAGGGTTAGGGCCACAGCGCGGGACCCAGAAGGCGGAAGCCCCACTGGGGCAGGGACCTGCTCACTCTGCGCTGGCTCCTCAGTGCCCAGAACCGTGCCTGGCACTTGGAAGAAGTTCAGGATGCGTTTGCGTGACGAGCTGCGTCCTAGCTCCACATTTGTTGAGCATGCATGTGAGCACGTCAGTCTTCTCTCCATGCCTCGCCACCTCGTCTGTGAAGTGGAGAGCGTAGTAATCAGGAACACAGGGATGGGGTGATTTCCTGAGATAACACCCGCGGGCAGCGTTCCTGCCCTGCAGGGTGTGCTCCAAGCAGAGTGGGTTTGGGTGAAGGATTTCCCTGGAGAGTCGCGTTCCTTTCCCCTTTGCTTTCAAAATGTAGGTGGGCACCTGTCACCAGCAGAGTGCCAAACCCACCAGTGTGTTCTTTTAAAATCAGAAGAAAAAAGATACAATAATGGTAATGATGAATGCGTGATCATAAACCCAGCCTGGATTATAATCCTCCTTGTAACAATGCTGCTGCAAAAAACCTCTCATTAATGAAGGAAAGGCCTGTAGGAAGGCCAAGTTGCCGACAGCCCACAAAGGTCACCATGTGTTCCCGTTCTTATTCCAGTGGACAACTGGATCCAAACTGTATGCATTAAGCTGTTACTGTGAGTCAGACGCGGGGGTGGGCACAAAAGGAAATCTGAAGGAGAGAGGGAGCCGCCAGACACAGGGCTGGGGAATGGAGAGCCCAGAAGGAGGCCACGGAGAGACAGAGACTCCAGAGGGCAACGCCATCCTCAGCCAGCTGGCGACTGGTGCTTAGGAAGCTCCTGACGGTGACCCTGGCAGGATGCACTCCATGCCTCAGGAGGAAGGTGGCAGAGACTGGCAGCGTCAGATCATTTTCCAAGTCAGGATCCTGAGGCTACAAAAAGTGTTTTTAGAAACATGCAGATGCCCAGGTGAGCCTTCCTCCTGGACACCTGTACGTCACGTCAGAACTGATCTCGGTTTTGCTGAAACACCTCGTACGCAAGCTCCCAAAGAAAAACAGTAATAATGTGTAAAATGTGAAGACGTCAGTGGGTTTTGCTCCATGAATATCCAGAAAAAAATTTCCAACACTTGGGCAAATAGGAAAAGAGAAGGGAATGATCAGAACACAACCGGAGATGTCCTGTCTGCTCAGGGACAGGGTGCCCTCGGAACCCAGCCACAGGTGTCTCTGGGGAATGAGAGGGACAGAGTTACTTTTACCTTTTTTACTTTTATCCCTCATCCTCTGGGAAGTGAGGTTAGGAGTTACTTTTATCTTTTTTATGTTTTTTGGCATATCTCCCTATTTTCTTGTGTTTACAATTACATCTCTAAGAATCAACACAATTTTCCTAGTCCAGCTATAAAAATTATAATGTCACATATTGAAGAACGTCAAGAAAATAATTACAGGTTCATGATGAAGTTGTTTATAAAAATGAAAAACTGAAAATAGACTAAATGTTCAATGAAAATTAATTAAATACATTTTAGTCTATTCTTGAATGGTCATTAAAATTATTTAGATTGGGACTTGGTATGAAAGACATTCACAATATATTTTTAATATAACATATAAAATCTACAGAAGAGTACATGTGACATAATTTCCTATTTTACAACATTAAAAATAGTTATTTTTAAGTCCAGGAGGAATATACATTAGATAGTGATTTGGAGTGTTGGAAATACAGGACATTTTTAATTGTTCTCTGTAACTTTCTTTCTAGTCTTCTCTTTCTTCTATGAACATCTGTTCTCCTTTAAGCAAGAAACATTTCCTCTGGACAACAGCTCTCTAAAATCCTTGTGATTTGGAAAGTAGGACTGGAAAGAATGTCATCACCCCAAGACCCCCACCTGTGGGCTTGCTTTTGGGTGCCCCGTGCCACCTGGAACCACAGACAGCTCAGTCCTTTTGATTGTGACAGAGAGGAACTTAGTGTTGGCAGACCAAAAGCAGAAATCCCAGCTGGCAGACTGAGACACTTACCACCTTGACATCACCTGTTTCCTTAAAAGCCAAGCATCCTGGACAAATACGATGGTGCACACCTGTAATCCCAGAGACTCAGGAGGCTGAGGCGGGAGGATCACAAGTTTAAGGTCAGCCTGGGCAACTCAGTGAGGCTCTAAGCAACTTGTAGAGAGCCCGTCTCAAAATAAAATATGACAAGGGCTGGGGATATTGCTCAGTGGTTAAATATGTCCCAGGGCTCAATCACTGGTACCAAGAAAAAGGAAAAAAAAAAGTCTAATTAGCAAAATGTTCTTTGTACAGACAAAATGCAGAAGCTTCAACATAAAAGCCAGGTGGGCCCGTGGAAGGGCTTCTCTCCCTCACAGACCCAGGGGTCTGGTGGAGCCCCCAGCACTTGCTTCTTCAGTGATCTGAATGCAGGGACAAACCTCGACCTGCCAGACCTCAGGGAACTTCACTCTGCTACCTTCCAGGAGCAGAAGCAAGGAAGTAAACATTGGCAGGGTTTGTTGGGGCCCAGCTGGTATTGAAATAATACACTTGGACCATCTCTCGCCTACAATGTATCTGGTTGCTTGTCTAGCTACCCCAAAAAGGAAACAAACGAACTCCAGCTAACATTTACAGGACGTGAAACAGGACCTAGTGAAGGGCCGCGGTGCGCGTCCGGGAGGGGCCGTGCTCCTTTGCACCGGCCGCGTACACAGTATCCATACGTGGCTGTACCTCCTCCTCAAACCCAGCAAAAGCCTCTCGATGACCTCCAAGAAGAAACATTTCATTTTCTCACATCCTCCCTGTGATTTGGATTCCTCTGCACAGGGACACACGGCAAGATAAGAGCACAGACACTGGTGACCAAGCAGTGCCCTCGAGAGATGCTGCCAGGGCTTCTTGCTCATGCATATTCTCTCCAGATGGCTGGTCAAGTCCCTGAGGAGGGATGTGCCCTGCGCCCCTGAGTGCCCCCACATGGAGTCTGGCGAGAGCCACGCAGGATGAGAGCTGCCAGCAGGAAATGCCCAGCCCGGGAACAGCTAAACCTGAGAGCGGCTGCTCCACAGGGCTCCAGGGACGTGACTCGGATCTGATTTTGCCACCAAGGGCCAGCGGCACAGGATTGAAGCCTGAAGCGGTGTCAGGTGGCTGCCACGGCCGCAGCAGCCTGCCAGCTTCTGAACTGTCCAGAGTGAAAGGAGAGAGGACTCAAAGCGAGTCTGCCCGCTGCTCCCTGCCAAGACCCGAGATGCTCTGGAAACAATTGGGGACATTACAACAATCACCAATAGTCCTTGGCCCCTTGCTTGTAGGTGGCACTGATCTCCGCCACACCGCTAGGTCCTGGCAGGCTTTGACAGGGCAGAAAGGACAATGGCTTGAGCAGAGATGTCCACATTTAAGATGGGGGTCTGCGCAGCTGCTTGGGAAAGAGCCACCGCTGTGAATCCTTCTCTACCGTGTTGTCTTTTTGCAGCTGACGTTGTACATTGTGGAAGACCCCCTTGTTTTTTCAAGAGGTAGCCCATCTGGATATCACTGTGTTTGTGGTGACAGTTATCATGTAGGAGGATCATTAAGTTAAGAAGCCGAGCACACAGCTCTTTATTCCAAGACTTCCACAACTGTTGCAAAAACATGTAGCATCTTATATGAGACAGTGGAAGGGCAGTTCCAGAATGTTCCTGCTGAAAGCGCTCAGGCACCCACATGTCGGGAGCAGAGGCGAGGCCGGAGCTGCCTCTGCAGGCACCTGTCGTGATATTGGGGAAAAGAGGATGGGCACAGAAGTCCTCCGGCAGCTCCTGTCCTCTACCTCGGACCTGTCACTGCTTGGGGCTTGGTCTTGCACTCTGTGACGATCCTCAGTCCTGCCAGGCAAAGTCTTGCTCAGTTTCAGCATCTGATTCTCAAATCAGCTTTGCTGCTGTCCAGTGTGTTCACCACAACCTGCCACTGGGGTGGTGAGTTCCCCCAGGTCCGCCCTCCGACTCAGGCCACCCCTCCTACACCCTTCTCCTCCCTGCTGCTGCCTGGGCCCCGGGATGCTCATGGAGCACCTCAAGTTCCTGCGCTGCACCCAAGCCGACTTCCTTAGCCTGACGTCTCCACACGTTCACGATGTGACCCCTGCCTGCCATTCTTAGAAAGATGAAAACGGTGAACGGCTTGGGGAAGGCCTTCGAGAAGCGTCTTCAGGACTGGGCTCCCTGAGCACTGCAGCCCTTGGCAGCTGCCCTGGACGGCAGGACTGGTCAACAGCAGGAGGAAGACTCCACACGGACACACCTGAGCCCACAGCCACCATGGCGGTGGCCTCTGCTGGAAGATGGCTTTCCGGAGGCCTGTGGGGGGATGTTTTCTCTGGGGCCTTTGAGGTCCATAGTAATTGCCTATCACAGATGAGTGGGGTTGATGGTGGGCAGACTCTGACATTGAGGGAGAGACACTCACTGCTTCAGACAGCCGTGCTGGAAGGGGCCGGCCAGGCAAAACGCCCAAGGAGGAGAGGTTTGCCTCCAGGGCCCAGCCTCCGCTTTTGAGGCCCTCTCCAGCACTTTGCCAGAGCGATGTGTGGACAGAGTTGACACTGTGAAGCCATCACACCTGGGTTCAAATCCTTTACTATGTATGGCCTAGAACAGGGATTATCAAACGGGCCTATCGTCCGAATGCAGCCTGTTTACTGACTTTGTAGATGAGGTTTCTTGGGCGCCAGCCATGCTCCTGCATTGATGTATTGTCGTTGGTGGCTGGAACAGTCAGAGGGGAGAACGTAGGCTCCCAGAGAGTAAAGCGTTTGCTACCTGACCTTTTGCAGAAAGGATCTGTAGACCCCTGGCCTAGAGCAAGTGACGTAATCTCAATTCATTAGGCCCAGAATGCAGCTGGTAGTGTTCTCCCAAGAGGTTTTATGGAAAGCTAACCAGTGTTAAACAAAAGGAAGTGAGCACGTTTGGAAAACTCTAGGTTAGACAAGGATGTGCTCCTTTACTATGGGCCCCTCAGAGCCCTGAGGAAGCCGGTCAGGGAATCCGGCATGGTTTCTCCAGGTCACCTAACCTTGGAACCCACTGTTGCGGAATGATGTTCAAGAGTTATCTTCGTACATCCAGGCATGGATCCCAGGGATGCACAAAGACTTCTCAGGGGATAGAGGTAGTTTCAAAGGAATCAGTTTCCACATCTGAATTTCATGCAGTCTCGCATGAACAGATTCCCCTGGGATAAGCCTCCCCAGCCCCAGCTGCCGTTTCCTCCCTATAGAGAGACGCGGCCCTGCTGGTCCCCAGCCTGTGCTTGTGGGGAATCCAGGTGCTGAGGATCGCCAGCTCCTCAGGGGTGAGTCATGACCCAGGGGCTCCTGTCTTGGACAGAGTGTGCTGAGCCTGAAGCTTTGTCTGTGAGGTGTTTGGGGCACGCTCTGAGCCCCCTAAACTCAGAAGAGCTGAAGTCACCCGAGTCAGGAAGTGTACCCTTAAGCCTGTCTCGGCAGCTTCCTGAGGCTACCGAATTTTTCAAGATATACAGATTAGAACATGATCGTACGTAGTTTCTTTCCGATTTGATGCTCTTTGTTCGATGAGCTGATTAAAATCACTCTTATCAAGTCATATTGTGCACTATTTGTGTCACTTGCAATCAACCTCCACCTGATTTCATGTTACCAGATGTTCAATATGTTCTACTCCTATTAATTGAAAAATGGAACCTTTACATTTTTGATGAACAGTGTAGATGTTAACAATGTGTCCAAGGGCAGGTGACTTCTGGGAATCCTCTTAGGAGGTCGGTGAGCAAACCGTGAGAAGCTGCAGCTTCTGCGGGACCCGCGTGCTCAGCACTGTGTTTGGGGGGCACCAAGTTAGACAGGTTTGTGAAGGGTCCACCCACAAGGGTCCACCAAGAGCCCCCATGCACGGCAGCTGCTAATAACTCGCTTCTCCCCTTCTGCTGCCCCGGCCAGGCTGATGGGCCTCTCTGCTCCTCGTCTCCACTCCGAATCGCCAAGCTCTCAGGAGAGGCCTGGATGAACAACTTCTGCCAAGCATGGCGGGAGCTGAGGTCCTGCTCATGTCACCCAGCGCTTGCATTTTGACACGGGGAGAATCTGAGCTGACGGCGGTGCTGCCGCAAGAAGGGCCTTCCCTGCTTTCTGACGCCAGGTGCGGGTGGGGACTGGCTCTGTGCACAGCCTTCCTTTGTGAGCCATCTTTCCCTGGGAGGAGTGGGCACTCCTTCAGCTCCGATCGAAGAGCCCTGTGCAAGAGCAGCCCCAGCGGGCTGCACCCCAGGACAGGGTGGCCGAGGGTGCTCGGTGGCTTCCGGGTCCCGGTGGCACACTCCCTCTGGAAGGTCACAGGAGGGGAGGGGGTGTCCAGCAGGAGCCCTGTCTTCTCCTGGCCCCAGCCTCGCCCAGCCAGCTTGAGGTCTTTGGGGCTGTCTTACCTCTCCGGAGTCAGGACACAATCTGGCAAGGCCAACTCTGTGGGTGTGGGGCGCAGGCTGTGCCCTGCTCTGCTACCCTGTGGCCTAGAGAGCCGCAGTTTTCCAGCTGTGCCTAACCTGGCGTCGCCCGTCTGGTAAAGCAGCAGCGTGCCAGGAGTCGCTCTGTCTTGGGCACCAGCGCCGAGGCACAAGGACCGCATAGCTTTCTGTACAAGGAAACAACGCCATCGGCCCGCTCCGCCTAAGGCACGAGGCGCTAAGCAGCTTATTCTTGCCAACACACGGAGCTGGATCAGGAGCGCACCGACGGGTGGCCATCCCAATCACACCTGCAGCACCAGGCACGGGAACTTAGCTGCCTCACCTGAGGCCGGTGAAAGGAGGAGCCCCCAGGAGTGGACTCGGTGGCACCCAGACCCCATCACCAGGTCACAAGCTTGCCCAGGAAAACCACCGCGGTGACGAACGTCCGGTGCTGTTTCCAGGCCTCACCCAGCGCGTGTCCCCCGACCGTGACTGTGATGCTGACCCTCTGAAGCGGCCACGTCTGGACCGTCCAGCTGACGACTCTGAGGAGCTGGCGGGCTTGCACGCTTCTCTGACCCCCTCTCCACCCTGCACGCGCCTCTGCCCCCGCTCTGGCACCGCATCCAGGACCCTTCGGCCCCTGACTCCTCAGCCTTTCTGTGCCATGTGGACGTCACTGTGTGAGGCATGGCCAACTTAAGAAATTAAGACTAGAATGGGATAAAAGGACTTGTGACGGCCCGGCCTGTGACTGTCAGTGGCCGTGAGCGCTCCGCCAATCACCAGTGCTGGCGGTGTCGCGCGAGGGTCTGTTACTGACCCACGACCCGGCACCGCGGGAGGCACAGTCCGCAGCTCGTCTCCCGGAGCCCATGCGTTCTGACCCACTTCCCTGTCCCTCAGGAGACCCCAGGGAGCAAAGCAGACCGCCCAGGCGACCTCATCGCATGAGCTAAGCCTGCTCGCTGGTCTGGCGCGGCCTGGGTCCATGTTGGGTAAGGGACGCTGTTTCCACACAGAAGCCCCACCCAGGGGACGGCATGCGACAATAAAAAAAGAAAATCCCATTCAGATTGAATCAAACAATAATAATAATGACTATTAAAAATCACGGGCACAGGGCTGGGCTGGGGCTCAGTGGCAGAGCGCTTGCCTAGCACCTGCAAGGCACTGGGTTTGATCCTCAGCACCACATACAAACAAATAAATAAAAAGGTATTGTGGCTAAAAATACTTTTTAAATAAAAATAAAAATAAATTTTAAAAAATCACGAGTACAGCATTCCATGTGTTTAAAATCCATAGTATTTGGTTTCTCTCAAGTCGGGTCCAATCCGGTGGCTCAGCACCACCGAGACTTCCCCGCCTGCCTTGCTACACAAAAGCTCCCTAGCAGGTTTGCCTCTCCCGCTTCACGTTCATGTCCAAGCCATGGCCTTTGATTGACATCGTTTAAAACCTAGCCTTGTATTTCTTCACCCTCAGCCACAGCTCGGGGTGCTGAGCAGCCCACAGAGGGTGAGGCCAGCTCCCAGCTACTCCCCGCAGGCCTTCCGCTTGGCACAAGAGCCGCTCCAGAGTGCGGAGGGCCTGGCACTGCGTGCTCCCTCCTCCCTGCCGAGCCGTGGGCACTCTGCGCACACTCCTGCTACACGGGCGAGCACTGATGCAGGATTTTGCAAAAGGCACATTTGTAGGCATGCGAGTGTCGCGGTGTCGGCTCTGACGCTCCACCACAGAGGCAGGCTCTTGTGAGGGAGCTCCAGGCTGGGGAAGAGGCTCAGCACAACACCCTTCAAGGCACAGCCTAGCAGGAAGGGCTGAAGCAGGCACTGAGGGGGAGAGCGGGTGGAGGACTGGTGTGCTCGCCAGGGTGGTCTAAAGTGTCCCTGACAGTCTGCTGTGACGGCCTGATGCCCACGACCAGGGCCAGGTCAGCAACTGCTGGACAGGCCAGCTTCCCTCCTGGGCTGTCTGCCCGGGGGTCCCTGAGTGTGTTGGGAACACCAGGAGCCTAAGTGAACAAGGCTGTGAACCTCCTCCAGCTCCTCCTCCCGTCTCTGCTAACACAGATGCTAGCATGAAGGCAGAGAGTGACGCTTGCCTTGGAAGTCCTTGAAAAAGCCTGTGGTCCCAAGCCACGTTCCCAGTCCCCAACACACTTGTCAGGCAACGACTGGCAGTCAGGGCACCACAGCCTGGGAGCGGAGGCCGGGCAGTCCTTGGCACCAGAGCAGAAAACAAAGAGCTGCCTGTCCTCAATTCTTCTTAAGATCCTGATTCAGGTTCCTGAGGAAGAAACTCCAACCCCACCTCCCCCAGGTCAGAGCCTCCAGCAAAACTGCAGTTTCGAACCCAAGACTTTCTATCAGGCCCTCCTGGGCTCGTGGGCCATGGCCAACAGCTCTTGCCTCGAGGAACACCCTTGTTCCCCCCTGAGCCCTAGCAGACAAAACAAATCAAACCTGCGCCAGTGAGGTGCCCAAGCTGCCTGGACATGTACAGACCGACGCGACCACAAGCATCTGTGTGCTTTCAACCAACTGCTTCATCATTAATGTGAAATCAGAACTCGTTCTGAGCTCTTACAAGCTGTTGAATGTGCCACAGTTGGATTTACTGATGTCGCCTGATATTGAGCACTTGGGAACAGATCAGTTAACGATGTGGAAATCTTAGGTGTGACTACTCTCAAGCCAGACAGGTTTGAATGTGGCTTTGCCGCTTGATTTCTCTGAGCCCTCCTGCATCAGTAAAACAGGGAGAGCCAGAGCCGCCACCTGGTGTGGTCTGAAGATCAGATGACCGGAGATTTGTAAAGCGCCCAATGTGAAGTCTGAAAATGGAGCACATCCTCAACAAACAGCGATCACCACTAATGTGCTAAGTGTACGCACTGAAGTCACACTAGAAGGTGATCAGAATCTCAGATAAACAGAAGAGTCTTGAAAACGTCTGTCACGGGTTAGAGACGAGGGGCCCCCAAAAGCGTACGTGTGGGACAATGCAAGAAAGGTCAGAGGAGAAAGGCCTGGGTTATGAGAGGTACAACCTGATCAGTGGATCAATCCACCGGCGTAGAGCTGGGTGGCCGACAGGAAGGTGAGGTGTGCCTGGAGAACGTAGGGCCCTGGGGTGTGGCCCTGGTGAGCAGGGCGCTCTCTGCTTCCTGGTTCCTGTGCTCTGGTTCCTCCTCCATGCCCTTCCACCATGAGGCTCTGCCTGCCCTCAGGCCCACAGCCATGGAGTTGGCCTTCCGTGCACTGAGACCTCTGAGACCTCTGAGACCGTGAGCCGAAACACTTCTCTGCACTGTTCTCATCGGATCTTCTGGCCACCGCAACGACCAGACTGAAAACGCTGCCTGAGACGAGCTTTGTCCCTTCCTGGGTTCCACAGTGCTGGCTGAGCACTCGGCTCCACCAGACACCCCAGCGGAAGGACGCGTGGTGGGGATGGGCAAGCGACCCCCAGCTTTCCCCGAGGTTAGCCGGGTAGCTGTGAGGGCAGGGAGACGGCTAGGAAGGGAATAGTCAACAGAGAGCATAATCAGACGCTCCTGAGTGGGGGACTGAACAGGGCAACAGGACAGGGGCCGCGGGGAAGGCCTCTCTGAGGAGATGATCCAGGTGGCACCTGGCCCCAGGGGACACAGGGATGCTGTGCTGCAGCCGTAGGTGAGAGAGTGGGCCTGGGTGGTAGGAGCTCGGACGGCTGGGGAGCACAGCCAAGGCCTTGCAGGGTAGCCAGGCAGACCAGCATGCCAGGGGGTCGCAGGGAGGAAGTGCGGGGTCCCCCCAGGGCCCTGCTCCAGCAAGCTGTGGCTCTGAATGAAGCTCAAACCCTCAGAGCCTCAGCCTTACTCTCTGAAAAATGGCGGGGGGTGACTGACAATCGCGGAGGGCCTACCCTCTCCAACAGGTCCTGGTGGCTGAGTGCACTGTCACCAGATGGCCACGCTGGAGTGGAACAGACCACGGTTTGCACAGCTTTGCTTGTCCAGGTTCCAGGACGTGGAGACCTTTTTTCTTCTTATCTCAAAGTACCTTTGATGACGTCGTCACCAAAAAGCCACCCAGCTGCAGAGTGTTTTGGGGTTTGGGGGTGAAACAGCTCCTGGAAGTGGTCCCAGGTGGTCCAAGTCCACCTGTCTGCTGCGCGGCTGCCATGGGGACGTGGGGACATGAGGAAGCTTGGTGCTTCAGCTTCCCCCATCGTGAAAACAACCACTCCTGGCAGTGACGGGGCAGCTCAGGACTACCTCCCCGCCTCCCTGTGTAGTGGGTCTGTTCACACAGGGGCATCGTGTCTGCCTGTGTCTGCCCCGCGCACCCCCAACACACACACACTCACACACAATTCCTTTTTATTTTCCTTACCTTAGTATTAATTTTCTATTTACTCTCGAGTCTCCATCACGGATAGGCAGGAAAAGCCCACCCTCCCAATCCCCACATCCCCAGCAAAACTCACTGCATGAACCAGAAACACAGAGAAGCATATAATCTAAATAATTAATAAATACCAGGCTGGTATAAACGAGAGTTCTGTGTGTGTATGTAGAAGTAGTGACTGGATGTGCGAGCGCGTGGACCACACAGACGGCTGGGCGGGAGCCTTTTCAGCTCCTAGGTGAGCAAACTTATTTTTACTAGAAACTCTGAGTGGTAAGACCCAGGAAAACGGTTTCTCAGGGACGACTTAGGAGTGACAGTGGGCAGAATCCTGGGGGCAGTGACCTGAAGTACAGGGCTGTCAAATTTAGTGAGTAGAAATATAGGACCATCAGGTAAATTGAAATTTCACTAAATAACGTGACTTCCAACATTGGGTGGGAGAAGCCTGCCAAGGCAGAATCACGGGAAGATAGGAAAGAGCCACCGGGTGAGTGCCCCAGGGGACACGGGCTCGCGAACCAAGAAAGCCACCGTGCAGTCCAGCCTCAGAAGGTGGCTTGGGACCCAACTGTACCAACAGCAGAGGGGTCTCGGGGACCTCATGCGGGCTTCTGGAAGCTGAATCGGGGCCACTGGCGCACCTACCTTGTAGTCAGCCTGAGCAGCTCGGCTCTGCGCCCAGGCAATGGCAAACCGGGCACGGAGGGAACCAGGGGCCAGGCACCCAGGGAGCGTCGGGAGTGCCAACTGGTGACCTGTCGTCTTGGGACGCGAAGATCTGTGCTTGGGAAGCTCATCTGTGCCTGAGCTTTCGTGCCCTCTGTGTTTGGACTTGTGCTTCCCCTACGTCTCAGTCCAGTTTCTTTTTGAAAATTCTAGCTTGTGTCCGAATAATCAACACCTAGGTCTTCAGTCTTCCATCTTCAATCCACTCTCTCGGTGGCAACCCGAGGGCTCTCTCTCAAAACTGCCTTTTGTGGTCTGATTCATACGCAATACAGTTCGCCGATGTTTTCTTTATTTTCAGATGTTTTGGCCACTCTAGGTGCTTTGCATTTCATGTAAACTTTGAAATCAACTTGACAACCTAAAAAATATCCTGCTAGCATTTTTATTTGGATTGAATTGCATCTGTAGATCAGTTTAGAGAGAACTGACACCATAACATCATGACTCCCTCAAACTACTAGCACAGTGTGCCTCCTTTTTATGAGGCTTTGATTTTCTCCTCAGTGTTTTGTGTTTTCAGCATGTACATCCTGCACCCGCTTTGTTAGATTTATACCTGTTTCATGATGTTTGATGCTAATACACAAGTTTTTCTATTTTAATTTCTAATTATTAATAGTACAGAGGTAAAATTGATTTTTATCATACTGGCATTCTGCCTTGCAAAACTATCATCTCACTTTTTAACTTGTAGCTTATTAGATTTGGGGGTTATTTTTTATTTAGACAATCATGACGTCTCTGAAGGGAGGCGGCTGCTTCCTTTCCATTCACGTGCATGCTGTCTCCTTGTCTTGCCGTCTTACGCTGGCCGGGAGGACCCCTGGCGCAGTGCTGACTGGAAGTGCTCAGAGAGGACCTGCTTGCCTTGGTTTTCAGCTTAGGAGGAAAGTAGTCTTTCTCCATTAAGAATGGTGGTAGCTGTGTGCAGGTAGTTGTGATGAATACTCCACATGCACTTGGCCAAGGTGTGCCCTTCGCTGCTGGGTGGAGCAGTCCCCAGATGTCAGTCGAGTCAAGCAGGTGAAGATGCCCTTACAGAGTCGAGGACCTTCCTTCCATTTCCAGCCTCCTGAGAGCTTGTATGAAGAATCTGCGCTGGTTTTTGTCAAACGCTTTCACTGCATCTACTGAAATGAAGGAATGCGTTTTCTTTTCTGATCTGTTGCTGTGGTGAACGGTGACGGGTCCATTGTCAAACGGGGGACTCGCCTTGCGTTTCTATAACACCCTCACTTGGCCACGATGCGTCATCTCCGTGGTACTGGATTCTATGTGCTCGTACTCTGCTGAAGATGTGATCTGGCCAGGCAAACTGGGTTTGTGTTTTTCTTATAACATTGACTGGTTTGTGTATCAAGATAACACTGATATTATAACATGAACAGGGCATGTGTCCTCCTTCTACATTCTCTGGAGCACACTGTGCAGAATTAGTCTTATTTCTTCTTTTAGTATTTGGTAGAACTCACCAGGGTAGCCAGCTACATGCAGAGGGTTCATAACCATGAATTCAGTTTCTCTTTTTTTGGTACCAGGGATTGAACTCGGGGGCACTCACCACTGAGCCACATCCCAGCCCTATTTTGTGTTTTATGTAGGGACAGGGTCTCACTGAGTTGCTTAGTGCCTCGCCATTGCTGAGGCTGGCTTTGAACTCGCGATCCTCCTGTCTCAGTCTCCCTAATGAATTCAGTTTCTAAACAGTTTCCAGGCTATTCCGATTACCTACTGCATGTTGGCTGAGTCCTGGTGTTCTTGATGTTTTGTTTGTTTTTGCTTTTCAAGGAATTGGTCCATCTCAGTTGTCTGACTTTTGAGCGTAGGGCATTCATAGTGTTTCCTGGCTGTGCTTTATTATTTTTTAAAAATATTTTTTAGGTGTCAATGGATCTTTATTTTATTTATTTATATGTGGTGCTGAGAATCGAACCCAGTGCCCCACACATGCCAGGCAGGCGCTTCACCACTGAACCACAACCCCAGCCCCTGGCTGCGCTTTTTTAAAAATATTTTTATTAGTTGTTGATGACCTTTATTTATTGATTTATTTTTTACATGTGGTGCTGAGAATTGAAGCCAGTGCCTCACACATGCGAGGCAAGCGCTCTACCACTGAGCCACAATCCCAGCCCTGAAAGCTGATATTCTTCTTTCCTGATGTTGATCTCTAATGCTATAAATTTCTCTCTATGTGCTATTTTAGCTGATGTGTGTGTTTTCATTTTTATTCAACTATTTTCTAATTTTCCTTATGATTTCCTCTTTGACCCATAGTTATTTTTTTTAATTTTTTCTTTAGTTGTAGATGGACATGACATCTTTATTTTATTTTATTTATTTTTATGTGGTGCTGAGGATCGAACCCAGTGCCTCACGCATGCGAGGCAAGCGCTCTACCACTGAGCCACAATCCCAGCCCTGAAAGCTGATATTCTTCTGTCCTGAGCCACAATCCCAGCCCCCCTCCACAGTTATTTATTATTGTGTAATTTGATTTTGAAATATTTGGAGATTTCCAGATATCTTTTTACTATTAAATTCTGATTTAATTGAGTTACAGAAAAAAGAATATCCCTGGCATGATTTCAATACTTTTTTAAGGCTTGCTTTGTGGTCACAAATATTGTCTACATAAGTATTTCATGTATACCTGATAAGAATGTGTATTCTGTTGTTGAGTGGAAAGTTCTAGAAATATCAATCAGGTCATGTTTGTCGATAGTGTTGTTCAGACCTTCTGTATTCTTTCCTTAAAAAATGTAAACTGAAGGGCTGGGGCTGGGGCTCAGTGGTAGAGAGCCTGCCTCGCATGCGTGAGGCACTGGGTTCAATCCTTAGCACCACATAAAAATAAATAAAATAAAGATATTGCAAAAAAAATGTAAACTGAAATTCAGATACCATGAAATTCACCCTCTCAATGCGTAGCTGTTAGCATCTAGCAAAGCTGTCCATGCAGTGAATTCCTCTAACGTTCTGTTGTCTCCACACGTATTTTGAACATAGAAGCAGAACTTGGCGACCCTTGGCACAGTCTCCAGTTTTCTGCCTCTTCCCAGTTTTAATGTTGAGTGCAGACCTCTCCCTCCTGCCAGCCTCCTCTGCCTTCCTCCCGCTCCTTCCCGTTGGCTCTGCTGGGCTGTGCAGCCCTCCCCCCTCGGGAATGTGAGCAATGAACTACTTCTTTTTTTTTCCTTGCTCAAATTGACTTCATTCATTCACTTCCTTTTTTTTTCTTTTTTCTTTTTTTTACTAATTCAGTCATTATAACAACATAAAATAGATACAATGTTAGGCTACCAAAATATATTTTCCAATATTTCGTTTTGTCCTTTTTTTCATCTTCCACATTTTTGTGGGTGCATTGTAGTGTATATACGGTGGGATCTGTTACCTATCGGTACATGCACACGACATGAGGTTGTAATGTGGCCAATATCATTTCCCAGTATTTCCCCTTTTCCTCCTTTCTTCCCTCCCCTTGATCCCTTTCCACGAGATCCCCCACCCCGCCCACCTTTTCCTGTTCCCTCTCTAGCTTCTACATGTGAGAGAAAACATATGACCCTTGACCTTCTGAGTTGGGTTTATTTTACTTAACATAATGTTCTGAAGTTCCATCCATTTTCCTGTGAATTACATAATTTCATTTTTCTTTATGACTAAATAAAACTCCATTGTGTATATATATATACCACATTCTCTTTATCCATTCATCCATTGATAGACACTAGGTTGGTTCCATAGTTTGACTATTGTGAATTGTGCTGCTATAAACATGGCTATGAATGTGTCACTGTAGCATGAATTTAATTCTTCAGGACAGAGACCAAGGAATGCTATAGTTGGGTCAATGGTGGTTCCATGTCTACTCTTTTGAGGATCCTCCATACTGATTTCCATAGTGTTGTACTAATTGACAATCCCTCCAACAATGTGTAAGTGTTCCTTTTTCTCCACATCCTCTCCAACATTTATTATTGTTTGTGTTCTTAATGATGCCATTCTGACAGGTGTGAGATGAAATCTGTGTAGTTTTGATTTGCATTTGCAAACTTGCTGATGATGTTGAACATTTTTTCATGCATTTGTTGGCTATTTGTATTTCTTCTTTTGGGAAGTGTTTATTTAATTCATTTGCCCATTCATTAACTGGGTTATTTGTTTTTTTGTGTAAAGTTTTTTGAGTTCTTTGTGTAGTCTAGATATTAACCCTCTGCCAGAAGAGTTAACCAGCGAAGATCTTCTCCTGTTCTGTGGGTTCTTTCTTTACATTCTTATTTGTTACCTTTGCTGAGCAGAAGTGTGTAAATTCCACAGCATCCATTTGTTAACTCCTGGCATTATGTCCTGAGAAAGTCCTCACCTGTACCTAAATGTTGGGGTGTTGACCCTATGTTTTCCTCTAGGAGTTGCACAGTATCTGGTCTAATTCCAAGGTCTTTGATCCATTTCCAGTTTATTTTTGTGCGAGGCAAGAAGACACGAGTCTAGTCTCACTCTTCTACATTTGGATAACCAGTTTTCCCATCACCATTTGTTTAAAAGTCTCTCTTTTCTCCAGTGTACGTTGGGGCACCTCTGTTGAGGATCAGATGACTGCATCATGTGGGTCCATCTCTGTCATCTATCTGCCATTGGCCTGTGCGTCTGTTTCACGCCATCGTCTGGTTTTTGGCACAATAGCTCTCGGTGACATTTGAAGTCAGGTATGGGGGTGCCTTCTTCCTCAGTGCTTTTATGGCTGAGAATTGCTTTCACTATTCTGCATCTTTCATTCTTCCAAATGAATTCAGGGCTGCTTTTTTCTAGGTCTGTGAAGAATATCATTGGTATTTTGATGGGAATTTCATTGAGTCTATATACCGCTTTTTGTAGTGTGGCCATTTTAACAATATTAATACTACCTATCCACGAACTTGGGAGGTCTTTTCATCTTGTATCTTCTTCATTTTTTCTTCAATGTTCTGTAGTTTTTGTTTTAGAGGTCTTTCACTCGCTCCTTGGTTAGATTATTCCTAGGTTTTTGTTTTGTTTTAAGGCTATTGTGAATGGAATAGTTTTCCTGATTTCTTTCTAAGCATTTTCATTGTTAGCATAAAGGAAAGCTATTGATTTTTTTTCTGATCTTGTAACCTGCTACTTTGCCAAATTTGTTTATTAGTTCTAGCATTCTTTTGGTGGAGCTGTTAGGATCTTCTGAGTATAGGATCATATCATCTGCAAGCAGTGATCATTGGACTTCTTCTTTCCCGGTTTTTGTCCCTTTTATTTACTCTGGTTAGAATTTATAGAATTATATTAAACAGGAGTGGTAAGAGTGGAAATGCTTTCTGTTTTTCTCCATTTACTATAGGTCTGGCTTTGGGTTTTTCCATACGTAGCCTTTATGATATTGAAGTAGGTTTCTTCTATCCCTAGTTTATTCAACATTTTTACCATAAATAGGTGCTGAATTTTGTCAAAGGCTTTCTCTGCACCTATTGAGATGACTAAGTGATCTTTGTCTTTAATTCTATTTATGCAATGAATTACATTTATTGATATATTTATGTTAAACCATATTTGCATCCCTGGGAGAAAAGCAACTTAGTCATGATATACAATTTTTAATATGTTGTTGAATGTAATTTTCTAATATTTTATTAAGGATTCTGGCATCTAAGTTCATCAGGAATATTAGTCTGTAGTTTTATTTCCTTGATGTGTCCTTATCTGCTGTTGATATAAGTGTGATACTGATTTCATGGAATGAATTAGGAAGTGTCCCATCACTTTCTATTTCAGGAATAATCTGAGGAACATTTGCATTAGCTCCTCTTTAAAGGTCTGGTAGAATCAGCTGAGAATCCATCTGGTCCCGGGCTTTTCATTTTTGGAAGAATTTTTATTCCTACTTCTATGTCATTGCTCGTTATTGGTCTGTTTAGGTTTTCTATGTACTTTTGATTCAGTTTTGGTGGTCATATGTGTCTAGAAAGGTATCCATTCCTTCTAGGTTTTCCAATTTATTGGAGTATAAGTTTTCAAAATAATCTCTAACAATTCTCTGGATTTCTGTAATATCTGGGGTGACTTCTCCTTTTTCATCTCTAATTTCATTAATTTGGGTATTCTTTCTTTTACTTTTGGTTAGTTTTGCTAAATGCTTATCAATCTTGTTTATCTTTCCAAAGAACCAACTCTTCACTTCATTGATTGTACGTTTTTTTTTTTATTCTCAATTTCATTGATTTTTGCTCTGATCTTAATTGTTTTCTTTTTTCTACTAGTTTTGGAATTGGGGGATTTTTCCTTCTTTTTCAAGGGCCTTGAGATACATCACTAGGTTGTTTACTTGGGAATCTTTCCAATTTCCTTATGTAGGCACTCATAATGGTAAACTTTCCTCTCAGAACTGTCTTCATAGTGTCCCAGAGGTCCTGGTATATTGTATCACTATTCTCATTTGATTCTAAGAATTGTATAATTTATCTCCTGATTTCTTCTATCACTCATTCATCATTCAAGTGTTAACATATTTATCCTTAACTTGTCTTCTGAGGATAAGGTTTTGGTGTTTATTTTGGGTTTTTTTTTTCTCTTTTGTTACTTTCTCTCCTTCTCCCACTAACAGTCAAATTCTCTTGTTCTTTATTTCTCCTTTTACTTTGTTTTTCCTTTTTTTCTCTTCCTCTTAGAAAGCCATTACTTGCCACATCTCTTCTGCATTCTCTCTGCTCACAGTTTGAACATTCTAAACTCACTTCTACATTTTTCTCACATTATCTTTTCTCTTGATAAATTGTATTTTTACCATATTTTAAAACTGTTTGAACTACTGCCCCCACCATTCATGTTGCTGCAGCTATTACTGCTGTGGATGACATAGTTGACACCTACTTTTTATTTTAATACAAGAGTTAGGTGATGGCTCTTGTTTTGCTGTTGGGAATTGCTTACACCACCATTCCTGTTTTGTGGTAATTAGTGTTGTAGATGTCATAATAGGCACTAGTGATTTATTTTAATGTTGTATACCATTTGCATCAGTTGTTGTTTTGCTTGTTTCCCCTTTTCTGTGAGGTGCTGTGAATCTACAGAGATATTACAGGTTCACAAGGTGAAGACTCTACTGCTGAACCAAAATTAACCAAAAGACATTGCACCTTGTTCTATGCACAAATTGATGTCACTTAAATTTTAGCTATACTTTAATACAAAGGATAGAACAGACATAAACTAAAAGCCAGGCCCCACATATGAATGGCTGGGGTGGGCCCTCAGGTTCACTCACAGATATACACTCCTACAGCCAAAACAGAGAAAATTAACACAAAGGCTGTAGCTGCCATACCTATGGGGGGTCTCAATCTAGATCACTCTAGGACATTTTGACAAAAGAAGGCTATGTCCTAAGAAGGACCCCACAAAAGAGTGAGAGAGAAATCCATCCCAACAGATCCTAAAACTAAGTATGCAAATGCAAGAACTATGAAAAACAAGGTAATGTAAGGCCTCCTTGAGTTCATAATTCATCAGGAACTGACTCAAAAGATATGGAAGTTAATAAAATATCAGATAAAAGATTCACAAGAATAATTCTAAAAATGGTCAATGAGTCCAAGAGAACACGGAAAAACTGAATGAATTAAGGAAGTCAGTACAAGATATGAATGAGAAGTTCAATAAGGAGATAGCGATATTGAAAAAGAACCAAACACAAACCTTGGAAATGAAAGACACAGTAAATCAAATAAAATGTTCCTCTGGAAGTCTTTCTAGTAGAGGAGAGCATGCTGAGGACAGAATCTCAGGGCTGGAAGACAAAGCAGCCAGCCTTGAGCATTCAGACAACATTAAAGGAAAGAAGTGCCATGATCAGAATACACAGGAACTCAGGAGCGACATTAAGAGACCATATTTAAGAATCATTAGAATTGAGAAGGGATATGAGATTCAATTTAATGAAATGGATAACTTCTTCAAGGAAATAATAACAGAAAATTTTCCAAATCTTGAGAATGAGGTGGATATCCAGATACAGGAAGCATTCAGAACTCCAAATAGATAAGATCAAAAAAGAATCTCTCAATTACACATTATAATTAAAATGCCTAACATATAGAACATGGATAAAATTTTAAAAGCCTCAAGAAAAAATGTCATGTCACATTTAGAGGCAAGCCAATCAGAATTACTTCCAATTTCTCTGCACAAACCAGGAGAGCTTGGAATGCTGTTTCCAAGTCCTGAAAAAAAAAATAACTATATCCAGCAAAGCCATTCTTCAAAATTGAAGATGAAATGAAAACCTTCCAAGATAAACAGAAACTAAAAAGAATTCATGACAACTAACCTGGCATTACAGAACTTATTTAAAGAAATACTCCACACAGAAGAAATAAAAAACAAATCCCAGAATTCACAAATGAACAAATCTCATTTGAAGTGTACCTAATGAAGTAAGAAGGCCAAATTAAACATTAGAAATTAATTAAAATGGCAGGAATTAATAAACTCTCTACAACAACATTAAATATAAATGACCTTAACTCTCCAATTAAAAGGCATAGGATGGCAAAAGTAGTTAAAAACAAGACTGAACTATATGTTGTTTGCAAGAGACTCACCTTACGGGCAAAGGCAGCTAGAGGCTGAAATGGAAAAGACAGAAATTGCTAGACCATGTAAGTGGATCCTGAAAACAAGCAGGAGTAGCTACTCTTTTATCCCACAAAGCAGACTTTAAGCCAAAATTAGTCAGAAGAGACAAAGAAGGTCACTTCATAGTGGTAAAGGGAATAATCCAAAAAGAAGACATAACAATAGTATATATTTATGCCCCAAACATTGGTGCACCTAATTACAAAAAAAAGACACTACTGAAATTAAATCCTCAAATACACTTTAGTACAATATTACTGGGTGATTTCAACATAAGTGTCTCACCAATAGATAGATCATCTGGACATATATTCAGTAAAGACTCTTTGTCTCTGAAAAAAAGTTATAAATCAAATGGACTTAACAGATATCCACAGAATATTTCATCTAACAACAGCTGAATACACTCTCTTCTCAGAGCTTTTGGGGACACCTCATATTCAAATCATAACACCACTAAATCTGAGAATCTCTTTCATTTTATTGTCTAGTGGGTTGGCATAGAACCCAACTTGAACACATATGGGTAACATAACTGAATCTCCATTTCCTCATCTGTAAAATGAACTTTGCTATTAAGATTACATGAAATTATGTCATTGAAGTATGGAACAAACCACATTCCATAATCCCAGGGTCCTAGAGTTCCTCTGCCAGGATCCACAGATAAATCCAAAACAATCTCTCACTCTGGCCATCCCAACTACTCAGCTTCATGTCCTGCTTCCTGTACATCCTTTATCCCAAGGGGTCCAGTTAAGTATACCAACCATGGAAATTATTTTGCCTATTATGTTAGTTTCTTTGGGAGAGTTCTCTGAAAGAACTAGAAAATAAACTGCAAGTAGATCTCTTGCCTCCCAGATTGAAAACAGGGAAGACAAAAAGTAGATATTACTTGATTAAAAAGAACTTCACTGATAGGTAAAATGTTTGACAGATGGGCAAGTTCTCAGCCTGTCTGAGGACCAAGTAGGTTCTGGAAGGGACTCCTTAAGAGATAAGCCATCTTCTGCTTCTGAATGAGTCTTAGGTTGGATCTAGCTGGCTAAGCCTACTAAGAGGAGGGGAAAGGCCCCTTCATTTGGTGCCTTTTCCTACAACTGTCTATTTCCATGAAAGCACAATAGTGAGTCTAGTCTTTTCAACTTCACCTTGAGATCTGAGCTGCCTTGGACAACTGCAAGGAAACTGGCTAAGGCAAGAAGGACACCAACTCTTACTGAGAGCTACTAGCTGAGGTTCTTTGTCAGGGACATAAAGACCTCATTTCATGTATTCTTGATATAAAACTTAATTTTACAGATGAATAAACTGAAATTTAGATATGTCACCCATATATGTTCAAGTTGGGTTCTGTGCCAGCCCACTAGACTCTACAATGAAAGAGATTCTCAGATTTAGAGGTGTTACAGTTTGGATATGAGGTGTCCCCCACAAAGCTCCTGTTAATACAGGAATATGCAGATGTGAAACACCTGTTCCCTAATCAATCCATCCTAGTTTGATTGGCCTGACTGGGTGGGAACTGTAGGTAGGTGGGACTGGCTGGAGGAGCTGGGTGACTAGGAGCTGTCCTGGAACAGTACATCTCCTGGTAGCCCCTTCTGCCCCCTCCCATCTCTCTGTCTGTCTGTCTGTGTCTCTGTGTGTGTGTGTGTGTGTGTCTCTGTGTGTGTGTGTGTGTGGGTGTGGGTGTAGCTCTCCTCCCCTGGGCTCTTCCCCCATAAAGTTCTGCCTCATCTTGGGCCTAGAGCAATGAAGTTAGCCACCTATGGACTGAGACCTCTGAAACTCTGAGCTCCAAATAAGCTTCTCCTCCTCCAGGTTGTTCTTGTGGGGGGTCTTGGACACAGCAGCTCAAAAGCTGACAAGAACACATGGAGAGAGCTGCAGCCAAGTGAGAATCCTGCCCCACACAGAGGACTGTGCAGTGTGACGTGTGCGATGCAGACACAGTAGGTGGGCAGAAGGACTTTCTCTGGAGAGTTAAATATATAGTCAGGTATAATTTTCCAAAAGTTAAAGTCATAGCAAATGTGTAAATACAGAATGAACACAGGCAAACATGATTCAATTCATTAACAAGGAAACAAGTAAAATGGTAAATCTGGAGGCAAAGACTATGGGAGGAACTGGGTATTTGTTGGCAACAAAAACTAAAGAAAGAATGAGATTGCTCAATTAGGTGCAGGACTGGTTAATGTCTTGCAGGCAATAAAACCAAAATCTTGGAGGTTATCTGTTTTACCAGACAGAATCATTTGCAGCTCTACCAAACAAAAAAATAAAATCCACAGGTTAATATGTAATTTCACAAAGTCTGGGACCTTTAAACATTAGGGGAAAAAGAGTCAAGTGAAGACATATTTCTCTAGATAATTAGATACTCACCGGTGGGTTTGCTGAGCACCCCCTAGTATGATAGCAAGAGGATATGGTTTCTCCTTTAGTCATGGTTCACATTTTGCTTGATTATTTTCCTTCTCAATATGGTAGAAAACCTATTGTAATAGTGTCCAGGCCCTTGATGGGAAGGAAGGGATTCCAGGTTTCATGGGACTTGGGACCTGAATCTTATACCATGTTAGGGTCTCATGTTCAAAAAAGAATACAAAAATATTTTACTTTTGGAAATTTTGCAGAAATACATGAATATGCGGATGCACGCTCTTGTCCTTCTAGGACCTTGCAAGGGGCCATGCCTGAAAGGGTCCCTGTTTATTTTTCAAAATATTCTGTAACCAAGCAAAGTTAAACTCAAAGTTAAATAATGTATAATAACCTAAATACCTATGAATTGTTCAAATCGTCTGATGTTTTGTATCACGTTAGGATCATTCTACTCTCTGTTCCATGTCATTCACATGAGCGATTCGGTTGAATGAATTCTAATAGCCTTGCAAATTGTCTTTAAAATCTTCTACCAGGACATCTGTGCAGGTGTTTTATTTTCACCAGCCAGGGGCCCTTTAAAGGCTGGGGTAGGAGCATTGTTCTCTCGCATCTGGGTCCCATGTGCCAGGCCCAGCTTTGTTAGTGAGTGTGTCCCTGTCAGACTCTTCTCCTCTCCCTGAAGAGGCATCTGCTCTATCCACTGCCCCCACCCTGCACAGCAAGTTCTGCCTTACCCAGACTAGTTCTTCTGCCTTCTTTGATCCAGGTGGGGGGTGGGGGGAGAAAAAAGGGAAAGAGAAAGGAGATGCCAGGGAGGTATTAAAGAATCTGTATGGGGAGAGCACTTCCTGTGTGATGTGTGCACAGAGCTCTTAGGACAGTCCCTGCACCATTAACATCTATCCATCCACCCACCCACCAGAGGCAGGAAACAAATGATTGTGCAGCTCACCCAGCTAGAACCAAAACCCACCTATTTCATCCAGAGCAAAATTACATTCAAAGGAACAAAAAAGACCTTGTTTTTCTGTGTAGTCCCTATGAAAAACTGAAGAGTTTATTTCTAATCCTACTAAAATCCTTTAGCCTCTTCTATTTGCTAATTGCCTTTGCATTTGGTCTCAAATGACAAAAATTCAACTCAGACATTTCCAAGCCAAAAGGGGCTCTACCTTCAGGCAAGGCTGGGTCCGGGGCCTTTGGTGATGCCATCTGAGTTTTGAATGTGCTTCGCCCTCTGCCTCTTGGCTCTGCTGTCCTCTGGGTGAGGCTTTGTTCTTTAGGCAGCTTCTTCCATACTCCTGGGGAAAACTGCTTCCAGTGGCTCCAGGATTACCCCAGGCTTACTGCACCAGAAATCCCAGAGTAAAATAGATACCTCTCTCTTTTAGAGCATGTTATAGGGAAGGCCAGTGCCCAGTGGTGGAGACTCCGACTGGTCAGATAGGACACACATGGCTGGGGAAGGTCATGCGGGAACTTAGCCTTTTCAGAAGCAAGAAGCATGCTGCTCCCTGATAAAAGGGAAAGCGTCCATTAGATGAAAGCATCAGAGTCCTCGCCCCTGAACATCGCTCTCTCCCTCTGTGACCCAGAATCTATCGTCTGTGCCGTTCAGAAACCACCACCTGTGCCCCAGCTCCTCTGCGTCTGTCCCCCCCCAGCTCTCCCCAGATCACATTTCCACTTTGCTGCTCCCCTCTCCAGGCCTCCTTCTGATTTAAACTTGCATGTCCATCATTTATATTTTAATTTTTTTTGCTGATGCACTGTCTCCCAGTAATACTTGAATTTAAAGCCTAAGTGAGCAATGAAAGCATTTACTCCCAGCTTAAAATTACTTTCAACCTCAGCAAACAGAGGGAGAGGGCCTTCCTCTGCCAGGGAATGTGCACTCTGCTCTCCCTGTGCAGGCCGTTGTCACGGAGTCACCCGGCCAAGACCTTCCGGTGCCACACATTATCATCAAGGCAGGAGAACAGCATCTGACTGCAGCCCACACCAGAGAATTCCTTCCACCAACAGTCACAGGGTTTTTTTTAGGCCTGAGATGCATGGGCAGCCACTTCTCAAGGGGATTTACAAAGGCTCAGAATGAGCTTTCCTTTTCTGGTTATCCACACCGCATTACCAACCCACATTCCCACCAACGTCGCCATCTCTGAGCAGTCTTCTTAAACGCTCTAGCGCAAACTCTTTTGATACTTCCTCTGTCAGTCTCAGCATAACACCAGCCCCTCACCCTTGGTTATCCTTGACCACTTGGAGCCTCTTTTTATCTACCAAGTCTTCTGGACGGGGTTGCCCAACCACAGAGGAGAGAGCTGTATGAGCAGGTGCAGCAGCATCCTAGCCACTTGTTCTCAGCACTAGGTCGAGGAAAAGCTCTGGCCTGGAACAGCAGCCTTAAATCCCACTGCTGGGCCGACCTCTGGCTTTTAAATGCCTTCTTCCCATGGGGCTCAAGATTTTCCTCAATCCTGTCTTGTCAACAAAGGAGCTCACCTCCCAGCCCCGCCTCCACTCCAGAGCAGCTCAAGTCTCCCTGGGAGCACTGCAGAAGTGCGCAGGTCTGGAGGGGAGGGGGCGTGGCTAGTGATAGGGCGTGGCCAGGAAGGGGGCGTGGCTATAGGCGTGGCATGTGGAAGGGCGTGGCAAGGGAGGAGGGCGTGGTGTGAGGAGGAGGTCTGAAGGGGGGGCATGGCTAGGGGAAGAAGGCCAGGTGTGGGGCGTGCCCTGGGAGTGGCAAAGTGGAGGGCGTGGCCGGGACGTGGCAATGGAAGAGGGCGTGGCCTGGGGCATGCCAAGGGAGGAGGGCCTGGTGCGGGGCGAGGAGGAGGGCGTGGCATGGGGCGTGGTGAGGAGGAGGTCTGAAGGGGAGGGGCGTGGCGATGTAGGGGGCGTGGCGCAGGCCGTGGCCACTTCTCCCTTTGCCTGTGCAGGGAGGCTGAACAACGCGCACGCACCCCACCAGCGCTCACGGTCCTCCTCCTGTTGGTGACCTGGCCCTGGTGGGCCGCTCCTCAGGGGGAGCACGCTGCTCCTTGGCTGTGGAACACGGCCTCCCTCCTGGTCCTCCTGGGGCACCAGTGCCCTGTGGCGGCGTCTTGGGGAGAGACTCTGCCGTCCTTCCGGTGACAATCGGGCTTCTCGAAGCCTCACGGACACTGCAGACCCATAAGAGCCCATTTGGAGTTCTGTTTGCTTGAGGGTCCGGAAGCTGACGTGAGGAAACTTCTAGAAGACGTTTCACAGTGCGCTCGCACAAGGGTGTGCGTGGGGTGGTTCTGATGGGGTGCAGGGCCGCCGGGGTGCAGGGCCTGCCTGCTGTGCCCACCTTGGCTTCTCTGGGCACCATCTGCCCCCAGGTCTATGGGGGCGAGTCGGACGAGGGAGGAAAGGCCACGACTAACCCTGTGTGGAGCTGCGGGAGCAGGAGGTGTGCTCCCGCGGGCCACGGCAGAGCGCAGCTCGAGAGGAGTGGTCTCCATGGCATGGGGCCACCTGCGAGCCACCATCGCTGCGCCAAAGCCGCCCTGTGCAGTTATCTGGACAGGAGAGGAGGAGGTCGTGGAATCGGGCAGGGTCACCGGGTCAGGTGCCTTCTGCCTGACTCCTTGGGAACGAATCAGAGTGGGCAGTTCCTGGAATTCTGTGACTGGAGGCTGAGTCAAGGAAAAACCACTTCATTGCTATTTTTGTGGCCCTGTTTTCTGCAGGTGCGATGAGGGAAAATCTGAGAGTCACAATTATGATAGAAATGCATTTATTCAATTGTCTGCAGGTTTTCCCCCGCAAAACACAATTTTAACCCTAAGGGACTCCATTTTCTTGTTCACAAACGAGCTGAGCTTTGGACTCAGTTGGTCCTGTGATAGATGCCATTTCCAAGAGGGCCCTGGAAGTGGGGAGGCCAAGGCAGGCCTAGAGACGGCACTCTTGATGTCAAACTGCATGCACTTTCAGTGGGAAAGGGGCCCACCTTCAGCCACCGTCCCTGAGTGGCCCTTTTTTAAGACTGCCGCTCCGACGCCCAGTTAAATGCACAATTATGTGCCTTTTGTGACTAATTGCTCCTGCCATTGGTGCAACCAGCCACTTTTGGAAGCAGCTACTCCCTCCTGGGAGCAATTACACATGAAAACAGTTCTGCACGTGCAGCTAATTGTGGAAACAAAAGGAGACTGGGGAGGAGCCTGGCTCATGAGGACAGCGCCAGCCCCATGGCAAGTGCCAGCCCGCCAGGCAGAGCAGGGGGAGAAGGGAGGGACAGCCTCCTGGGGGCTGCTATTTTAGATTAAACTGTGGTCTCAATTCAAGAAGAGCAACTCATCTCGCTGCTCAGGGGCCTGTGGCTACTGGGGTTCTAGACCCCAAGTCAAGCCATGGAGCCTCTGGATCTTCACACTCAGGACAGAAGGTCTGCTGCAGGTGACCTGGATCCTGGCCACCAGGCGGCACCTCCCCAAGCACCTGGAAATGAGCGGAGTCTTGTTTCACCAGAGGTGAAGACTAACAACCTCCTCACTTAATGGAACAACTGCAACAAGGAATTCGTAAACACGTGATTTGGAAGTTTTCTTTGGTTTTTTTAATAAAATACCAAAATAAAATACTTTAATATTTATTAAAAAATAAAATACTGAAATAAAATACTTTAATAAAATACTTTTATTACTGAAATGATGAAATATTTCTCAAAATAAAAGAAATTACTTTTAAAAAAGTTACAAGAGTAAGAACCTCAAGTCTCCCACTACGGCACCCTCTTCCATTTCCTGTCATTGTCCCCTCCAGGGGCCCAGCTCTGCGCTCCTCAGAGGGTTGTCCCTGAGGCCAGGGGCTGCCTTCTGGCCAGGTCTTCACACCACCTCAGACAGCTGCAGAGCTCCCACGGAGGTCACCCCGCAGCTGGGCTCAGGGGTCACCTTCCCTGTTGCCAGCGAGTCGTCACAGCAGCTCTCTCTGCAGACACTAGGCTCTCGGTTCCCCTGCCTCTGCGACTCTCTCATCTGCTGACCTCTCCACCTGGACGCTGCAGGCCTGGTCTCCAGCTTCTTCCCTGCCTATTTCTAAGCACGCCCTTGGTGGTCTCTCTCAGTGTCCCGACTTTAAATGTCATGCAGTTGCTGATGGTGCACAAATTTATATTCTAGGATTTACATCTCCAGCCTGGGCATCTCTCATGACTTTTGTTTTGGTGTGTTTGGGTTTTTTTGTTATCACATGAGTGTTGCTATGTGTGTATCTTTGCGTAAGTGTTTCTGAATGGTGAGTTCCTAGAGGTGGGACTAAGAATGAGAAAGTTCTAGAATACCTAATACTGCAATCAAAGTGTTCTCAGTTTAATTCGGGGGAGGCAGAACTGAAAAGGCATTCAATTTAGCAAATACAAACCGAAGCCCAGGATGGTAACGATGAAGTGCAGACCAGGAACCCCTGGTTGGCAGGTCTGCACTGTTGGTGGGGCTGCTCCTCTGGGCTTCTTGTTCTTGGTCAAATCCGTGTCTACTGAGTCCCCTGGGATTCACGTCCTGATGCATGCACATCGTGCGTGAGTCTTGGAGTCACTCCCAGGAACGTCTTCCAGCAGAGCAACATTGCAGAACGTAGCACCAGCCACATCAGGGTTCGCTCTGTGCCCAGCAGTCACTCAGCACTTCGGGCTGTCTGTTTCGTCTTCCGTTATTCTCCAAGACAAGTGTATTCTACCCATGAGGAGACCAAGGCTCCGCAGGGTTAGGTGACATGCCCGAGATCACAGAGCTCCAGGGTCAGGACGAGGAAGCAGCCTGGGTGAGGCTGAGCCCTGGCCACAGCCCCGAGCTACCTTGTGAATCTGAGATTCTGGGTCAGGCCTCTGATGCCGTCAGCTTGGGGACTCTGCATTTTCTGTCATAGTCCTTGCCTGTTTCCTCCTGTCCCCAGCCCCTGCAGGCCCAGTCACACTGTCTGCGGCTCTGCTCTTCCTGTCCAGGAGCCGTGGCACGTGCCTTCAGAGGACCCTTGTCTGCCGCATCTCACTTCACGAGCTCATTAGCGACCAGCGCCCTGACACGGCCAGCATTGGCCCAGCACCACTGGGGACCAGGCCCTGACCTCAGGCGACTTAAACTGGTGGTACCATAGCAAAGGCTCAGCATGAGAGCCAGGGGACATCCAGAAGGACCTGTCTCACCTCTGCCTTCCCAACTTCAAAGACAAACAGCAAGGAGGACAGCAGTGCCCCGTGCAAAAGGTGTGGACCCTGCTGAGAGGTTCCTTCTTCTCATCCCTCACCAGGAATCCTGCAGCTGGCTTAGAAAGCAGTGAGGGGGACTCTATCAGGAAGGAGGAGGACGTCTTGGGGCTATGTCCCTCTGTACCCGAGAGGTTCCTCCCAGAGGCCAAAACAATGGAGAGAGCACAGAGGGACACAACTCAGATGAGACTATGGAACATGTCACTGAGCACCGACAAAAACATGTCAAACACAGGCACCTATTTGGAAAGGCAAGCGGAAGACAAGTAACAGAAGAACTAAAATACAGACGAGTGTAGGCCAGCAGTGAGGACCAGTAGTGGCCACGTGTGCTGGTGAAGGTGCAATTTATGTCCTTCTCAGCAGAGCCCGAGGAGCTGGGCGCTGGGATCCAGAGCTGTCAGGTAAGGGCACTTCCCCGCAGTGGCCGGTGAGTCAGGATCTTTCCTCACTTGACTGACTTTACATCATTTCATTTTTGATGCCAGGAAGGTGAGGGGGCACCGAGTGCTGGGTGCTGCTGGGCATGGATGGGCCTGAGCACCTCGAGGAGAGTGGAGTCCCCAGAAAGAACTAAAGGGTCCAGGGAAAACCGCCAGGCCAGGAGCACACGCCCTGGACAGTGAGTGAACGGGAAACAAATCTTAGTTTATTGATTTATTCTTCACTCATTCAATAGCCACTGGTACAGGACACTGTCCTGAGAGCTTTGTGAATCAGCTTCGTGCACAAGCAACACTATGAGGCACACCCTGATATTGTCCCCATTTTACAGATGAGGGGTTGATAAACCAAAAGCCTAAATCCCAAGGGCACAGATATCTTGCACAGCCCCGGTTAGGAGTTTGGTTGTAGGGGTGAGGTTACCCTACCTGATACAGCATCCTTAGGTCCATATTTTCTGTTTAGATTCAAGGACTAATTTTACCCAGGAGTCTGCAAAGCCCAGAACTGAGACTTCAAAGACACTGGAAGTGAGGTTCAGAAGGTGCCTCACGTTTTGATGTGACTCAGTGCGAAACATTTGTGACACGGATGAGTTCATTTGGATGGTGTGGGGGATGACATGTTGACTGCTAGGGAATTCCTTAAGGTATCTGTGCAATTTTATCCACAAAATCTCTTGTGAAATCCACAGTCTTTTACATAAAAGAGAAGACGCTCTTCTCTCAGTCTTGGCCCCTTAGCACCCTCTCCTGCTGGGAGGGCGGGACTGAGCAGTGAGAGGCGTCCATCTCCAGCATCCACACCCTCAGCTGGCCAGCGTGGGAGATTTAACTTGAACTTGAACTTGAACTTGCCTTGCATAACGGTTCACAGACCCTGGGCTGACTCCAAGCCCCTGACGCCAGCCTTAGCTCTGGGCTTGGCACACAAAGCATGAAGCGCCTGGGTAGGAACGTGAGTGTGTTCACAGCCGCCCGCTGACGCTGGAGACTCTTTAATTTGGCTATCATTTTCTAAAAATCACACACGGCGGCCATGCTCCTTTAAATAATGTGATTAAGTGATGTGTCCTTCTTTGGTGCCGTGATAGAATACTGCCAGACCCTGGGAGGGCTCCTGAGGGAAAGCACAGACCAGCAGGGCGACTCACTCCTGTCTTCCGTCTCTGCTCCCTTTGTTCTGCCCTCTGAGCGCCTCCTCATTAGCGTGGGACTTTCTCATTCTGCAGTTCCACGTTTGACACTGAATTCACCTTTCCTTTTACAAGACCTGCCGTTCTGTCTGTTCCTTTCTGGACTCTGCAAAGATAAAAATCTGATTTCTCAATGAAACTGAGACTCGGATACGAAGTAGACTTAGGAATCAGGTTAAATTGGCAAAGAAAAAAGAAAATCATTGCATGAGCTAGAAGACTTGCCCCAAACAAACCTGACTTTAAATCTGGCATAGTCGTTGTTGTTTGCATGCTCAGAACTACACAAAGTCACTACTTTTTGAAGACTTAGTGAAACACGGCCATGAACGGCAGCGGGGCAGGTGAATGGCAGGTGAATGGCGATCCTTACCAGGAGGATCCTTGTACCACCTGACCAGCTTGAACAACTGCAGGCGGAACTAAAGACCAAACCCAAGCAGGAAAACGAGATTCTGCTTCATGTAAGGCTAACCCAGCAACTGCAATCAATCTTTTTTCAAGAAAACTTAGTAGTCTCTAAGAACAAAAAAAGAATTTCTTTTTTTACCCTTCAGATAAAGTGAAACAAAAGTGTGATAAAATATTAAGAATGCTCCCTCTTTGGGGCTGGGGCTGTGGCTCAGTGGCAGAGCGCTTGCACAGATAGCATGGGGAGGCCCTGGGTTCGATCCTCAGCACCACATATAAATAATAAATGAATAAAATAAAGATCTATCAACTAAAAAAAATTTTAAAAAAAAAGAATACTCCCTCTTTGATATTTTATGTTCTACGTGTCATTTTGAAATGATACTGAGTATCTTTTAGTGGTACATACAAAGTATTTACAGATGACATGATAAGAGAGCTAGAACTTGCTTAAAAATAGTGGGGCCAAGGACTGGCGGGTAGACGGAATGCGATCAGTCACGAGCTGATCACTGTTGAAACTGGGTAGATGGTTGGGAACTTGTTATGTCTACCTTCCATAGAAATTTTTAAAAACAAAACAAAAATATTGGTCATGCCCCACTAAACTGATTTCATAAATCCACTAATAGGCCAAGATTTAGTTTGTGAAGTATCTTTTAGAAAATCTAAGAGTTGGGAAACTTGAAACAAGATGCAGAGGTACTCGCCAGACATCAAACTTTAATATCTCTCCACCCCCAGAAAGGTCTGTTTCTTCTTTTGGGGTTGGAAAATGGGATGTTTGTTGAGCATTTCTTCCCCCTCAAGGCACAATTGTATATCAGAAGTCCCTCTGACAAACACTGGAATAGATACAGGGTGATCTGCACCCATCAAGACTCAGGTCAGTTTCTCATGAACTGTGATTTCAGGCATTTGAGTTTGGGGCCCCAACGAGCCTTTCTATGACCAACCCAATCACAGGGGAGGCAAATTAGGAGATGCCGTAGGTGACCAAAGCCCCGAGGAGCCCAATATGATTCTAGGTAGCGCACGAGAGCTGCCCAGCTGTTCTAGAGCAAGGCCTCGCCAGATGCCGAGCAGATGTCAGCACTGTGCTTTGGGCTTCCCAACATGCAGAACCGTGAGCCAAACAAAATTCTGTTCTTTGCCAATTACTCACTCTCACATATTTTGTTACAGCAACAGAAAACAGACTAATACACAAGGACAGGAGATTGGAGCTTATATTATTTGGGTTTCCTTTGCAGCTCATGACAGTTGAGATTTACGAATTAGAGTCATGTTATAACTTCTGAAGGCCTAGGTACGTGCATTTCATGAGTTCCTCCCTCCATAGAAAAATACAAAAAAATATAGTTTGCCACTGTATTATATGGCTATAAGATAAATAATGTTGGCATTAGAACATTTTCTTCAAACTAAGAGTTAATTGTGTTTCTTCTGATTTTAAAAGAAATTAAAACATTGTCAGACTCCTAAAAATAAGCTGGCTCCTACCTGCTATGTCCGCTGTGCTCAGTGGCTGGTGACTCTACTGGGAAACGCCAGTCAAGCACCTGCTGAGGGGGCGGGTGGATGAGCATTACCAAGGGTGAATGTCCAGGTAAGAGCCTGAGGAGGGGACGAGGGAGAGGAGATTCCTCGCGGAGTTTTCTCCCATCTGTTCACACTGCCCTGCTCTCTGCTCGCAGCCATGGTGATGTCCGGAGAGAGACGGGAGCGTGTGTGTGGAGGGCAGCCTCAGCCCCATGGTCACCGTGGCGCCGTAGTGGTAGAGGATGTGGTTTCCAGTTTTAAAGGGAAATTTATTTAAGCACACGACGAAAACACTGAGAATGGATTCTGTCCTCCCTACAGACCTCCCTACAGATGTCCTGGCATTAGTCATAAGAAAGACCACTCAGGAGCTGCCCAAGCTGCCTTCCGAATCTTGGGCTCCGTTGCCATGGTATTTTTAGCTGTCGGTCAACTGGGTTTCCAGTCTTATGATCACCAAGTCTCCAGCAGGAACCTGTACGATTGGCACGCCTCCTACAGCGGTCTGCATCTCCATTTTCGGGTCTTACCACCAAGAGGTGACTTATCACGATGCTCTTTGCCAGTGTGGCTACAGTCCACTGCCCCACCTGTTCTGCAGAGCCAGACGCTGAGGCGGAATCCCAACATGCTTTCCAAAATGCATTTAGCTCACTTTAACCTAACAGGGAGACGCCGAGCCCCGCATGCAGTGTAGACTGAGTGTCCTCAAAGGAGGATGGAGCGTGGCAGAACTGGAGGGAAGCTGCTCTTCATACTGCCAGAGCCAAACGCTCTGCGCTGGCACCCTGCATCACCAGGGGCACGCTGTGACCTCTGAGCCCTCGGTGGCCACCACCTGCGTTTGGGTGGAGGTGGGAATGGAGGTAACATGAGCTTTACATCTTTCAGTGGTTGGAGGGAAGAGACGTGTGCAGAAGTGAAGGGTGTGTGATTATGGGAGACTCGAATCCTGGTGTGAGAATATTTGTGACATGCACAAATTGTGGGAAATTCAAACTCCAGTGCACACAAATGAGGTTGGATTTTGAAACACAACCCTGCCAATTCGCTTATGGATTATCTGTGGATGCTTTCATGCTAAAAGGCAGAGCTGACTGTTTGCAATCGAGACGATGTGGCACAAACAGCCTACAACATTCACTACCTGATGCCTGGCAGAACGCGTCTGACCCCTGCCTTAGAACACAGGCGTCCCACAGGGACTAGGGCCGCGGAGTTTCTTCCAGCAGTCCTGTTGCGCTCGTGAGTGGCACCACCAGCTGCCCCTGTGGATCTTGTGCTGTGTGTTAGGTCCCCACCCCTTGCCTCGTTAAGTGCCACAGCCAGACGGGGTAGATAACGTTGCCATTTTATAGAAGAGCAAATGTAGCTCAGGGAGGCCATCTAACTCGCCCAGAGTCGCTCTGGCCAAATGCCCTCGCCAGGCTCCCAGCCCATGACCACCCAACGTTTAGCTCACACCCTGCCCCGCGGTGTTGGGTTCCCCAGGCCTCCTTGACATTTCGGATGTGCCACCTGTTCTTCCTTAGTCAGCCTAGGCTGCTGCCCCGTCGTTGGGTGGCTTTAGCCATAGAAGTGTATTTCTTCAGTTCTGGAGACCAGGAGCTCTCTTCTGCCTCTTCCTCTGAGGGCCTCCATCCGTCCTAAGTGCTCCCCCGTGGTCTAACTACCTCTTGTGGCCCATCTTCAAATGCCATCACTGTAGGTCTGCACCTCAACACTGAGTCTCACCAGAACACAATCAGTCCATCACACTGCTGTGCAGAACAAGGTTGCCTCTGCTTGTCCAGCATGGTCACCTCTAGTGCACAGAGTTGTGGGTCTGATGCTCCTGCTCCTGCGGTTGGCCCACCCACAGCCGGCCCTGCTCCATGTGGGCCCATCCCTCTCTCAGGCCTTGGTGAGGGGCTGGGGTGACTCTGCTCTCTGAATGTGGAAATCTCCGCTCTCCCGCCGGATCTGCATGGTTGGTTCTGTTTGGCTGGGTTTCCCTAAACGCGATGACCAGGGCTCAGTGACTGGCAGCCCGGGGTTTATTTCCACTTCCCGTCTCTCTTAGTGACTCAGAGTTTCCACGTTTTATCTCACCTCCTTGGGGTCACAGAAGCAAAGCAAAGCTGTACTTCTAGCTTCTGGTGACTTCCCAGCCACATGCCTGGACAATCACTCAGCTCTGAGCCAACGTTCCTGCCACGCGGCTCAGGCTGGTTGTGGTCAGTTGGAATGTGATTTTCCTGCAGAGTCCCAGAGTTTCAGTCATCATTCGGAAAGAAGGAATTGCACAAGCTCTACGTGCGTGTGTGTCCCTGCACCTGTGTGTGTGTCCCTGCACCTGTGTGTGTGTCCCTGCATGTGTGTGTGTCCCTGCACCTGTGCGTGTGTCCCTGCACCTGTGTGTGTGTCCCTGTACATGCGTGTGTGTCCCTGCACCTGTGTGTGTGTCCCTGCACCTGTGTGTGTCCCTGAACCTGTGCGTGTGTCCCTGAACGTGTGTGTCCCTGCACCTGTGTGTGTCCCTGCACCTGTGTCCCTACACCTGTGTGTGTGTGTCCCTGCACCTATGTGTGTCCCTGCACCTGTGCGTGTGTCCCTGCACCTGTGTGTGTCCCTGCACCTGTGCGTGTGTCCCTGAACGTGTGTGTGTCCCTGCACCTGTGTGTGTGTCCCTGCATGTGCGTGTGTGTCCCTGCACCTGTG
>CM053409.1:498644-513597 GCA_028644305.1 Xerus rutilus | reverse complement strand
TGTGTCCCTGCACCTGTGTCCCTGCACCT
Source organism: Xerus rutilus (assembly GCA_028644305.1). Classification (NCBI taxonomy): domain Eukaryota; kingdom Metazoa; phylum Chordata; class Mammalia; order Rodentia; family Sciuridae; genus Xerus; species Xerus rutilus. The sequence goes on along the minus strand of CM053409.1, from coordinate 513,568 downwards.
GTGTGTGTGTGTCCCTGCACCTATGTGTGTCCCTGCACCTGTGTCCCTGCACCTGTGCGTGTGTCCCTGCACCTGTGTGTGTCCCTGCACCTGTGCGTGTGTCCCTGAACGTGTGTGTGTCCCTGCACCTGTGCGTGTGTCCCTGCACCTGTGTGTGTCCCTGCACCTGTGCGTGTGTCCCTGAACGTGTGTGTGTCCCTGCACCTGTGTGTGTGTCCCTGCATGTGCGTGTGTGTCCCTGCACCTGTGTGTGTGTCCCTGCACCTGTGTGTGTGTCCCTGCACCTATGTGTGTCCCTGCACCAGGAAGGGCTGCCCAGTGAGGCAGGGAAGGCCTACATTCCTTTACAGGAACCAGAACTTCCAAACATCTCTCAAGAAAACTGACGTGATCAACTCTCTGCAGGATTTTTCCATGACCGTGACTCTGAATGGGTCTTTTAATGATTGGGCCTTTGTGTCCTGGGCATGAGGGCCACCTGAGCACTCTTTAAAGGCCTAGTTTCTTTCAAAGGGATAGAAACAATATTTTGACTTAGATAGACCCTGTGTCTGTCTTCTTAAATATATTCCCCAAAACATATTTCTGCCACGCTCAGAGAGGAGCCGATGAGACAATGTCAACACACACTCTTTATTCCTCATTGGATAAAAAAAGAAAGAAAAATAATTGGGTACAAATGTGCATGACTCCTACTCAGAAGTCACCTGCACTAGATTATTTTACAATTAATCTCTGGATTTAATGAGAACCATTCTCACATTCCTTAGGAGACTGGAATTCCACAACCCAAGGGGGTTTGCCTTACTTAGCTTTGTAGAACCAATACGTTTTATCAACAGAATGTCCTGTTCCAACAACCAACCCAGTTAAACTTGAGGCTGAGGTGGCACAGGGCAAGCCAACCGCCCCAGAGAGGCTCCAGAGCATTTCTGGGCCAAGTCCAGGGACAGTGGATCTAGGCGTCTGCAAGACCAGATCTGGCCTCAAGCCCACGGTTCTGACTTTGAGGTCACAGTGAAGCGGGCACAGCCATTCCCAGCTTCAAACGGGCCCTCCTAGGCCTCGGCCTGAGCGCCAGCCGTGCCTTGGCTCCACAAGGCCCCGCCCCATCTGAGGCTTGCACCAGGGCAAAGGGGACAGGAGCCCAACGCAGAGCAGGAGGAGTGGAGTGCTCCTCGTCTGTGTCAAGAATAACTGAGCAACGTGAACGCTTCTGTCACCTGCACTGCCACAACTCTCCAAAACAGGAGGAATGGCACTGTCTGGTCTCGAGCTTCCCACACCTGCAGGATGGGCCCTGAGATGTCGGCAAGGGCAGAGAGCATGAAGGCCATGGGGCACAGGCTTGTTCCTTCTAGGGGACACCTTTCTGTTCCTGTTAAGAACCAGAGGACGTTAGCAGGTGCTGTGGCACAGGTAGCGACTCAGAAGGCCGAGGCGGGAGGATCACAAGTCCGGCCAGCCTGGGCCGCTTAGCAAGGCCCTATCTCACAATAAACAGTAGAAAGGCTGGGGACATAGCTAAGCGCTAGAGCATCCCCGGGTTTAACGTCCAGTGCCAAAACCATAACAATAATAAAATAGCGCAGAGGTGGTCCAACATGAACTGGAAGAAGACTGACGAGCTAAGATGCGGATGGTGATCCTCAGAGCAACCAGTGGCAAAATACAAATAGCCGCGTCGGAACAATGGAGGGTCAACCATACCCGACTAACTCAAGAGAGGGCAGAGGTGCGGGGAGGGGCGTGCTCGAGGGTGTGGAGGGGACCTGGGAGAGGACCCCGCCCGTCCAGGACTTGGTCTGCAGCAGCAGCTCCTGCGGGGAGCCTGTTAGGCAGGCAGACGGGCCCCACCAGACCTGGGATCAGCAGGCTCCCCAGCGGACTCTTACACAAGACTTGAGGAGCGCCGTTTCAGAACACTCTCACTTCCAGGGTTTTTTCCTGTAGTTTGTTTTGAATATGCCTATTAATAGTGGGACCTGGGTGGAATCAGATCCTTTTAGAGTGATATAGGGTCTTCTGAAAATGTGAGCATGTGCTCGTGCGTGAGTTTCACTACATCCCGGAGACAGTTTTCTGATCCAAAGTCACTTCTGGTTCTGTGATGTAAATGAGTGTGACAGGAACCGCAGATGGGTCTCCAGGGCCCTCGCGGCGTGTTTCCCTGCGGAGGAACACACTTCAGAAGTTCGCTGCGCACCCCTGGGGTTCGGAGTCCCACCACCTCTCACTGCTGGCCACAGCCTGCCTGACCGGAAATGGAAATGGGTCTCTGCTGCATGCCTCCTCTGTTACAACGAAGCACAGCTCGCTGACTCAACGCAGAATGTTTCAAGGCCTACTATTTTATTTGGATGTATCTGGAGGGTAAAATATTTCTACTGAAACTGTGAGAAAACATCCTAGATACGAAACATCTGTTCTGGGTCGTTTCTAGTGAAGACCGGCGTTTGCGCGGCACAGGGAGGCAGCACCTGGGGCTCTTTGGGTTGGTCTGTGTTTGTTTGGGTTTTTTGGCTCTGGGATAGAACTCAGGAGTGCTTCACCACTGGGCTAATTTCCCAGCCCATTTTCTATTTTTTATTTTGAGTCAGGGTCTTGCTAAGTTGCCAAGGCTGACCGTGAACTTAGATCTTCCTGCCTCAGCCTCCTGAGATGCTGGGACTCCAAGCGTGTGGCCCGGGCCAGCAGCGCGTGGCTCCAGGTACGGCACCGCCGCGGGGTCAGGTTCCTGAGGACTGGGAGCAAGGCGGCACCGTGTGTCCCAAACATTCCCAACACATTTGGGGACATGTGCATCTACAGGTCCACGAAACTGACCTTTTTGTAATTCGATTTTCAGACATTTTTGTTACTGTAAGGATAAGATTGATGAGTTTTGGTTACTTAACAAATCAGATGAAACACGAAGTCAGTTTCTTAATTTTAAAACAATATTGAAAACTTGTTTAATTTTATTCATTCTTCCCATTTCTATACTCTTTCTTCCTTTTCTGATTTGCTTTCCATTTTGTCATCCATTTTATTTGCGAAATGCTTTTGCTGAATGCAGAACACCAATGTGATTAATTCTATTTCATGTTTTTAATCTTATTCCTATATTTTCTATAGACTGTTTTTAATTTCTTTATATAGAATAATTCATATAATTTTTATATATTGAGTAGTTTTATATATTGAATAGTTTATAGTTTATCAGATCTACATTGTATTGTTTCTACTCGTTCTTTCTTAAACTATATCCATAGGTTCCATTGGATAATTAAAAATTAATAAATTTTTTAAAATAGAAAAATAAATAAATAAATAAAAATAATACCACCCACCCCGCAAAAAGAAACTGACCTTCCCGCTCTTTCCTCCTCAATTTTGGAGACAGAGGGTGGGGAGAGTGGGGGTGGGGGTGGCCGTAGTCACAGAAGCTCTGCGAGCTTAGACCAGGTCACACGCCCAGGAAGAGCAGGGAGGCAGGAGGAGCAGACCATCGCCATCAGCGCCGCTTCCGGAGGCTCCCGGGCTCCAGTGCAGACGACCAAGGCACCTGTCCTGGAGTCGGTGGGGGTGGGCCCTCCAGTCCCCACCTTTCCTTGGCAAAGTGTCAAAAAGTCAGTCTGTGGTCGGACTCTCCTTCTGTGAGATGCGAGAGTTCAAGGCCTCCCACGGCCCGTCTGCAGGCTCCACTCTCAGCTGCAGGATGGAACCCCCGGAGCTTTAGAAGCTCCTGTTGCTGCGCCTCACGCCCAGACCTCCCGACTGCACTGCCCTGGGGTACCACCCGGCACTGGGATGATGTGGACACCCGGTGAGCCACTGACCTGGGGACGCCCACGCCCCGGTCCTCGGCCACTCGAGTCCTCCCGTTCCCCAACATTCCCTCTGCTCCTTTTCCAGTCGGATTCTGGTGCCAACAGCAAATGAGTCTCCAGTGTCTTGCACCTTAAAAATTCCTACGGGACACACTGTGCTCCCCAGAACTCACATGCAGAAGCTCAGCACGTGGGGCGGGAGGCAGCAAGATGGACGCATGTGGGAGGACCCTGGCAGGACAGGGCTCTTCCAGGAGGTCCACCCGCCCTGGGCTCTGCCACACGGGAGCACAGGGCGGGCACTGGAGGAAAGACAACCGACCGTTCACTCCAGAAGGCCAGAAGAAGGACGGGCAATGTTTTCACCACGCGGAAATGACAAAGTGAAGAGGCTGAGGAGTCCAACCCAGTCACACCGCCGAGAGGCGCTGACGTGTCACACGGGACCCACCGACAGGCACGATTTTTATGTTCTTAGGGATCACTTAAATTTTTTAGAATGTCTTTGAAAAGGCAGAGGAGACAGGACACAAATAGGCCGGGAAGAAGAACCACGCGCACGCAGAGGCCTGGCCAGGGAGAGAGGCCTCGGAGAATCACTCCCGCCAACACCGTGACCTTGGACTTCTAGCCCCAGAACTCTGAGAAAGTACCTTCCTGTTGCTCACGTAACCAGTCTTGGTACTTGATGTGACAGTCCCAGCAGACCAGGACAGAAACACTCCCGGTGCATGAGACATTGTGAGGCATGTTCTCTCCCCAGGGTGAGGCTGCCGGTGTGGTTCATCTTTAATATGGCAGGACATTTGCACAGACAGCAACATTCATGACGATACGAACTTTAATGGCAGTGGATCAAATGTTTAGACACTGATGTAAAATTTGATTAAATTCCTTCAATTTAAATTGTAAACAGTATGACTGAACTTTTTGAAGTCACCTTAAATAGACAAAAAATGATTTTAAAATATGATTTCAGACCAAGGAGTGGGATAACGGGGTCAAATGGTGGTTCCATTCCCTTGGAATATACCCAAAGGGCCTACAATCAGCACACTACAGTGACGCAGCCACATCAATGTTTATAGCAGCTCAATTCACAATAGCTAAACTGTGGAACCAGCCTAGGTGCCCTTCAACAGATGAAAGGATAAAGAAGATGTGGTCTATATACACAATGGAATATTACTCAGCCATAAAGAAGAATGAAATTATGGCATTTGCCAGTAAATGGATGGAACTAGACACTATCATGCTAAGTGAAATAAGCCTGCTGGGATTACAAGCGTGAGCCACCGCGCCCGGCTGAAATAAGCCAATCCCAACCAAAGACTGAATGTTCTCTCTGATTTGTGAATGCTAACCTAAAACAGGGGAGGTTGGGAAAGGAATAATAAATAGATTGGATTAGACAGGGGGTAACAGAGGAAGGGGAGGGAGGAGGGAAATAAGACGGACCGTAGAATTAATTGGTCATAACTTTCCTAGCCTTGTATTTTTATACATGATCAGGTTAACTCCACATTAGGGACGACCACAAGGGTGGGAACCTAACATCATCAATTATACTTTACGTATGTATATTCTGCCAAAATACATTCTACTGTCATGTATAACTAAAAATAAAAATATATGGTTTTATAAACCTGAATATAACGTTCGACCTTAAAGTATTCTAAATATCAAATACCACATACTGAAGTTATTTTATCAATGTTGTTCTATACGTTCCTAAGGAGTTCGGATGAGCTTATTTTTATTTCTTCCTAATGTTTCAGTGACATTAGTTTGATACCCCCTAGGTGGTAATTCTCACCAGACCGAATCCACCAGGTTCTGAATTGAGGACCATTTTTAGTTGAGGTGGAAAATCCCGTGTTTTCTTCTCAGGCACCTGGAACCCAGGGAGAGGCACAGGCCAAGCCGCCCTGCAGTCCTGCTCCTCAGGATCGCCGGACTGTTTCCACCCACTCCTTTCTCTGGATTTCCTGGCCTCGGAACTTCATGTGTGCCTCCAGAATTGATGGTTCTTAAGTCTCCACGGGCCCAACGGTGTCCCGCAGGGTCCCGCAGTGACAGGCGCCGGGCCTGCCAGGGCCACAGAGGTCGCGGTCGCCTCTCCCTTCTCTGCACAGCCACATACCCAGTCTCCCCTGAGGCCGTCCTGTGTTTTCCCCGTGTCCATTCAGGGGTCTACTCATCACCGGCACAGACTTGCGACATCCCCTGCCACAGGGGATCCCTTACCTTCACTGTGCATCCAGGTCACAGCATGTGCCCCGGGAGGCCTGTCCATGAGCAAGTCACCCCGCGCATCAGCTCGCTGCATGGCCACCGCAGCCAAGGCCACTGAGCCAAGTTCCCGCTGTGACCGTCCCGCGGCCTTCGCGTCGCACGTGTACGCGTCCTTCCTGGCCACGTGCAGGCCAGTGGTGGGACCTCCGGCCTCTCCCACCCCGGCGGAGTCGTGGGGCGCAGAGGCCCATCACCCCGGACACGCGGTGACTCTCTCGCTTGCGTGTTGTCCCCGCGGCGGAGGACTCGGCACTCCGCCCGCTGACCCATCAGGCGAGGCGCATGCGCAGGCTTGCTGGTTGCCGCTGACCTTCCTATTCCACGTGGGCAGTCCTGGCCGTGCACAGGGTCCTCTGTGCTGACTAGGTGACCACACAGGGACACGATGGCACCTGGTTTTCCTGGCTACTCTTGAACCCCTCTGGGGGAGCCACCAGCAGACGCAGCCAGGCCCTGAGACCAGCCCGAGCCGAGGGCCACCCAGAGCTGGAGGGAGACCCTCCTGCCGGTGCTAAGGGCGACGTGACAGCCTTTGCGTCTCTATTTGCACCCGACCCTGTCACTTCGTGTTGAACGTGCTGTCCCACTAAACGCAGCCCTCAGGACGGTCTCCGGAGTCAGGCGCGTCTTCACGCCTTCTGCAGCGAGGCTGGGTGACGTCCAGCAAGCGCTACGAGGGGTCGTCACGCAGGGCGTCCACGTGCCGAAGCACTGCCTCGTGTTGCTGAAACTTCGTCATCGGTAAAGCACACCTTCCACGGGTGCGCCAGGACAGCCGTGCCACCCCAGCCCTCAGGGGGCAGAGTAACCACTGCGCAGCGGCGCGGCTGTCCCAAAGCCTCCCCGCGTCCTGATGCTGCCGGATCACCAGCTCCGCCCTCAGACTCACCACCACCCGGCCTCCAGCTGGGAGGCTGGCGTGCATGTCCTCCGTACTGGCCCTCTGCGCCGGGCCTCTGCGCCGGGCCTCTCTGCACCCGGCCCTCTGCACCCGGCCCTCTGTGCCGGGCCTCTGCGCCGGGCCTCTCTGCCAACACTGTCCTCGCGAGCTTCTTTCCCGAGGGCTGTGTGGCGATGGTGGGCTCCTCCCAGGGCCGCGGGGCATCAGCTGTTGGAGGCCGACCGGTCCACCTGGTGTCTCCTGCTGATGCGCACCAGCTATTACAGACGCGGCGCCGTGGACATTCTTTTGAAAGTCTTCTGGTGCAAAAAGTGCGAACATTTTGTTGCGTGTACAACACTAAAGGCCAGCACTGTGGGCAGCACTAAAGGTCAGGGGCAGAGAGGCTCCGGCTGGGAGACGGCGCGCCCCACGCGCCTCAGCAGGTTCTTGATGCCAGCCTGGCTCGGGGCGGTGCGGGCGGAGGCCGCGACCTCCGCTCTGCAGCCTCTGTTTTCTTTCTTGGATGGGCGTTCAGGGCGGGTCTGGCTTCCCTCGTGTATCATCATGATGTTGAGACACATCGCTGTCCCGTGTCTCAAAATGTTTCCTTTTATTGCCGAATTCTATTACATAATATGCATAGTCCATACCTGCTGGCGGACATTTCATAATATTACCAGTTCTTTGCTATTACAGATAAAGCTCCTAGAATATTTTTTCCAAGTTTGTGTAGACATGTGGTTTTAAGTGTCCTAGGTAAATACCTGGGTCATACACTAGATATATGTTTAAACTTTTAAGAAACTTCCAAGTTGTTTCCCCAAAGGTCGTACTATTTTACATTTCCATTATCAGTGAATGAGAGTTCCAGTTACAAAGAATGGAAATTTTAAAAATTTGATAAGGCCCAATATTTAAATCAACCTTTGTTGGTCCATGATTGTTGTGTACTATTTATTTAAGAATTATTTGCCCAGTTAAAGTCACCGAGATCCTCTCCTGAGCGTTCCACGTGTTGGCTCTCACATACAGGAAGAGGACCCTTTTGAGACGACGTTTTCAGAGAGAGACGTAAGGGCAGAGGTTCATTCTTTCCATAGATGTCCAATTGTCCCAGCAACTAAAAACAACAAACAACTTTCTCCCCCACCCCACCCTCATTTAACCACCCTGACCTCTATCCTGCAGAGGTCGCTGGCCAGCTTACCCCAGCCCACAGTGACTCCGCCCATTGGCCTGAATGCCCACCTTTGCGTGAGTGTCAGGCGCTGTGCTCTGGACAGCCCACATGCTCCAAGACGTTCTCCTAGATCCTCCGGGTTATTTTTGGTCCTTTGCATTTCTACACAAATTTCGAATGAGTTTGTCTGTGCTCTCTCACACACACAAATGCTGTGTTTTAAAATTTTTTTTCTTTTGAAGTATAACAAAGTTCAGGAAAGTGCACCAGTTGTGAGTCTGGAACTTGATGAATTTCCACAGAAATCCAGGCAGCCGGCACCTGGATCAAGGCTGCACCACTCGCAGCACCACAGGGCACCCTTCAAATGATCCACCCAAGAGATACACTTTACCTGGCTCTTTTGGCTTAGATGTGCGAGGATCGTCCATACTGTTGAAAACAGCCACCTCTGTGCATCCTTGTTGCTGGCCAAGATCCCATTGTGTGGACACAGTGTGATTCATTCATCCATTCCACTGCTGATGGGCAGCTGGAAGGTGTCCAGGTTGGGGCCATTATGAATTGTGCTGGGAACGTCCTTGTGGTCTTGGAGGAAGGCACATATTTTCACTTGGATGTCGTACATTAGGACTGGAATCGTGCAACTGTCAGGCCTGCAGGCAGGTGAGCCGCAGCAGGTGATGCGCACGGCATTCCAGCATGATCGCGCCCTCACACTCAGGATGGCAGTGCTGTCTGTTTGTGCTGCTCGGGTCTGGAACAGAATTTTCTTTATTTTAGTTTTTGCCATCCTGATAAACATGTGTGATACCTCAGTGTGGCTTAAAATTTTAATTGTGGTGAAATACACATAAAATTTACTGTCTTAAGTATTTGTAAGTGTACAGTCCGGGTGCTGAGCCCATTAAGTCACATGACCGCACCTCCTCACCACCAGACACTCTCCATCCTCTAACTGAACTGCGTGAAGCAGTGACCCGCTCGGGTGCCACCTTGTCGCCATAATGTTGACTACAAAGTCCTCAAGGATCACCCGTGTCCCTGCATGTGTGAGAGCTTCCGTCTCAAACTACACAACCTTCCAGCACACGCACGCGCTGCAGCGGGGCACCTGGGTCACGTCCACCTGTGGTCACTGTGAATAATGCTGTGAACATGGATGTACAATATTTGAGTCCTTGCCTTGGTCCTTTGTGATAGATGCCCAAAGGGGAGCTTATGAATGATATGGTAATTCTACTTTTAATTTTTTTCAGGAACCACCCTGCTGAAGAGCAAGGGTTCCGATCTCCTCACATCACCCATAACATTTACTACTTTTTTTTTCAGTTGTTGATGGATCTTTATTTTATTCATTTATTATTTTTATGTGGTGCTGAGGATCGAACCCAGTGCCTCACGCATGCGAGGCAAGTGCTCTACCACTGAGCCACAACCCCAGCCCCACACTTACTACTTTTAAAATAACTCATTCTAAGGGACACAAGATGGTGCCTTGTGACCTCTTCTAGAGTCCACTCAAGTCTTTGCCCTCTTTGCTCACAAGCTGCCCCACTTTCCTACTGAAGTTTATTTATGCATTCAGCACTGTATGCCTTCTGAATGAACAGTGTGTCAGATTTCTCTTTTGCAAATATATTCCCTATTCTACAGGCTGGTTTTTTTGTTTTTTTTTTTTTTTACCTAAAAATTTTACTAGTAATGCCAGGGAAACAGGAAATACTATGAAAGCAACAACCTAGGGAAATGGTTGAAATTATAGAACATACCCAAATTCTTACAGGTTTCATCTCTGTTCTATAGTCATTGACTTCCTAAGAAGTAGAACCTAAAATCTTCTTTTTAAAAAATTCCATTGTTCTTAAATACTGTTTTTCTCTAGATCCAACAGAATTCTTTTTTATAAAAGAATAGTCCAGCAAAAAGTTACAAGCCAATATAAACATATATACTCAGTCTACAGGCTGTTTTTGTTTGGAAGAATGAATCTGTGGCTTATGTTCTCTTCATGATTTTGAAAATCAAACTTCATTCCCCTCCACTTCTTAAGGTGGAACAGTTAACCTTTTCTCTAAGCAACTTTTACTGTTTTGTTAGACCTCAGCCTCCCTGACGCAGTGCTTACCATGCTCTGCCGTGGGCGGATGGTTAGGCAATTAGCCTCCAGTGCCATCAGATCAGATCCGACAGCCGGGCGGAGCTGCTGGAGAACTTGGGATGCATTACTTCCCTGCCTAGACTTCACGCTCGAGGGACAGATCTGTTATCTGTTATCCGTAGAGCATACCAGCATGCACAGCTGTAGCAAGAGCCCCACTTTGCTGTGTGATCTGGAAACTGTTGGTACTATAAGGAATACCTACTATCCTCGAAGAATGGATGTTTTCTTTTTTTTTTTTTTTTTTGGTACCAGGGATTGAACTCAGGGGCACTCGACCACTGAGCCACATCCTCAGCCCTATTCTGTGTTTTATGTAGAGACAGGGTCTCACTGAGTTGCTTAGCGCCTCGCCCTTGCTGAGGCTGGCTTTGAACTCGCGATTCTCCTGTCTCAGCCTCCCTAAGTGCTCGGATTACAGGCTTGAGCCACTGCGCCCGGCTGAAGAATGGATGTTTTATGATAAGAGTGAGGGTGCTGCAGTGGTGGTGGTGACCTTCTTCTAGGATCAGAGGATACTTTGAAACGCCTGCACTTGAACCTGCACTCTGGGAGCTGTTTCTACATGCAACACATCCATCCGCAGACTTACTTCCTGGGTCCTCTGCTCATCGCTGGGTTTGGACCCAGAGACACCTCCCCAGAAGTGAGCTGAGCATGTTGTTGAAGAGCAAAACATTGTAACAGCTATTTTAATACATTTTAAGGGAAACAGCTACTTAATTAAATTTTATTGCTTGTCTTCCTGGATGAGATGAAGACAAACGAGATACACTGTCTCTGGGGATCAGGGTGGGCCTGCATTTCTCTCAGATAACAGGCTTTCAGCCCTTCCCCCTGCTTTCCACAAACATCTCTCAAATTCAAGGGTGACTTTGTTAGATTGAAATGCTCCATATGTGATTCCACAGTCCCCTTTCCACATGTGGTGAAGATGCATCAAACTTCTTGGGGGATTCTCTACCACTATGGCATTTTAAAAAGTACAAAAGCCCTCGACGCCTCTGGGGGCACGATTTAATGTATTCTTGCGGCAAAGTTGATGGGGCAATTTTCTCTGACGTGGTCAATTTGGTCAATTACAGTAGTAATACAATAAAAAAAAAGAATTTCCTCAAGTGCTTAGGGAGGTGTACTAGATAATTCAGAATGCTCAGTGTCCTGAGCTGGGCAGGCAATGGGTAGGGCAGGGTCTGGGGCACGCCAGGCTGATGATGGTGGCTTAACTGAACGTGGGGTTTACTTTTCCAGTGCAGAGTCTGGGGTAGGCAGTGAAAGACCAGCAAAGCCCCTGGAGCTTTACACACACAAGACAGTTACAAACAGTTGTCCTTCCTCTGCGGCACGTCGGGACCGGGGAAGGGCAGGTCAAGGGCAGAAGTGTATGTCCAGAACCAGCCTTCACATCTGTCTCTATCTAGATGTCAGGGGAAAACAATCTTTCCACCAAGAAACTTCTGTTCTAGCTCACCAGCCACTGAAGATGAGCACCTGAGCTGGAAGGGCATTTCCAGAAGTATTTTGAAGCAAATTTGGTATTACCCGCCAAAACTTATGCTTGTGTTAGCAAGGAAGAAACATGCACTCTGGATAAGCAAACTGCAATGTCTATCACGTCTGAATAATTAAGTGCCATCTTTTACATTTTAAATCTTGCTGCTAGAAAAATGTCTAATGGATCATAACTAAGTTTTCTTTTTGATTATTTGTTAACTTACCCGATATTTCAATCGGGCAACTCACAACATACCCATTCTGCAGGTGGACTACTGCAGTCACAGAAATGAGAAACGAGGGGAAAGGTTCTACAAGACTTCATGAAAAGTGTGTCTGGATGAGTAACACAGGTGGCACAGATGTTCCCTCTGTCACTGGGAACATGTGAATTAAAGCCAAATGAAACACTGTCATGCACCCAGCTAAATTTTAAAATTAAAAGAGATGTGACATTGTTATAGTTATGGATATGAGGTGTCCCCTGAAAGCTCAGGTGTGAGACAACGCAGGAATATTCAGAGGTTAAGTGATTAGATTATAAAAGCTGAGGCCTGATCAGTGGATTAATCCAGTTGGTGGATTAATAATTTGAACGTACTGGTGGTAACCACTTAGGCACACAGGTGTGGCTGAAGGAGGTGAGTCACTGGGTATGTGCCATGGAGACTTGCTCTTACTCTGGTTTCCAGTTGCCATGAACCCGGATGCTTCCTCCACCATGCCCTTCCGTCACCTCAGGCCCAAAGTAACGGAGTTGGCCAACCATGGAGCAAGACCTCTGAAGTGCTCCTCCAACCTGTTCTTGTCAGGTCTCTTGGTCACAGCAGTGGAAAGGTGACTAACACGGACAAGCACTGGCGATGACGTGAGGCAACTGAGACCCTCAGACGGAAGTGAGGACAACCTTCCAAGCACCCTCTTCCCACCGAACACAGAGAAGCAAATCTTGAGTAGAAACTAGTGTGCATGCAAGCCGGAAGAGTGGGGCTGGGACGGGTGCAGTGCCCAGAGCAGCTCTGTGCCAGGGCTGAGCCACACACTCCTGTGTTTGGGGGGCAGCACAGGAAGGGTTAAGGCAGACTCGGGTGGCCAGCAGCCACGGGCACGGAGCAGAAAGAGAGGCAACTTGTCCTCCATCAGACCACAGAATTTCTACACATTAAGATCAAGGCAACACAAATTCACAGCGTAAGATCACTAAGCATAAAAGGAGGCAAGTGACCACGTTGGAAATAGGGCAGAAACAACACACGGGTCCTTTGGATACTGCACTGCCAGACAGATTCAAAGGATATGTTAACTGGTAAGAAATGTTTCAAGAAATGACAGAGACAGAAGCAACTGGGGACTCAGGAGTGACCAGAGAGCCATCGCAACAAAACAGAGCTTCCAGAATGGAAAACAGATTCTCGGAACTAAAATTTCGACATAGCAACAGGTGAAACATAGTTGAAAAGTGAGCTGGAACATGTAACCAAAAAAGAGGCAGACTCGAGCACACGGAAAACAAGCCACGAGATCTGGAGAAAGGCAGCAGCAGAGACACACTTACTCTGCGGCCTCACGGAAGGGAAGTAGAGGGAAATGGGGAAAAGAACTGAGTACAGGGACTGAGGACTTCTGTCAGAAATCTGTTCTCCCAGCAGAACGGAAGAGGTCCAGGCACATGCACATGCAGTGGAAGCAAAGCAGCCAGAGAAGAAGGACCATCTGTCAAGGTCAACCAAGAGTCAGGGGAGCAGATCACACAGAAGAGCAGCATCTTCAAAGCATCAGTCTTCATTGTAGTTTGCATCCAGTTTTCAGGAATGAAAGTGATAGATATAAGGACATTTTACCACCCGAGACATCCGTGACAGTAACTTCTAAAAGATGTCCCTTAGGAAGAAGGGAAATGATCACAAATGATAGTCTGAGATATGAGAAGGAACGGTCAGTAAATAAAATAGCAAATGTGTATGAATCCATATCAACAAACATCTGTGTCAGAAAGTCTGTGGAGGGGCGACCAGAATTGGCGCTTTCCAAGGTCCTTGGATGGTCTGGAGATATTCCTTAATTTAAAGCTCTGTTGTATTAGACATGCAAGAGACACTTTTAAGGGTAACACTAAAAGAATAAAAATCTAGTATATTCTAAATAAATTTTTTAAAAAATCTGGAAGATTTTTTAAAGCTTTTTAAGGCTCTGTTGTATTAGACATGCAAGAGACACTTTTAAGGGTAACATTAAAAGAATAAAAATCTAGTATATTCTAAATAAATTTTTTAAAAAATCTGGAAGAATAAGAGACACGTCCCTCTACTTTTTTTTTTTTTAAGCAAGAGGAAGGAAAAAAGCTTAAGAAAGATGGCACTAATAAAATTTGTTCACACAAGTCCAAATATGTCAATTACAATGAATGTAAATGAAATAAACCTGTCAGTTAAAGGATACACTTCCTTATGGTAGATAAAATGCCCAAACGCAGCTAGGTGAAGTTAAAGGAGACACTCTAACTGCAAGGGCAGACTGGCTGAAAAGCAGCAGGGGAGAGAAAGACTCCACACAGGAAATACAAATAAACAGAGCTGGCCAGTCACCTTAATATTTGACAAAACAGACTTTAAGACAAAAAAAAGAACATTGGTGATAAAGAGCGCAACTTCTTAATGACAAAAGTTAAATTCATCAGAAGGAAAATATAGCAATTTAAACTTGTTTTTCTAATGAGCCTCAAAATATAAAAAGTGAGAATTCATAGATTTCAGAGTGAAGTGGAAAAATCCAGAATTATGGGTACTCCTTGTTCTTTATGGTAAAATTCATAAATAAAACAGTGAGTGAAAATGTACAAAAGAGGAATTTATATTAGCTTATGGGATTAAGGGTGATTTCCCTCTGCATCCTAATTTTTCTTTCTCTTCTGCCTCTGGAACATGTAACCCTCCTCCCCTCCCTCCCTCCCTCCCTCCTTCCCCCCTCCCTCCTCCCCTCCCTCCTTCTCTCCCTCCCTCCTTCCCCCCTCCCTCCTCCCTTCCCTCCCTCTCTCCTTCAACAGGGTCTCATGCTGTCGCCCAGGTTGGCTTCAAACTCACCAACCCCTTGCCTCAGCCT
>CM053409.1:418123-498144 GCA_028644305.1 Xerus rutilus | reverse complement strand
CGGTGGTACGGCCTGGGCGCGGGTCCGGCTTGGGCCCGGGTCTTGGGCGCGGGTCCTGCGCGGGGGCCGGGCAGGGATCCGGCCTGGGCGGGGGGCTTGGGCCCGGGTCTTGGGCGCGGGTCCTGCGCGGGGGCCGGGCAGGGATCCGGCCTGGGCGGGGGGCTTGGGCCCGGGTCTTGGGCGCGGGTTCGGCCTGGGCGGGGGTCGGGCGGGGGGTCCGGCATGGGCGCGGGTCCGGCTTGGGCGCGGACCCTGGGCGCGGGTCCCCGCGGGCCGCCCTCTCGGTGCTCAGCGCGGGCGGAGGCGGCGGCGGCCCGGGTCGGGCGGCCCCTCGCACAGGCGGGCCTCCGGGCCTCCGGGCCTCCGGGCCTGCGGGCCTGCGAGCCGCGTCCGCCCGGCGCGTAGGCGGCTCAGCGTCTGCGCCGGCTGCGGCCGGGTGTCAGCGCTCCAAGATGGCGAACCGCCCTGGACCCTCCCGCGGGCTCCCGCGCACCGCCGGCCGCCGCGCCCTGCAGCCCCCCGGCCGTGGTCGGGCACCTGGGCCAGCGCGGCGGCCCCCGCAGGCCGCTGCCCGCCCGCCGGGGCCGGCTGTGCGCGGGCGCCTGGTGCCGGCGTGCCTGTCACTGAGCCGCGGGCGCCGCGCATTGTCTCCCGCGTCTGCCGGGCTCGCAGGCGCGCCTGGACGAGGCCCTGCCCGCGGCTTCGCGGCCCCCCTGGCCGCGGACACTCGGTGCGGCCCCTCGCGCGTGCGAGCTGCCGCTCCGCTGACCGGCCCGGGGCGGCCGCGCAGCCCGGCTCGGGCACCGGCACCTCGGGGCGCCCGTGCTGGACGGGCCGTGCGGAACCGGCGTCGGGCCAGCGTCCCCCGCAGTGGCCGCCTTTGTGTGCGCGGCGCCGTGGGCGCGGAGAGGCCGGGCCTGCGTGACGCTGCAGTTCTGCGGGAGCCCGCCGTCGTGCAGGCGCTGCTCCAGCGCACGTCGGTGCTCGGCCCGGCCGGCCTCCGTTGCCCCGGTCCCCGCGTCCTGATGCCAGCTCCGCACAGAGCCCTCTGGCCGAGGTGCGGGGAACGGAAGTCGGCGGAGAAGGAGCAGAGGCTAGAGAAATAGGAGGGAAGTATGAATCTGGGAAAGCGCCGGGCCGGGCTGTGCACGTTCTCACCATCAGGGACATTTCAGGCCATTCCATGCGGGGAAGGGAACAGGCCTGCTGCGCTCAGGGTTCATTTCGGGAGATTTTCAAGGCACTTTAGATTTGATGCAGCGTGACCGGGCTAGCTGGCCGAGGTGAGGGACGAGCTATTGTTCAGAGCGGGTACCTGGGTTTTACCAGTACTGCGTGAGCGCTTCGAGCACCGCCTGACTCGACAGTTCACAAAGAACTCTCGAGACCGCAGTTCGTGTAGTGTCCGCTACCAGTTGTTTAGGCCCTTGGCGTAGGTTGGTTTTTAGTTAGCAGACCACGCTCACTGCAAAGGGAGGGTGCCGACTCAAAGCGGGGAGCGGGGAGGCGGAACGGGGCGCTGCATCGGTGAGATGCGGCTGCACGCACGCAGCTCTTTCCTGTTAGGTCACCCCTGAAAGGAATTCACCACGACTTAATGTGCCTCCTTTTTCCTTTTCTCTTTTGGGGGGCCAGCCAGTAGAAATAGATATGATTGTAGGAAAAGACCGGGAAGGCTTCTTTACCAACGGTTTGACTCTTGGCGCCAAGAAGTGTTCGGTGATCAGAGATAGCCTGTATGTGGATGGTGACTGCACGATGGACATCCGGACGAAGAGTCAAGGCGGGGAGCCGACGTACAACGTGGCCGTCGGCAGAGCCGGTAGAGGTGAGCAGGGTGTTTGTGGTCAGAAACTGCGTGCCTAGGACAACTTCGCGAGCAGTTTCTGTAGCGTTTTGAATGACAGTTAGTCCATAATGGCTATTAAGGTGGTTTCTTGAACTGCCCAGCACTGAAGGGAAGCCCTGCTGCAGGTCTGCCCACATCGCGGCAGCCGCTCCTTCTGAAAGGCAGCCCTGGTGCCAGCGCCTCTTAAACTCAAAAGGAAAGCTGGTGTCCAGCTGCTGAATGTCAGATGACAGTCCTGTGCTGCACAGGATTGCTAAGCAGTTCAGTCCCTTGCTTATTTTAGTCCCGCAAGAGTCTCTGCCCCTGAGTCATCTGTCCCTTTTTGCTTGCTCATCATAAAGCAGCATAATCAACATTGGTTCATTTTTTTTAAAAAAATTAGGAACACTGTTCTGGAAGTGATAAATAATTAGATGGATTTTTTGGAACACGTTGTCCATTTGTTAAAGTATGTCCAAAGACTAAAGTGTGTCTGAGATTTAGATTTGAAAAATAGGAAACTACATTTAGTTTATACTTGTCCAAGAATTCTGGTGTCTCCAGACACGGCACTAAAAGTATCCTTACTGCTTCAAAAGGAGCTTTTGAAATTCAGGTTTATTATGCCAGCTAATTGATTTGCAAGGACATTTAGATGTATTAACTCATATAAATATTTTTTAAATAAACAGCATTTCATAGCCCCATTTGGCAGACATGGCATATCGCACACAAGAGCAGGTCTGCCCTGGGAGGGGAGGTGTCTGTCCTGTGGTGCGATGCCCCAGTCCTGCCAGCTGCCTGTGTTGTCCTACAGCGTTCTTGTTTTGGTGTGAGTTGATGTTTGAGTATTTATTTATAGGAAAATTAGATGACTTTGAAATAGTAGACATCTCTAAACATTAGCTGCTCTCAGATACATATGCCAGAATAAAAGCAGCAACCACATGATAGGAAGCCAGAGATTCTCATGCCATAGAACAGTGCTGACATCTAGTGGCAGTGAACGTAAAATCTGACATACCTGTACACCCTGTATGTGAGGGTAGATCTTGGTATGGCACCATAGAAGAACCTGGTGTTAGAAATAATAGTTATTTCAGGATTGAGACTCATTTAAAAACAAGACTGGCAGAGTGAGGATATCAGTATGCATAAAGCTTAAATACTTTTAATTTGGCCTCTTTTGAATGGCACTAAAAAGCTGTTTATTGTTTTTCATTTTCTCTGCGATAGATGCATTTATTCATATTTACAGTGTCACTTGTAAGACTTAGTTTCTACTTAGGAAACCTTAAATATGGGGATAATTTGTGAATAAATTACTGAAGTCCTTTAAGTCTATATTTTGGGGGCATGCAGTACGTGGTTGTCACATCAACCAAAATATTTGCCCTGCAGTAAAAGATAAAGGGTCACTCTTTTTCTTAAGCAGTGTAAAGATAACTGCACAGAACTCTGCCGCTGCAGATGGGGTTTCCGTCTTGCAGCCAGTACTTACCATGTTCTGTTCTGAGTACATCACTGGTTTGAGAGTTCTTCATTCTGGAGACCTGATTGCCTTCAGTGCTTGACAGCTCATGAAAACTAACTTAATGTTAACTTATTAATCAGGGATCTGTCTGCTATAACTTATGTGACTTTCTTGATTAACACTCCTTTTGAAACACTTTTCTTCTTTCTCTTTCAGTCTTGGTCTTTGTAATGGGAAAAGAAGGGGTCCATGGAGGCGGATTGAATAAGAAGGCATACTCAATGGCAAAATACTTGAGAGACTCTGGGTTCTAGCTGCTAGGCAGACTGTGAAGTATTAGGGGAGATTGCTCTTAAACTTTCCTAGCTGTAAGCTTAAGTCTTAATTCTGGAAATTTTATTAGCAATGAGGGTGATGGGGTATGAACCTGTCTCCTTTGTATCCCTCTGGTGGTGGGGAAAGGTGTCTTTCTTTCTGCCCTCCCCTCCTTAAGTAATGCTCTTCGCCTGTTTTGTTTCCTTGTGTACTCCAGCACTGGTTATAGTCATGGGAAAGGAAGGTGTCCACGGAGGCACACTTAACAAGAAAGCATATGAACTCGCTTTATACCTGAGGAGGTCTGATGTGTAAGCAGCCTCTCCCCATCTACCTAGCAACTGTCTGCATCACCACCCCTGTCATGGTCATCTGCTACCAGACTAGATAGATGGTAGCAGTTTTTCTTTACCTACTTTCTAATGTCATGGTTCCTGTTGGCCCAGTGATCATGTGTGTTAACCACTGTCTGTAACCAACCCCTACTGGCAACACAATTGCAGCACAATAATGATTTGCATGATACCTTGAAACTGGGGGGAGGGGCATGCCAAGTTGGGCATCACTTTGTCTTAGCAGTTAATGGGATATTGATTACTAAAATACGTTAATATTAAGCAAGGTGCCGGTTGTACAATCTCTAATTCGATGATGTCTTTTCAGCACTTTGAGCTTTACCTGGCTCACTTAGTCTTCCTTTGTAGCGCATGGTGGGAGGAGAAAGTGCATGCATCTCTCCTTCACTCCTCTTCTCTCTTGCCCTCCCTTGGCACATAAGAGATTTGGTTTGCTTCTATCCTCTTTTATGCAGTGCCTGGTTTATTTAACCAATTAATATCCCCTTTGTTGACGAGCTGCTGAGAGCTGCAGTAGTTTGCTTCTAGTGTTGTGGTTGCACTTGAGTACGCAGATCCCTTCTCAGTGTCTGCAGGACACGTGCAAAGTGCAACTGCAAAGCAAGAGCAAAAGGCACTCCTCCCAGGACCTCAGTGACCACACCGATGCACCTACCCCAGGGACGTTCCATCACCGCAATAGCTCACACTGTCATTCTTTTTCTTTGCACACCAGCTCTACTTGTTTTAGTAAAGTTATAAAAGGCTGCCATTATGGACATTAGGTATCCCAACATAACCATCTGGAGTGTGTCCAGTTTGTTCTTCATAGGACCAATTTTTATTTGCAGCTTGAGTTTTTATATGAAGTTGCATTATTGTGGACTCGGCTGTCTTGTGATGAATTTTTTCATATGTATTCTGTGCCATACTATTGTTAAAATGAACTGTTGCTATTGTGAGATGGATTTTAACTGACCTATTAAGGGTTTCTTTTGAATGGCACTACTTTAGGGACATTCTTCTAGTATTTGCTTCTATTGTTTGGGCCTTGTGGATAATGTACAGATTTAAAACAAATCTTGTTGCTGATTTGTCCATTTCTTTCCCTGCACTTTGTTACATCTGGGATACAGTCTAACTCATCTGATTTAATATGCATTTAAAAAAATGCCATAACTATTAAACACCTTGTTTACAGACAGATGAAATAAATTTATTCCAACCAAATACTCTAGACGCCTGTTGTCTCTGTACATTGTCGGCTTACTATTGCAGTCGATTTTTGACATGATGGGAATATAGAGAATAAGCCACAACCTGCTGCAAACATTAGGCTTAGTACCTAGGCATTTCTTTTTAATAAGATTTACTCTATTGAGCCGGGCGCAGTGGCCACGCCTGTAATCCCAGCACTTTGGGAGGCTGAGATAGGAGGATTGCGAGTTCAAAGCCAGCCTCAGCAGCGGTGAGGCACTAAGAAACTCAGACCCTGTCTCTCCATAAAACACAAAATAGGGCTGGGGATGTGGCTCAGTGGTCGAGTGCCCCTGAGTTCAATCCCTGGTACCAAAAAAAAAAAAAAAAAAAAGGCTTTTAGTCATTTTGGGCTCATGTCTTCAGGATATGTGAGGAACTTGCTTGTGGATAATGTACAGATTTAAAACAAATCTTGTTGCTGATTTGTCCATTTCTTTCCCTGCACTTTGTTACATCTAGGATACAGTCTAACTCATCTGCTGGAAAATACTTTTCTCTGTTGGTCTCTAAATGTGAAATCTACTAAGCAGTAAGAGGCTTCAGTACCAAACAAGGTCTGCACCATTGTGAACTGTTGAAATGTCACGTGACTTCACGTGACATGTGCTAGCAGCCTGAGAAGTCAGCCAGCTGAGGCTCCCACCTATGAGCAGAAGGCATTGCTTTGGCACCACTTAAGAGGACTGGGATGCTTTGCATCTTCTAGCTTTCAGAGTGCCACGTTGACCATGGCAAGACAGTCTAGCCCTGCAGCTTGTGCATTCCCTGGTGTCCATTAAGGTGCAGCAAAGATGCGAACTTTGCACTTTCTAGATAGGTCATCACTGTCATGGAATGTCAAGCAGACAGTCACAGCTGTCGGTGCTCAAAAGTTCGAGGATCTAAGTGAAACTGGGGAGCTTGTTACAGTGACAGTTCTGGCCCCTGGGGTTCCACCATGAGAGATTTCATGAGCCCAGGAAACAGTCACCAGGTGAGGCTGACTGACCTGAAGTCAGTCACATCTGCAGGCTGTCCTTGAGAGAGAGAAAGTGTGTTGGGAATAGGATTGATCTCTTCCTTACTTAAAATAAAATACTGTGCATAGGAAAGTGATTTCTCTGACCAGTTGCCAGGCTTTAGTTCTGAATCTGGGGTGTCAGGACTTGGGGCTAGTTTGGTAGTTGAACACACCCTAATAATGGTAAAACAATAAAAACATGGTATCAGCTTATTGTCCTATTAAGGACAAAAGATGGTTGGGCAGGTGAAAAATTGGTTATTAGATGTGGTAATCTGAGAGTTTAGAGTAATACATGGGCTGCAGTTTCAGCAGAAAAAACACTTGGAAATCTATACACGCACACTTTACACTCAGCTCTCTGGGCTCATGGCTTAAGCTGTGTGAGGAAAACTGACTTATCTGCTAGAAAATACTTGGAGTTCAGCATGAGGAAACGGAGCTGCATGTGTCTGTGTGTCAGATGTCCCACCACACAGCATCACTTAGGATAAGCAGACTTGGTGTGGTTGAACAAAGGATTTTGTGTCCCCAGGATAGAATGGTCATTGAAGAACGACACAAGGACATGGTCACCAGTGTCGTTGGGGGTGGCACAAAAAGTGACATAGAGCGTGTACTTACATGGTGCTTGCGAAGACGGTGGGTCTAGACACATTTCTGCCTGGGCTGAGTTTCCAGGTGACTTGGGATTCCGGTGTTTTCAATAACATTACTTTTATAATAAAAAAAAATGACTTTGCTCTCCTAGAAGCTTAATGCTTACACTGAACTTAGAGAACATTCAAGTGGATATTAAGAGAACAAGTAACAACAGTCTTAGCCAGTGCTGTTAAAACTGCACATACTTTTTTTTAACAACTAAAGTTAACAATTTGGAATTTGAAACAAAAACAAAAAAACCAAAATTTTTCATCCAGAAAAATGTGAACCAAGTCCTTGATCTGAATTTTGGATTAATGACTAAAAGAATACCACATCTAATACAGTTACACCCTGTAGAACAGGTTTAAAAAGACCAGAGTCATAAGAGTTGTCACATTCCAACCTCTGCTTAACCACCCCAGTAAATGTGCAGGATGTCCTGCTTCTCAGCTAGTGTTTTCTCTTAAAAAAAAAAAAAAAAGAAGGAAGATGAAGTATCCAGACAGTACATATTGAATTCAATCTTTTATTTTCTAAAGTGGACACTTAGGTGTTATGGTTTTGCTGATTTTGAAAATTTCTTTTAACAAAAATAATCCAGAAATTTCCCCCTAGTGTTAAATTTATTTAAAAATGCATTATTTTTAACAAAAGGCTTATATACCTAGTATTTATTATTCTAAGACGTGATTTTATGCAGTTTCCCATGCCAGTAGATATGTCTGTTGCAAAGATGCACATAGTTTATAACAGTGCCATAATACACACTTATTTTTGGGATGATTTCTGGCTGTGGTTCTAACGTTTTCATGATCAGCCTGACTATGTGAGCCCTCTCCATACAACATCCTAGTGATGGTGTCTGTCTGACCTCAGTGACTGTCCCTTACAGTCCTGGGCATGTAAATGAGCTGACGTGGTAAGTGGCAGCGCAGCAAAACAGACGTCTACGGACTCTCACAGTGGAAAACATGTTTATTAACATCCAGATTCCTCTCATACAGGCCATATAAAAATTCTTAGCATTTTGATTATACAGAAGTCTATATTTTTCTACATAGTTACAGTGATATATAATATAATTTACCTTTTCATAATACATTGTTTCAGTACATTAGTTCTGTTAAACGTAAGCACTTATTTTCAAATTCAATACTTGAGCAATCTCTCTGTACACAGCTTTGCAGGGCTAGTTAGCATAAGATGCTCTTTATTAAGAGGTATATGATCTGAGTCAATAGTTGCTGAAGTTTGGTATTTTTATGCAGCGTTTTCCTTTTGCTTTGATCACAACACAAAACCCTTAAGGATACTGAAATCCAGCAAGTAAAGTCCAGAGACATTACTTTAACTGCTGATTCAAATTCATACATAACACTATAGTATTAAAACTCTTAAAAAAAAAAAAAACGTAAGATCTGCACTAGTTATAGACTTTCCTATCAGGATTTGACTACTTGGGAATAGGAAAGAAAAAAACAGCTTCTGAGTTTGTGGTGCTGACAGGAGAAACACTAAGTTACTTTGTTGCTTCTCACTGATGATGGCGATCTGGGGGAACACCAGAACACACATTCCAGCTCAATGCTTCTAGTAACATTTTGTGGAGGTGAGAGCTTGGCTTGGCTCAAGCTAGATGGCCGCAGGACTGACTTCATGTGTAAAGCACAGAACATTCGCATACTGTGATCTATGCCTTAATTGCAAGCTATACTGAGAGTTTTTTAAATGTTTTGGCTAAATTTCATCCCCAAAGAGCTCATCTGATGCCTGAGTGACAGCACCAGTCTGCATTAGTGAAAGGAAGCACACTCCTGCAGATCAGTACCAACCGAAAAGCCTGCTTCAGTAATCCAGTTAAGCTAGAATGCTAAAAAATAAGTTAATCTACAGAAACCTCTAAAGGAGCAGAAATCAAATGACATACCTAAGTAAACATTTTAAAGGAAAACAATAAGCCAGTCACCTCTGAAAGTCAGACAGTGTTTGCTGTGCTGTAGTCCCGCTCGCCACTGGCCTGTAGCTGGACCACGACGCTGTGCTCACTGAGCTCATTCTCTCCATCAGTGCTGTCGGCGTCTCCGTCGTCCTCTTCCTCGTAGTCGGAAGATTCTGTCATGTTCTGATGCGAGTGGGATTCCGACAAAGCCCCAAACGACTGGGCACTGACGGAAGCCAAGGGTCTCAGCAGAGGGGTGTGTTCTGACACCTCGTTTTCTTCTTGACTGCTGTCTGTGTCGGAGTCTGAGTCCCCTTGAGAAGGAACGACCTTCTGCTTGCAGACTGGACAGGTCTTTTTGGTCTTAGTCAGCCAAGGGTCTACACACTTGCAGTGGTACGCTGTTGAAGCAAAACGCACGTCTCCTGTTAGCATGCTGTGGCGGGGAGCAGTGTGCTGCCTCTCTCGTCATGTTAGTCATGTTATTGGGTGCTGGGCTCTGCACTCTCTCAAAGAGGACAGAAGGGAAGTAACTGCACTCTCCTTCAACGGGACCACTAACCACTGCAGCCGGCCTCGTGTGCACTAACCACCGTGTCTCTTCCCCCGCAATACTGAACCCACATGTAGAATTATTCTGTGTGCAAATCTAAAGCAGTAATGACCCATACCATGGGAACAGGGGAGGACTCTGAGCTTGTCTCCATCTTCATAGTCATCCAAACAGATGGCACATACGTCATATTCATCTCCTGTAATGTAGACAGCACTGATTAAAATATGTAGATAAGTCTTTTAGCTCACCAAATTTTTCAACTGTTTAGTTTTCCTTAGTTACTTTAAGTGCTCTGATTGATTTATCTATCTTTGACGGCTTTTGCTTGTTTTTGTTTGTTTGTTTGTTTTTGTTTTGTCAGACTTTAAGGTGCTACTTAGCTGTTCAATACTTCAAGGATCTGAACTTTTAATTTAAGTAGTTAACCTTTTACCTTAAATAGGCAATTGAAAATGGATGTCACATTTGTTTACTCTAATTATCTTCACAAAAGATTTTAATAGTTGGTCTTTTTTTTTTTTTGGTGGTACTAGGGATTGAACCCAGGGCCTTGTGCATACGATGCAAGCACTCTACCACCTAAGCTATATTGCCAGCTCCCCACAAAAGATTTTAATAAGAGTCATAATTATATTAGAATTTTAGACAACTATTCAAATGCCATTTTGAAATATTGTATGCGGAAGAACAAAATTTCTTACTTAAATTTCTCACAGTCTCTGGGGTTGTTCATTTTTTGCAGTGCCAGGGCCTGGACCCAGGCCTCACACGTGCTAGGCCAGCACTTCACCACAAAGCTGCATACAGGGGCTGGCATTGTGGTTCAGTGGTAGAGCGCTTGCCTTGCATGCGTGGGGCACTGGGTTCGATCCTCAGCACCACATAAAAATAAATAAAATAAAGACATTGTGTCCATCTACAACTGAAAAAAATATTTAAAAAAGCTGCATACAGTCCTAGATCTGGGTCTTTTTTTTTTTTTTTTTCAAATTAAAAAGAAAACATTAAAATGTATTTAATACATTAGTGAATAAGAGCAGGTTTGAAATGAGATGCTGAGCTCAGACCTCCAGCAGTCACCAGTTCTGTGGTGTTGGGCACATGCTCAGCCTTTGACGTCCAAGCTTAGGATGTAAAAAGATCTTACCTGTCTCACAGGGTTGTGAGGATGGAATGAGTAAAGGACCAGGCACACAGGTGTTCAATAAGTGATCTTTATTACTAATAGCATTGCTATCTTAAGTGTCTTACTATTGAATTTATCACCTTTACATTCAGAAGTTTATTAATTCAAAGCTCTTTTTGGAGTTCAAATTATAAATGTTTACAGTGGTAATTTTTTAAAATAAACACAAATAGTTTTTAACTCAGCTTTTTCAGTTAATAGAGGTTTACACACCTCAGTGACTGCTTTCAATTCAGGGTTCTCCATTAAATGAATATGTCCCTTAGGGAAAAACTTGTAAAAATCATCAGGAACAAGACACAGTCCAATTCACTGCCTGTCCACACAGGGAAACAACCCCAAGAGAGCAGAAGCAGCCACTGTCTGGATAGCCTGGGGGAACAAGATTCATGGAAAGGGGTGATGGTTCTTCCATGTCCTTTAGTCATTTAAAACACTGCCAGAAAGAAGTCCTCAATGGAAGGCTTTACTGGACATTAATTCTTGTCTAGTCCCTTGAGGTCAGTTACCATTACATCACCTATCACATCCATCCCTATCAAGCATGAGCCGTGCCCTCAGGACCTCACTAGAACTGGTGAGGGTGGCTCATCTTCACCACTAATAGAGGGCTTCTAGGGTGACCACTAACACCGAGGGTCTCCAGGGTGTGTCCATGGCTGTGGACGGTGCCCTAGAACTGGTGAGGGTGGCTCATCTTCACCACTAACACCAAGGGCCTCCAAGGTGTCCATGGCTGTGGACGGTGCCCTAGAACTGGTGAGGATGGCTCATCTTCACCACTAACACTGAGGGCCTCCAGAGTGACCACTAACACTGAAGGCCTCCAGGGTGACCAAAGCCGTGGGCAGTGCCCTAGAACTGGTGAGAGTGACTCATCTCCGCTACAACACTGAGGGCCTCCAGGGTGACCATGGCCATGGAGGATGCAGATGATCCTCTGACCTGGACACAAACATACTAAACATCAAACCATGACAGATGTTCTCATTGCCTTATGAAAATGTCTTCAAATCAGATGTGGTTAAAGAGGCTGAGGTAGGGACTAGCCTGGGTTCCCAGGTGGGCCCAGGTGAGAGAGGAAAGTTCAGCATCAGTCTTGATGCTGCAAGTGGTCAGCAAGACGCAGGGGCACTGAGTTTTGCAGGAGGCTATAGGGAGAGTCACAGCCAGGAAATGTGGCTGGCCTCAGAAGCTGGAAAGGGTGAGGAAGTGGACGTGCCCAGAGCCTCTGAGGAGGAGACACCTTGCGTAGCTCCGAGACCTGTCAGCCTTCTGGCCTACTGAGGACGAACCTGTGCTGTTGGCTACCGAGCGTGTGCCAACTGTCACCACAGAAACAGCTGTCTGGTCATCTTTAACTGTGGGGCTCATGCTGTAGCTACTGGACTCACGCATCGGTCTTTTGAACTGCTCCAAGTGAGGAGCTCACACAGATCTCCAGTGTTCCTGGCCAAAGCAGCTGCTTTGAAGATAATAGGTCAAGACCACAGGTGCGGGTTGTGATCACGGGCCAGACTGGAGCCCAGTGCTGTGTAGAAAATCCACCTCCTGGTCTCCGGCTGGGGGGCAATGTTCGGTGCTCCCGTCCTGGTTCTGTTGTTTACTAGTTACATGACCTTCTGAAAGACACTTATCTTCAGGGCTCAGTTTTGCCAGAGGCAAAGCACAAAGGCTGACTCGGTGTCTCAGGGCAGCCAAGGACTGAGGCGAGCGCGTGAGCGCAGCGCCTGGTTGGGCACAGTTCCCTAGCCTAGCCACAGCACCTGCCACGTGCTACGCAGAGGGCTGCAGGGCCTCCAGCACTCTGTTCCTGTCCCAGATGATCTGCTAGCGATGAGCCAGTGGCCGTGGGCACGGAATCTTTTTGTTGTACTTATGGAAATTACGTAAGTTAGATACTAAGTAGCCCTGAACTGTAAGCACCCTTTGATACTTCCAGTTTCATCTGACAGCTGGTTGAATGCATCACAAACAGCAGGCTGGTCACTCTGCCCTCCCTTGCCCTCAGATAATCGTGGTTACAT
Source organism: Xerus rutilus (assembly GCA_028644305.1). Taxonomy (NCBI): domain Eukaryota; kingdom Metazoa; phylum Chordata; class Mammalia; order Rodentia; family Sciuridae; genus Xerus; species Xerus rutilus. The sequence goes on along the minus strand of CM053409.1, from coordinate 485,579 downwards.
TAGGTACGGTGAGAAAGCTGAACAGCAGACAAAGTTATGCACCAATAAAATCCAAGGATGACAAAATCCAACTTTTGTTCCACTTAAAATCACCAGAAACTGGGAAGGGCGGGAAATACATCACATACCCACCAATCCAGAATCCAGTCAGTGGGTTCACAGGGGGCTGTGGTCCAGCATCAAATGACTGGCACTCATGTTTCCTACCCTTTGTCACACAGAGTTAAATTCAGAACATTCAGGTAGTCTTTCAATCCACAGTAGACTTAAAATCTCCTACTTGTTCTGGGAGCCAAGATAAAGGACCTCGGGCAAGTGCATAGTGAGTGTGCTCGGCCCTCCTGGCGTCACGCTAGAGAAGTCTGGCACCATGCTAGAGAAGTGCCTGGTGACTGCTCGGCCCTCCTGGCGTCACGCTAGAGAGTTCTGCTGCTTAGCGCAAGCCTGTGGCTCTTGACCCGGAATGATCTTGTCTCCCCCAAGGCTATGTGGGCTGTCTTGAGGTTCTTGGTTTCCACAGCTGGCATCTCGTGGACCAGGGATGCTGCTAAACATCCTACAGGGCACTGGGCACCCTCCCCACTGCCCTAGAAGAAAAACAAAAAACAAAACCCTAGAATTATCCCCACCTAAAATGTCAGTAGTGCTGAGTTGAGAAACCCTGATAGCATCCCTCCAGGCTAAGAAAATTTCGCCGATTCATTATTGGATACAATATACACACGCAGGGCGATTCCTGTCTCCTTATGTGAAGCAACAAGGAAGCCTTTCCATCTGCAATGTCTCTGGCATCACTGTTATTTGAATAGTTTCCAAAAAATTTCTGGAAGGTACTTTTAGAATCTCATCTTTTTTTTTTTTTAATTTTTTTTTTTTTTAGTTGTACATGGACACAATATCTTTATTTATTTATTTCTTTTATGTGGTGCTGAGGATCGAACCCAGTGCCTCACGCATATGAGGCAAGCACTGTACCACTGAGCCACAATCCCAGCCCCTAGAATCTCATCTTTCTGGGATGTTACATCATACCACATCGGTGGACAGAACTTTGATCTCCCCCTCCAAACTGTTTCTCCCTGGCTTTTCCTCCACATTTCAAGCCTCAAACTTTGGCTCCTCGGGTGGAGCAGAAGCCCTGGCCCGGGGAGTGGAGAGTCAGCCAGGGTGTGTGTCCTCGAAGCCTATTTCCCAGGGGCCTGCACAGTCTGTCATCAAGCCCTGTGAACCTGGATCTGCAAAATGCATCCTGCATCACCAGTCCCCTGCTCTGTCTCCACGAGGACTCTGGCCCAACAGTCAGGATTACTCCAAGAGCCTCCTCCCTGGCCTCCCTCCTGTTCCTGCCCCTGCGGTTTTCCTCTGTTGCCTCATTCCCACAAACAGCTCCTCAGGTCACCAGGGATAAAACCTGAGCTGCTCATGGCTGTCCATGAGCTGACCGCCCCCCGCCCCTCCCCTTCCCAACAGTCTGCCTTTGCCAGGCTCAGAACAAATGTGAAAGTAAGTTAGGTGGGAACTGTGACAAAAACATTTGCACTTAAAATCAGATGCAGAAAGAGGAATCACCATTTCTAAAGATGACTCAAAGCTCAGCAAGTCTGCAGTCCTCTAGTCACAGCACGGACAAATTGATGCAGAACTTAATTTTACATCAAACTAGACCAGGCATTCAATCTACCAAGAAGAGGTTTCCCCAAATTAAACCATGAGAGAGATTGAACACGCAGGACTGAACACTTGGAGAGTGTTCAGCTTCACGAGGGACAACAGCTTGACGTGTGCTATACAGTATGCCCAGGACGGCCTATCACTGGATCCACTGCTGTTGAGAAAGGGCCGTAGCACTCGTTCATACCTCTGCCAGTAAGAACACAATAGCAGCTTTTTCTAGCAATAAAAATAAATGAATTGTACACTCTAGCCTCTTCTCCTCTATACTAGTTCCCAAGAAATCTGAACAAAATACAATAGGATAAAGTATTTTTAAAGCCAATTCTTTTTGAGAATTATATCTGATTATTTTCAGGCTCAAGGCGAAAAAAAAAAAAGAACAAATATTTACTTTTAAGTTTAGAATAAAGATAGTTAAATGTAGTTACAAAAAATCAAGTGTTTCTTAATGAAACTAAAGATAAAAAAATTATAAAAATTAAGCATCGCCTCACTTTTATACACTCTACTATAAAATGCTGTTGCCTTTTCCCAATCTCTGAAGCAGAAATATTTCTCTTTCTAGATTGTTGTCTTGGAAAATTTCAATATGTAAACTACCAAGAAAAAAATTCCTGGGGCTGCGGTTGTGGCTCAGTGGTAGCGTGTTTGCCTAGCATGTACAAGGCACTGGGTTCGATCCTCAGCACCACATAAAAACAAATAAATAATAATAAGGGCATTGTGTCCATCTACAACTACAAAAAATATTTTTTAAAAAATTCCTGTTAACTTAAAATGTAAGGTATGAAATCTATTTTTCATCATTTATATTTCAGGGATCCAACTGCTTCACAGGCTGCTGGGTGAGGGCAACAGCTTCCAGAGAGACTGCCGTGAACACCTGGTAGAGGGACTGTGAAGGGAACATGAGGATTTCCATCTGTTAGGAAACAGTGCATGGTAACCAGCCCCGTAGCAAATGTGGAGAAATGCAGGCAGTGGAGCTCAGGAAAGTCAGGACACCATAGTTTCAATTGAAGAGCTATTTTTGAGAACAATAATGAGTAATAAAGAAATTTATAAGGAAGCTGTTTCAGAACAAAACAACTAAAAGGCTGTGTTACTTCTTATGTGCTAGACGTGGTCAGTCAGTGTGCAGATTATTTAAGCATCAATCAGCACGAACATCTCTGGAAGAGCTGCAGAAGGAAGGTCACTAGGACAGGAGGGCTGAGGTGGCCCTGTGCCCAACAAATGCTGATTTTTACAGATTTAATAACTGGGGAAACAGTTTGGAGTTGCTAGTTCTGAAAGTTTCCAAGGATCTGATCACAGCTTACACCTATGGAAGATATTTCCAAATGTCAAAATCTTTTTGGTTCACTGACAAATATTTCTAAAATATTCCCAAAATAGAAACATTTTAAGACAATGAAGCAATTGATCATAAGAGTCTCTTTTATTCTATTTTTTTAAAGTGAGGAGAGCATAGGAGTAGGAATTTGATTGTAATACAAGTATTACAGACGCCCTAACATTCACTCTAAGCCTAGAAGAGTTTTTGAGGCTTCTGTGGCTTGGTGCCACACCTCCCTGGAGTGAGGATCCATAGCGGTGGTCTGCTCTTCTCTTCATGTTTTCATTTAGATGCAACAATGAGAATACTGCACATTGGAATTTTGTATGTATTCCAATTGGAATACATTGGAATTTTTTTGCTTCTAAGATCCATGTGCACTTCAGGCCACTGGAGTGCACTGGAATATTTATAATAAATACAGCTCTTCATTTTACATGACAAGTATCAACCAAAACCGTTATAAAACAAAATATAGGTACCTCAAACTTACTGTTACTGAAAAGAAATGCCCAATGTCATGTTTATAGTTACACATTTTCCAAGTGCAATCTTTTATATCATAAAAGTGTAATGACTGAATTTTGATGACACTAACATTTCACTTAGGATTTTTAATAGGGTCACTCTGTGTGTACAACACTGGCTCCTGCTGTTTCTGAGCCCTGCACATGGCAGGCACTCTGGCGAGCATTTTTCATGTACTGATTTGAAGCCTCACACACATGCACCTTATCCAGCAGGTGATATTAGCCATGTCTCCGTATGAGAGCACCTGCGGACAGGTTAGAAACCTGCACCGGTCACACAGCCTTGGCTCAGGTCTGCTGGTCTCCAGAGTCTGCGTGTGGTCTTAGTCAGCATTTTGGTGCCTTGTCTCCTAAGATGTGTACTTAGAACTTCTGGCCACAGTCAAAACATTCCCCTGTGAATCACGGTTCTCAGAGAGAGTCTTAAACAGTCACGTAGTTACTTAGAAATGGAAATATTTCCTACTCAGGAGCCAGAACACTTTTTTTCTTGCTATTTTTTACATGCAGAAAGGATAAAGACTTTTTTATTCCAGTCTCCTGTGGTTTAATATTTTTACAAACCTTTCTAGGATGCTATGAAAGAGCAGCTCCATCCTGCAACTTGAACTCAGGGTCAGATGAGTTCAAGTTAAATATTAATTTAACTTAAATATTCGGATGATGAAATGACAGTGCATGTGCTAGGGGAAAAAAGCACCAGATGACTGCACGGAAGGGAAGGGCACTATGTGTGCAGCCTGGGGCTATGTTAGGCAGTTACATCACTAACTGGGAATTGGAATAAAAAAAACTGCCTTGCAGGCCTTAAATAAATCCATATAACTTAAAATCCAAGTCTACTCACAGATCAGCTGTGGCCAAATTTCATTTTGGGTAGTCTAACTTAAAAAAATTCTTCCCTATGTTTTAAATAGTCATTGTGTACTACTTTTTTTTTTTTAATTTTTCTAGTTGTTGATTGACCTTTATTCATTTATTTATATGTGGTGCTGAGGATTGAACCCAGTGCCTCCCACATGCAAGGCAATCACTCTACCACTGAGCCACAATCCCAGCCCCTTGTGTATTACTTTTAATTGGTTCTAACTTGGCTGCATGATCCATGCAGAAAAACTACAGCTGTATCTGAAGTATTTCTAAATACAGGATCAAATAAATTCAAAGCTCTGTCATCATCCTGAAGAGACAAATCAAAGTGGATGGAATTTTAGAACTAAATAACGTGCCAGACCTGAAGGATTTAGAAGCACTGCTTGTGTAAGCACAGAGGTCTTACTCTTCTTTTTCGGGCCACTGAGAAAGAGTGTGGAACACTTCTAGAGCTGACCTCAAGACACAGACTTGTACGTGCCCTGAAATACTAGTGTGCTCGAATCGGTATTTCTTTTGCTTTTGCTTCATATAAAGGAGGTTATATAAGAAACCTGCTCAGTTTCAAATATTCCTGGGGCAAGGGACCTGCATTATTTTTGCATAAAGCCAACTGCGTGTAGATGACTTCTGCCTGCTGACTAGATAGGTCTGATATTTAGTACAACTGTCTATGTAGCAAAGGTGATCATAAGAAAAATCAAACACTAAGTTTTCTTTTGAACAGTGCATACAGGCTAATACAAATACTAAGATCCCAATAAAAACATGAGCAAGGGTATGCAGTAGTTTAGACCTTGAATGTCCCCAAAGACCCATGTATCAAAGCCTGTCCCAAGGGTGGCACCATCTGGAGGTGGTGGAAACTTTGAGAAGTGGGCAGGGTCTGCTGGGAGGTCTGAGGTGCTTGGGGGCACACACTTGGGGGGGATTCCAGGATGCCAGTCTGTCCCTCTCTGGTTCCTGGCCACCATGAGGTAAGCAGCTTACTCCACCACACACTCCTCACCATGACATGCTGCCTTGTTCCCAAGCCCAAACAATGTGACCAACTGACCATGGACTGTGACCTCTGAAGTTGTGAGCCAAAATAAACCTTTCCTCTTTTTAAATTGATTATCTGAAGTATTCTGTTATAGTAACACAAAGCTAACTAACCTAAGGTCTGGCAGGTTGATAAAAGCAGAAATACAAAAGGATAACTTGCCTTATTAAAGTAGAATGATTCTTAGATACTGCCAGAAGACTTGAACTTTCAGGAAATTAGGTGATCTCAAACATGCTATTTCCTGTTGACATAGTGAGTTGATTGGGGGAAGGGTACAAGAAGGGGAAACTGGAAGGATGAAGGCCAGGAGGCAGCTCATTCCACTTTGAAATGGTTGTGGCTGGGAAGGAAAATAAGTAAGCCGTATTTACAAGTATGGTGTTTGGGACCAGGAATCTGAATTGCAGCCCTGCAAATGCACCCTTACCTGACGGTATACCCCAGCCACACTATCTTGACCTGAGTCTCATCTGTATCTGCAAAATGGAAGTACTCTCCTACGGTGCCGCTCTGAGAACTGAGATCATGAATGCTGACAGGCTGCTGGCTTCCGCACTGTGTAGCAGGCATGCTGTGGCACTTACATGATTGAAGACAGAAGTCTATCGCGTTTGACTAAGTGTGGCGCCTGTCCCACGGCGCCTGCTCCCAGTAGCCTACTGGGACCAGCATACTGACTCCTTAGGTTAGAGGAGGCTGATCTGCAGTGAGGCTCGGTTCTGCTCAGCAGTCGGGAGGCAGGCTGTGGGTCGCCCTGTGGGCCCAATGCTCCAACCTCCTTCAGTCAACACTACCACAGAGTGGACTTGGGGTGGCCCTCTCGGAACATGAGGTGACAAACAGTTCATCTTCAAGAAACTCAGGAACACACTGGTCTTTCGGCACCTGTAGCAGTGGGAGTCACTCCTTATCTAGCTTGGACCCTCATGACCTCACTCCTGTGTGGCCATCTTGAAAGGCATTTCTTTAGAGAAATGAAGTATCGTTCCTGTTCCTGACTAGCTTTATCATGAGGAAGTCGAGAACACTCTTCCCTTGAAGGAGTGAGCAGCCGTCACTGGTTGGTCTGCACTCTGCTTGACCCTCAGCTCTGCGGGGAGGAGGGCTCCTCTTTTCCTATCGTGCACCTGTGCTGTGCATGGGGCGCCCACCCAAGTGTCTGCAAAGTCCCATCTGTGCCAGAGGGACAGCTGGTGAAGAAGCAAGCTTCTCCCTGGAACCCAGGGCACTTCCTCTCTCTGCCTGTGACCCCTAGAGGGTGGGACCCTTTCCCACGGCAATCTGAGCATCACACCATGCAACCAGTCTTCACCACGGTGTCATCTGGCCCCACACTCCCATCCTCACCTCTTCCCACTCTCTTCCAGGCCAGATCCTACTCGTGTCCCTGCTCTGCGACTTCCTGACATGTCAAGTACATGGCTGCCACCGGCCCCAGCCCCAGTCTGTTCCCTCACGCCCTCAGACCTCTGTCCAGGGTGCCTCACGTCCTACCTAATGAGCCCCCTCCTCTCACCACCACTCATCATTTATTCTCCCTCGTAGCACTCACTGCTCCATGACTTTAGTTGCCATCTGTCCGTCTGCCCTCAGTAAGTGCGACAAAGGCCGGCGTCTTCCTGTTTTATGTACTGCTGTTTCCCTAGCACCCAGGACAGTACCTGGCACATATTAAAATATTTGGTAAAAATATATTGAAGGTACCTAATTACTGCATAAACTATTCACAGAAAATCCTAATCTTGACTTCCAACTAGTAATCCATCGCAGAGGACCTGATCACATAGATGTAAGTCAAGAAAGCCAAACGTTTTTTATGAAGTGAATACATTCCATATAGACCTTGCCTGCCAGCGAGTCTGGCCTCTCTTTTACCGTTAACTCCGTGCTGGCGACGAAACCGCAGGCAGCACATGCCAACTAAACACCTTGAAGCCGAGGAGCGGCCAGTGTATGAAAGCATCCTAAAGAGGGTGGAAGGGGTGGTCAGACCTCTTCCCGAGAACAGTCCACTGGCTCCGTCAACAGGCCCTGCCCTGTGAGTGAGGGGCAAATCAGAAGCGGTGGCCGTTCCTAAGTCGTACGTGTTTCATGTGACGTTAGTAAGATGCAACACGAGAAAAGGAGGAGGAATTAAATATACAAGCAAATTAAATGAGCTTGTTGTTTTTAACCAAAACTGGTAGGTTGATTCTAAATATTAAAGAGCTGGTCAGTATTTTATGAGTGCCTGCCACAGAGAAAGCCCCAAAAGTGTGCTCTTAGCATAAGCAGCAAGCCAAGGATGGAGGCCTGGGCAGCGAGGAGGGTCGCGCTGAGCCCAGCAGTGCTCCCGAGCAAGCTCCACCCCAGACCCGGGCGGGGGTGGCCTCCGAGCAGGAAGGACGTTGGCAAGGAGCTGCACAAGGAAATGATTCCACTGAGGCAGAAGGAGCCTGAGAATCTCTGGGCCACAACCTATCTTTTTCTCTGTGGAAAGCAGAGGCTGTAGCCTGACTGTATGAATAGTTCACTGTTTCTTTCACAGTGTGGCCGACATGGGACTCTAACCAACACTGACTAAGTAGTTACTAGAAGAAATCATGGAATGATCACCCTATGAAAATGACTGGTGATGACACCATCTGGGGAAACATATTTAAGTAAGATATAAAACAGGTTGCAGATAAAGCAGCCAGCAGAGGCAATGTGTGAAAACCTAAGACAGAAAGCTAAACAACGTAAACACAAGAATCAGCTCTGAATGGCCAGGACATGTGGAGACTTATACAACCACCTCAGATTTCCTTTTCTGTAGAAGACAAGACATCCGGAAGGTGTACCCTGGCCTGTGGGATTTCAAAGATTCTGTGGCTGGCAAGGCACTAGACCTTGGTTTTGGTGTACAAGAATAATCTTCATTTGGGCTGGGATTGTAGCTCAGCGGTAGAACGCTTGCCTTGAATGCATGAGGCCCTGGGTTCGATCCTCAGCATCACATACAAAGCAATAAAATAAAGACATTGTATCCATCTACAACTAAAAAAATTAAAAAAAAAAAAAAAAAGAATAATCTTCATTTGAAAAGCTACCTGCAGGACTTCCTTCCCAGACCTAAGGGAGATGCTCAAGGCAGGGATTATCAGAGGCTAGGTGGTTTGCTCAAGGCTACGTCTAATCAGTAGCAGAACAAGTTCCTGTGGTTCCAAATCCCGTGTCCATTCCAGTCCCCTCGCACCCCATCCTTTGAGAATGGCTCACCTTGTGAAAATCAGCTGCCAGCTAACTCTGAGCTGCAGGGTCCACAGGAACTGCTCACATGCCCACTCAGCCCCCTGACCCCTGTGAACGCAGTATGGTGAATGCTGGAGTGTGTCTTTGAAAGGAGGGGACCAAGGGCCTGACCACAGGAAAGAAGACAACTTGTGACTGCAGTGGAGCTGGGGAGCTGGTTTCAGTGCCTAAAATGGAATAGTTCTGTGGGGCGAGATGTGACATGACTAACGTTCCTCACTGACTTCTGGATTTCTCCTTGGAAATCAGGGCAATGAGAGCAGGTATTTGCTCTTTTTTTTAATTAGAGAAAATTTCAAACATACACAAAAATATAATGTACCATTAAACTGCCTCACACACCGTCTCCAGGCTTGACCTCGACACTCCCTTGTTCTTAACAGATCTGCCTTCCCCCACTTTGTTTCCCTGAAGAAATTAAAAGCCAATGTGTTTCTGAAATATAAGTTTTTAAAAAGCAGAATCACCATGCCATCATCACACCTAACAAAATAAATAATAGTTTCTTAACACCCAGTGCCCAAAGCAAACTCAGATTTTCCCAGCGTCTCAATGTCTTTTGAAGATTTGTTCCAGCCAGGGCCCAAAGCTTCCATACTGCACTGCAGGGGTGAATGGCCGACTCTCCTGATCTGAACAGTCCTGCCTCTTCCTGTCGCCTCCTTGCTGAAGAAGTGGGGGTGCTGCCTTGTACTGTGGCTGCACGGGGCACGCAGCTGTCTCCCAGCCTCTCTGTGCAGAGCCACATGCCACCGCCTCCAACGCACCTCCCTCAAGGCGCTGTATCGTGTCTGCCCACACCTAAATGTGACGATCACTGACGCCGGGGACTAGATGCTGACTGAGACCCTGCAGTGTCTACACTGCATGGCGCATGGTGTAGCCTAGGCTCGGAGCTCTGAGTCAAGCGCCTTCCTGAAACTGAGGACCTTGAGCAGGAGCAAGGTGAGAGGATCAGCTTCAAAACTGCCACCGTCCTCGCACAAGCCAGGCCTCTCAGACTGTCACCCTCCCAGGGTGGCCCCAAGCGGGTGGCGGGGAGAAATCAATCAGGTTGAAAGTTTTTGGCAAAGAAACAACTAAAAATTTTTTAAATTTAAATGGTCTCCAATTCTGTGTCCATGTGGAAGTCATTTTTACTTTACCCTTTTCATGTTATGGGACAGCAGTACCTTTTTCACAAATACAACAGCGTTCATGATGTGTTTAGACCGCCACAGCTGAAGGAATCCACCCATTCAGTGAGTGGTTCTAAATTCTCCCGATCAGCTTGCAGTGGGACAGTGACAGGCCCGTGGGGAACAGGGCTTTACGTTGCTGAATCATCTGTGCAAATTAAGAATCACCTATTGTCAGCAAACAGCCCGGAAGGTCTACCACTCTGAGGAAGTGCTAGCAGGGCAGTAATGCTTTAGGGCCTGTGTGACTGGTTCTAAATGGATTGTGACTGAGTCTAATTTGGAGCAGTTAAGCAAGTGTCTGAGCTCTGTGTGCCATACTAGGTATAAATGTTTTGTAGGAATTAAAAATAATCTTATGGAAAGAACAATATCTCCAAGATGTAGACTAATATTAGGAATTCACAGGAAGGGGCATTAGAGGAGCATGTTTTCTAAGTTAGCCCTATTAAGTCAGTATTTACAGAAACTTTGTCATGGTGTCTTTTGGTAAATTTTATACAAAACCTGAAATATGGCAGTTACGTCTTGATTTACATCCACTTCTGTATCTCTACCATCTAGGTAGAACAGTGCCTCTAGAACCCAGTGTGGGTATATTATTTTGAGAATATGCATGTGTACGCATGCTCTGTGTGGGGGTGTGTGCATATTTATATACACTCATGTATCACTTTGCCCTGCCCCCACAAAGGCCAAGAAGCAGACATACCCCAGCACTGATAACCAGAGCTGGCACTCAGATCTTAGTTTCTAATACTGTTCCCACTGAGAGGAACTAGGGCTCCTCAGAAAAATGCAGATTTTAGGGTTGTAGCAAGAAAATATAAGATGAGCATCTTGTCATGCCAGAAAAGTAAGAATGTGCACTAAAGGGGGTGAAGGGGGAGGGAACTTAGTTTCCAGTGTGGCACGGAAGTCTTCACACCTATCCTCACAGAGAGGAAAAGCTGAGAAACTAAAAGTAAACAATACTTATGTCAGAGAACTGAGGTCCCAGGGGAAACCTCTGCACCCCAAATTGGTCAGACTGACAAATGAACAGAATCTCAAGCTCAGTGGAGCAGAAAGCTCTGCAGAGGTGCTGGGGGAGGGGTGGGGTTTCTGGTCAGGCACCTAAGGAACTTGGAAGGTGCCACTCAGTCACAACGAGTAAAGGGCTGAACGGCCTGAAAAATCAGCTTGTCTTAGATATACCGGAGCAGTAAGAGTGGAGCCACAAGGCTAACCACTGCCCCCAGAACTGGAGCGACAGGCAGATCCAGAGACTCACCACCACAGAACAAAACACAGCACTGCTAGAAAAGCCTAGATGGTAACTTAAAAGTGTCAGAGTCTCAGTGTGGATGAGTCAGAGAGCTAAAAATTCTCGGGACAGGGGGTGGGGTGTGGCTCAGTGGCAGAGCACTTGCCTAGTATGTGTGAAGCACTGGGTTCAATTCTCAGCACCATGTATAAACAAAGCCTGTTAAAAACTAAAAAAATATTTTAAAAAATGCTCGGGGAACCCAACACTTTTATAAGTTTTACTTCTTGTAGCTCCACCAGGAAAAACCCTCCCAGGATCTCGGGAGGAGAGGAGGTGGGAAGTATTATGTTCTGAACACGCAGGCCTGCCTTCAAGAGAAACCATTTCACCAGATCATAATCTACTGAGGGTTTGATCTGGGGAAAGAAAAAGAATATTCAACTCCAGCCAGCTCTAGTCCTCTAATTGGGAAAGAAAATACTCAACTCCAACAAAAACCAGGAACTGGGTACTGGGTACCAGGTTCAGGACTCAGAGAAGAATCAGCTCTGCACCAGTCTGCAGCATCACAGATGAGCACCGGGTGAAGTGCCCACGATTTACAATAGCACAAGAGAGGATGCAATATCACAGATAAACACAGGAGAAGCACCTCAGTAGAAACTGACAGAGTCCTTCAACAGGTTACATGCACCAGCCCAAAGAGGATCCATGCCTGGAAAAGGTCTGAGAGGATTCCAGAAGCTTTAGCTGCACTGACTGAAGAAAGTCCTCCCTATATGAAACTAGGTCACAAAGTCTGGGCGAGATGGCCGATTGTTCAAATGCCCAAATCCCAACGAAAAAAAAAAACAACAACAACAAAACAAGACACACAAAGAAAGAGCCATGATACCTTAAAGGAACAAAAATGTCTGGAAACCGAACCTAACAAAATAGAGACATAGGACTTGCCAGGTAAAGAATCCAAAATCATTGTCATAAGGATACTCAGTGAATTAAAAGAACACAGAAAACCAAAATCAGAAAAGGATGCACTAACAGAGAAGGTCAAGAGTCAGAACTATGAAGAAGGACCAAACAAATTCTGGAACTGAAGAATAAAACAACTGCATTGAAAAGTTCATGGACTCGACAGAGCCTTGCCGAGCAGAGTCGCCAGTGCACCTGGAGACGGGCCTCAGCAGCTACTGAGGCAGAGCAGAGCTGGGAGACCCTGAGGCACTTGTGGGCCACTACCAAACAGAAAAGCATGTCAATCATGGGACTCTCAGAAGGAGAGAAAGTAAAGGGTGCAGAGAACCTATTTGAATAAATAATAATTGAAAGGTTCCCAAACTGAAGGAGAGAGATGGACATCCAAATTCAATCTCAGAGAACTCCAAATAGAAAAAGGAAATCTAGAGACCTATGCCAAGACACATCATAATTAACTGTTAAAAGTGATAGAGAATCTTGAAAGCAGCAAAAGAAAGGCAACATGACACACAAGAGAGCTCCTGTGAGATTTTAGGTGACTTTATCCACAGAAACCTTTTAGGCTACAAGAGAATAGGATGATATATTCAAAGTAATAATGGGGTGGGGGCGCCCAACCAACCAAGAATACTACGCCTGGCAAAACTATCCTTCAAAAACAAAAAGAGGGCTGGGATTGTAGCTCAGCGGTAGAGCGCTTGCCTCGCATGCGTGAGGCCCTGGGTTCGATCCTCAGCACCACATACAAAGCAATAAAATAAAGACATTGTGTCCATCTACAACTAAAAATTAAAAAAAAAAAAAAAAAAAGAAATTAGGACTTTCATGGATAAACAAAAGCTGAGGGAGTTTATCACCACCAGATCTACCCTATAAGAAGAAATACTGAAAAAATATTCCAAGTTGAACTGAAAGGATGATAAATAGGAACACAAAACCACATGAAGACATAAAGATCCTTGGTCAAGATAAAACATACAGACAATCCTATACCACTGTAATGTACCTGAGTAAATCACTTGTAAATCTGGTATAAAAATACTTAAAAGCATGAAATAATCATGAATCTATTTTAATAAATACAAAATAAAAACAATTTGTGTCATCAATATCAAAACAGAAGGCAAACAGTGATATGAAATAGATTTATTTATTCATTCATTCATTCATTCATTCATTTAGTGGTGCTGAGGATTGAACTCAGGGCCTTGTACATGACAGGCAAGCACTCTACCAACTGAGCTATATCCCCAGCTCAAGAAGTAGAATTTTTAATACATAATTTAAGTTAATTCATCAGTTTAACAAAGATCAATAGAAATTTAAGATATTTTATGTAATTACAAAGGTAACCACAAAGAAATTGTGTATAAAATATACACAAAGGGAAATGAGAAGGGAACCAAAAACACATCACTACAAAAAAATTAAATCATGAACAACAAAAACAAATGAAAAGTGAGAGAAATAATGCTCTAAGACAGAAAAATAATTAACAGAATAGTAAGTCTGTATCAGAAATTACTATAAATGTAAATGTAGTAAATAAACCCATTAAAAGACATAGATTGAAAGGACTCAAGTACGAGACATGCTCTCTGTTAGAACTGTACCTAAGCATGCACATTGAACAAGAGTGGAAAAGATAATTCATGAAGATGGCCATCTAAAGGCAGCATGTGTTCTTCTATCAGACAAAACAGACTTTAAGGCAAAGCTGTAAAAATGGACAAAGGATATTATGTAATGACAAAATGATCAATTCACTAGCGAGATAGAACAATGATACACACACGTCCTGTACACCCGAACACATGAAGCGAATGCTGGGAGCACTGCAGGGAGGACGAGCAGCACCATGGCAGCGGGGAGCCACACCACCTGGCTGTCAGTCAGAACGGAACCGGCGCCACGGCAACAGGGCTCTCTGTACACAACAGACCCAGAGCACACCCACCCAGAACAGCAGACAGATACTTTTATCAAGTGCACATGGAGTGTTTTCTAAGACAGACCACATGTTAACAAATTTAGGAAGACTGAATTCACACAAGTATACTCTCCAACCACCAAAGAGACATATTTTAAAAAGAATTAACACCAATCCTTCCCAAACTCTTTGAAAGATTAAAAGAGGAAGTAACACTCCCAAACCTATTCTATTAAGTCAGCATTACCCTAACACAAAAACACAAGTAAAGAAAACCACAGGCCAGTATTTCTTATGAGTATTAATGTAAAATTTCTCAACAAGATACTAGAAAATTGAATTCAACAGCCTACTAAAAGGATTCTACACCATAACCAAGTGGGACTTAATCCTGGAATCCAGAACGGTCCAACATACAAAAGTTAATTTATGTAAAACACCATGCTAACAAGATGAAGGGCAAAACCCATATAATCATCTCACTTGACGCCAACAAAATTCAACCCTGTTTCATAATAGGGAGACTCCATAATCCAAGAATAGAAGGAAACTACCTCAACATAATAAAAGTCACACATAAAAAGCCCATAATTATCATCATACTTAACAAAGACTGAACCCTATTCCTCTAAGATCATGAATAGGGTAAGAATGCCCATCATCACCACTGTTCAACACAGCACTGGAAGGTCTAGCCAGAGCAATTAGACAAGAAAAATTAAAAGGACTACAGATGGGAAAAGAAGTAATTCCACACAACAATCTCTACCAAAATTTCAAGAGGCTTTTTTTTGTCAGTCTGTTTTCAGAAATAGGAAGGTCCATCTGAAAATTATTGTGTTAATAGGGATCCTAAATAGCTAAAAGAACAATGAAAGAGAAGCACACATTTATAAGACTCTCAATTCTCAATTTCAAATCTTACTACAAAGCTGGAGTAATTAAAAGAGTGATACTGACATAGGATAATCGGATAGACCACAGGAATACACCTGACAGTCCAGAAATGACCCATTCATCTAGGGCTAATTTGTTTTTGACAAGGGTGCTCACTAAGCATGGTGGTGCACACCTGTAATCTCAGCTCCTTGGGAGGCCAAGGCAGAAGGATTGCCAATTCAAGGCCCACCAAATAGCTAGTAAGCACTGGGGAATTGCAAACAGTCATGAGATTCCAGTTCACATCCACTATTAGCTGTGATTAAAACAAAAGCAAAAAGTAAAGATGTGGAGAAATTTGAATCCCTGTACACTGGAGCAGTGCAGTGCCTGCAGAGGACAGCACAGCAGAGTGAGGCTGACAGCACTCCTTGAACTGTGCCCCAAAGCACTGACACCAGGTTGAACAACTTAAAGACATTTCCATACCACTGCTCGCGGTACCATTAGTTACAATGGTCAAAGGTAGAAACCACCCGAGTGTCCACTACCAGATGGACACATAAATAAAACATGGCCAAAACATACAATGGAATATTACTCGGCAGAAAAAGGAAAGAAATTCTGATGGGTGATACAACATGCATGACCCCTGGGAACATAAAGCTAAGTGAAGTACCTCAGGGAAAAAAGGCAAACCACTGTAGCTGGACTTATGTGAGGTGAATTCACAGCAGCAGAATGGGGCTGCCACAGGCTGGTGGGAGGAGGCAGTGACAGCTGCTATTCAATGGTGTGGGGTTTCAACTCGGGAAGATAAAAAGTTCTGGAGATGAATGTGGTAATGGCTGCCTCACAATGAGAGTGTGTTTACTAATACAGTTGTACACTCTAAATGGTTAAAATTACAAATTTTATGTTATATGTATTTTACTGCATTTAAAAATGAATACAATAGCCGAGTGCAGTAGCCCACGCCTGTAATCCCAGCACTTAGGGAGGCTGAGACAGGAGAATCGCAAGTTCAAAGCCAGCCTCAGCAACGGCAAGGCACTAAGCAACTCAGTGAGACCCTGTCTCTACATAAAACACAAAATAGGGCTGGGGATGTGGCTCAGTGGTCGAGTGCCCCTGCGTTCAATCCCTGGTATCCAGGGGAATAAAAAAATGAATACAATAACTTGTACAATAACTTGTATAGTGGGCTTGACAAATCTATCTTTAACTCCATGTGAGAATGCAGGTTGGGCACAGCTAAACACAGCCATAGACGCACGAGGTGGGACCCGCTCTGTCAGATCTAACCTACACCTACTGGAATTGAGACGATGTGACACTGAAGTCTGGATATGCAGTAAGACCAAGGGAAGTCCAGAAACAAACAACAGGCATTTTCAACAGCTAGTTCTGGAATAATTAGATATCCTTAAGTGAAAATATCAAATTGGGAAAAAAAACTTAAATTGGATTCCCATTTAATCAATTCAGGTGGATTAAAGACCCAAACATGAAAGGTAAAAGTACGAAGCTTTCAGGAGATAGTACAAAAGAATACCTAAATGATCTTGGGGTGGGAGAAGAATGTTTTTAAAAAGTGCAACGACACTACCACAGAAGTCAAGAACCTTAGGCCTTGAGGAGCTGGGAGTCAGGAAAGAGCACATGCAGGACAGGGAAGAGTGAACCGCCACACGGGCCGCTCAGTACAGAACTATCCCAGTACAGAACTATCCAGAACTATACAGGCGTGAGCGGGGCAAGGAGCACAGTCAAACAGAGGGCACGAAAGGTGTTCGTGGAAGGGAAAATCCAGTCAGTGAATGATGTGAGCAGACATCTACCTCACCGGCAGGAGGGAGGTGGGAGTCGAAGCCACACGAGGGCTCTACCAGCCCACCAGAATGGCTGAGACGTACGTCTGTCATACACAGCACTGGTGCACAGGTGCAGCACCAGGAACTCCCGAAAGTGCTGGCGGGAGTGGGAACCAGCGCCACCCACCACTCTGGAAATAATCTGGCCACACCAAATAAAGCCGAAGAGAGCACCCACCCATGATCCCCTGAAGGGTTCTGCATGCCCCCAAGGACTCAAGTGCATGTGTCAGGACATACGGACAGAACGCTCTCAGAATCGCAGTCTACAATGGCTTTACACTGGGAAAAACTCAAATGTCTGTTAAGTGAATGAGCTACACCTACATGCAGTAAGTAGACTAATTTGACAAAAAATATTAATAAATTAGGTCAGAAAAAGTACAATTCAGAAATAGGCAAAAATCAAAGCATTTTTCTGGGTATATATACATATGTGGTAAAACTTAAGAAAGGCAAGGAAACGAGTGCCACGAGCCAGGACAGTGACTGCCTGCAGCAGGGAGGAGAGTCCCACCTGGAGCAGAACGTGACACATTCCACGTGCTGCGAATGCTCTCCTTCCTGAAGTGTGTGTTTCCACAGATGCACGCCTTGTATCCTGTCCTGTCTGCATGCCATGCCTCACAGGCTAATGAAAGGGCCGTCAGGATGAACTGCTCTCTGTGGATGGGCTGTGCTGGCTGGTGCACGGTCTCACTGACCTGGAGTGGCGGTTCTCGGCCCTGCCGGCCTGTGTGTCAGGAGCACTGACTCAGCTTTGCACTCGGCTCCCCGAGCTGCACCACTTGGCTTCTAGGGAGCCACACTCCTTGGACTTTTCTCCCAACTGTTCCCTCCCTCTCGTCTCCACTGCTATCTTCTCGTAATGCTGGCGTTTCCCAGAGTCTTCAATATCATTCTCTTTGTGCTCACGCTCTTGGGAATCTCAAGCAGCCTCATAATTTAAATCCATCTTTACGCCACTATCTCCAATTCAGTCCCTCTCTTAAACTCCACCCTCACTCATACTGTCCAGGTATGAGTGAAATTCCACATGTCCAAAAAACCATGCTCCCAACATCCCCACGCCTGTTCTCACATGTTAACCACCCCTATGTCTATGTCAGTGCCTTCCTTACTTAGAAGGTCCACACTGCCTATTGCTCAGACCAAAAACCACGGAGTTGTCTTAGTCCGCTCTCCTGCAGCCAGTCCATCCACAAATCCAGTTGGCTGAAAGCCTGGCATATCCACACTCTGAGGGTTTCTTCACCTCGCCTGGGGCCAGTACGCTGATCCAGGCCACAGGGATGTCACACTTGGGTTACTGCCGTAACTTCCCATCTGGTCTCTCTGCTTGCACCTCTGACCCTCGGTAAGTTTGTTCTTCACAAGCAGCAGAACAACCTTTTACACCCAAGGAAGCTGCTGTCTCTCCTGTTCACCATTTACACCAGCTGCTCATTTTACTCAGGAAAAGCCAGCGCTGCCTATCCTTTTAGCCCAGAGCAATCTTAACATTGTCTTTAAAAAAAAAAAACTCGTTTTTTTCTGGGTTTAAGAAATGCAAAAATAAATAAACAAAATTGAGCTTTAAAAAGTGATTCCTAAAACTTGTCTTCATTATATTCTGACCTGAATAAATTTTAACCAATGAATACTCTAAAATGACAGCTCACTACAGTTTCACACATGTATTTGTCTGTTTATTTTAACATAATGTTTTTTTCTTATTAAATTTTTTATTTTTTAAATAAAATAACAGTAGTTGTAAATGGAAAAAAAAAACCCACATTTTATTACTTTGGAAATAAAACTTTTGCAGAAATGTTTTAATGCCACCATCTGTTTCCCCCCTTCATTCCCTACACTCGCTCCACTGAATCAAAAAACAGACTATTTTTACTGGTACAAGAAAGTGAAAAGTCTGGGAAGTACTAGCCAAAAAGTTTAACAAGCATGTGCCTGTATCAAGTTCAGTAAAGCAAAGAGAAGGGACACTACATTGGCCATAGAACACACCCACAACACCCTCCCCAGCTTACTGGTAGGTGACACAGAAGTTCTAAGCCTCTCAGACCCTCTGTTCCATCTACAGGGAAGGAATAATTAAATGAGATGATGCATGTAGAATATACAGCCATAGTAGCTACCCACGTTTTCAGTTAATACCACACTACATGGTATGTGATAGAAGAGAGACGGGGGGAAGAGAAGCCAACCACCCTGGTACAGAGAATTGCTTAATTCCCCAACACTATTCAGAACTGGTAGCACGGGGTGGGGACAGAAAGCACTCGGGGAAGCTCACTACTGTCTTACATTCCCTGTGACGTGTACCCTTTCCTGCTTTCACCAGGGGGCCACAGCAGAATCCATGTCCCACAAATGCCCACTGATTCTCACCAGCCTGCCTAGGGCTAGGCAGAGGTGGCAGGGATTCCAGAGGCAATACCAGAGCATGGTCATTACACACTCTGAAGTGAACTGTCATTTACAAGACAAAACATTCACTCACCTTTCTTGAATTTATGTACAGGGAGTTTCTTAAGTTGATCTTTACGAAGTCTATTTCTTCTAGCTCTGTGTCTGTCCTGGACAAATTTTGTGATCTAAAGATAAAAGGAAAAAAATAAAAAAAGAGTCAGATATTAAGCATACAAATAGGAATGGCTATTAAAATGACAAATATCTTTTAAGTTTCTGGATAGCTGCTGCAAACTACTCAATTTATTTAAATCCTAATTACAATATTATTATAAAGCATTAAATTAAAAGTGATTAGTTAATTCATATATTATCCTTTGAATTTTTTATTTATTGATCTTGATCATATTTCCCGATACATTATAAATAACCTATAACTGCTTGCTTACAAAAATACAAATAATAGACTATTACAAAGATTTCAATGGGTCAAAAAGAATGAGAAGCTGAGATTCCTTTGAAGATACAAAGTAATAAAATTTTCAAACAGATACCTATTAGTCACTGCACTTTTAGTTCCAGCAGTATAATGGACATAACATTAAATACTTCTACTACATGTTTTCAGAAATGTAAGACAAAGCACATAACACATTTTATAACCTCCTAGAGTTGCAGGATGAAAAGGAAGTCTGCAAGCCCAGAACCAAGTACAAAATCAGCAGCCCTCAGGAAAATGTGACAGGCTTGACAACGTCAGAGTTAAGGATTTCTGTCCTCAAAAGGCAGTTGAAAGATAAAAGACTCCACAGACTCGGAAAAAATATTTCCTAACTGCATACATAATAAGGAATCTGCACCCAGGACGTATAAAGAATTTTCAACATTGCGTTTTTAAAAAGCCACCCACCAGAAAAAAACGAATGGTTACTGACCCACAAAAGAAACACACATGGCAAGTAGGCACTTCAGAGATCCCCCAGCACCAGCACCGGGAGACAAACCTGAAATCACAGCTCAGCACCAACGGCAGGCACACGTCCTCCAGCAGGCGCACCTGCACCACCAACAGGGGCACGTCCTCCAGCAGGTATACTAGCACTACTGACAGGCATACCATCCTCTAATAGGTACATTGGCTGAATGACCAAACTTTAAAAGACGGACTATGCAAGTGTTGATATGAAGGGGAGAAACCAAATTCTCATTACTACTGATGAGACACAAAATGGTACAACCATTTTGGCAATTTCTTATTAATTTAAAAATACACATCATTTGATTCACTCCTAGATATGCCCACTGAACAGAAATAAACACGTATGTCCATACAACTTGTACATGACTGCCCATGTCAATTTTATTTGTAGTAGTTAAAACTAGTTTTAACCTAGAAACAATCCAAACACTCACCAATAAGCAAATGGAAAACGGTGGAATATTTATACCACAGAATACAACTCAGCAATAACAAGATGAATAATCAATACACCAAATTACATGAATCTCAAAATAATCATGGCAAGATGAAGAAGGCAGATGCAGGAGTACACATTCTTTATGATTTGATTCATATAAAGCTGCAGAAAAAAACAGTCTAGTTCACAGTGTACAAAACCAGATTTGTGGTTGATGATGGGGGGGGTCCTGGAAGGGCTGAGAGGGAGAGGCAGCTGGGGAGCAGGAGGGAACTTGCTGAGGTGACAGACACTTCGCTCTTCACTATCTTGGCTGTAGTGATGGTTGTGTGTGTGAGAGAGCGAGCGAGCGCTGACGAAATTCTACAATATGAGTATGTATGGTTTACTATTTGCCAATCATACCTCAACAAATGCTTTTAAAAGCTTAATAGTCGCCATTAAAGAATAGCAATATAAGTTTTCAAGTCAACAAGAGAAAGTAAAAGTTAAGCAATACAAATTTACACAGAAGACAAAAACAATAAAACACAAATAATATGGATTAATCCAGATATATGCATGACCACCATCACTGCCAATGGATTAGGTTCATCAGTTTCTTCTTTTAAAGAAGTACATCATTATTGTATAAGGAAAACATTCCAACTATATGCTACTTACAAGACAAGACTAAAACTGAATGACACATTAAGGCAAAAATAAAAGTAAAAAAATAAATAGGGCACTTTGGGAGGCTGAGACAGTAGAATCGCGAGTTCAAAGCCAGCCTCAGCAATGGCGAGGCACTAAGCAACTCAGTGAGACCCTGTCTCTACATAAAACACAAAATAGGGCTGGGGATGTGGCTCAGTGGTCGAGTGCCCCTGAGTTCAATCCCTGGTACCCCCTCCTCAAATAATAGTAAATAAATAAATAAATAGGTAAAGATAAGCCACAGACAATATTAAGCAAAAGAAAAGCTAGTGTATCAAGAAAAAAGAACACAAAGCAATAATCATTAGGAGACAGTCACCATGGTGACACGAGGCCTTCACTTAGAAAGCAGACTGGGGTGCAGCTCAGCAACAGAGCGTCTGCCTCACATTCGCAAAGCCCTGGGTCAGCCCCCAGTTCCAGCACTCCCCCTCCCCCGCGAAAACACCAAGGCTATGGGTGAAACACACAAATCCACGGGCCTATTAATTCACAGCTCAAGCAGACAAAAAATTTAAAAGACTCTAGACCTGTGCTGTCCAACAGGGTAGCACCTGGTATGTCAGTACTGAGCACTAGAAACAGTCAGTCCAAACTAAGATGTGCTCTAAGAGAAGTCAAGAAAGCAATCCCATTTACAATACAATAGTAAACAAATAAATAATAACCTAGGAATAAATTCAACCAAAAAGGTGAAAGAAAATTATAAAACACTGATGAAAGAAATCAAAGAAGGCACATAAAACTGGAAAGACATCCATGTTCATGGATTGGAAGAATCAACATTGCTAAAATGTCCATATTGCCCAAATTGAAAGATTCAATGCAACTTCTATCAAAATACCAATGGAATTCTTCATAGAATTAGAGAAAACCATTCTTAAGATTTTTATGGAATCACAAAAAACACTGAGTAGCCAAAACCATCTTGAGCAAAAAAAACCACAGCAGCTGCTGGCGCACTGGCTCACGCCTATAATCCCAGCACTTTGGGAGGCTGAGACAGGAGAATCGCGAGTTCAAAGCCAGCCTCAGCAGTGGCAAGGCATTAAGCAACTCCATGAGACTCTGTCTCTACATAAAACACAAAATAGGGCTGGGATGTGGCTCAGTAGTCAAGTACCCCTGAGTTCAATCTCTGGTATCAAAAATTAAAAAAAAAGAACAAAGCACGAGGCATTAAGATACCTGACTTCAAAACATTTCAAAGCTGTAGTAACCAAAACAGTGTGGCATTGCCCTAAACACAGACACACAGAACAAGGAACAGAACAGAGCTTAATGGCACACCCAGGTGCCGATAGCCAGCTAATGTCTGACACGGTTGTTAATGCTCTCTCCAATAAATGGCTCTGGGAAAACTGGATATCCACCTACAGAAGAATGAGGCTAGGCTCCTACCTCTCACCAGTTACAAGAATAAACTAAAATGGACTATAGACTTAAATGTAAGACCTGAAACTATTACAGGAAAACATAAGGGAAATGTTTTGGGGCATTCGAGTGGTAATAATTTTTTGAATGGGACTCCAAAGGTGCAGAAAATCAAAGTAAAAATAGACAAATGAGATTATATCTAACTAAAACCTTCTGCACAGCAAAAGGTAACAGAGTGAAGATACAACCTATAGACTGGGAGAAAATATTTGCAAACTATACATCTGACAAAGAGTTGATGGATGTCCAGAATGTGTAAGAACACAGAAAATGTAACAGCAAAACATCCTGATTTTGAAAAATGGCAAAAGATCTAAATGCACATTTTTCAAAAGATGACATAAAAATGGCCAAATGGTACACAAAAAAGGCTCCACATGACAAATCATCAGGGAAATGTAAATCAAAACCACATGAGATATCAACTCACACTACTAAGAACGGCAAACACCAAAAGACTACAGACAACCATGCTGGTGAAGACGTGGAGAACATGGGGCCTTGCACACTGCTGGAGGGATGCCAATCAGCACTGTCGTAGAAAACAGCATGGAGGTTCCTTGCAAAGTTAAGACGGAGCCACCATCTGATCCAGCAGTCCCACTGCTGGGCATCAGGAAAGGAAATCACCCCTTCAAGAGACGTCTGCACTCCCGTGTTCACTGCACTCTACTTGCAAGAGCCGCAAATGGGAGCAGCCTACGTACCTGTCAACTGAGGGATGGCTAATACACACACAACATCCTCCACGCGTGACAACGCGGACGGAAGTGGAGGTCACTGTGCTAAGAGAAGCAACCCGGCACAGAAAGACAGCGCCCATGCTCCCACTCACATTCGAGTCTAGTACGTTCATCTCACGGCAGTTGAGAGTAGAATGGTGGTTGCCAGAGACCAGCCACAATGTGCGTACCGGCAAGAATGTGACTGGCGGGTACTGGGTCACAGCCAGACAGGAGCGAGAAGCACTGTGGTGCCTTGCACAGGAAGGTGACCGTAGACAACATGTCAAGAGCTAGAAGAAGGATTCCAGAAGTTTTCACTACAAAGAATTAATGCAAGCTTGAAGAGCTAGAAATGTTTAGCCCTGCTGAAACATGTGCAGTGTATACGTGTACTCAACATTATTACATGGTGATCCATTAAGTATGAACAAATTTTGTTTTTATGTATTTATTTTAAAAATAAAATTTAAAAAACTGCAGTGTGCTTTAAGAATAAAATATACATCAGATTGCAAATATTTAGTATAAAGAATGTAAAATATAATATTAACTGAATATTGAAATACATTTTAGATAATTAAGTTAAATTATTAAAATTAATCTCTCATTTTTTTTTTACCTTTTTAAATCTGATCACCAAAAGAACTAGAGACAATTATGGTTGCACAATTCTGTGGATATACTAAAAACTAAACTGCAACTTCAAATGCATCAGTTTTATGTTGTGGAAATTTCTTCTTAATAAAGCCACTAGATTTCTGTTAAAAACTAAAAAAACAAATCCACGAGTTTGAACCAATGGACAAATAACTCTGCATTCCATGGATCTTTTTTCTACATAGGTAGTATTTTAAAAATTTAACCAAAAAAAACTATGCTACAAAGCAGGTGTCTGAAAATAACAAAAGAATCTATGACATATGTTTTCTTAAGGCAATGCAACTGAAGCAGAAATTAATAGGAAAAGAAGATACTAAAACATGTGTCTTAAACTTTAAAGTTTTAAAGTTTAAAACTTTACTAAATAATTCAGAGTCATAGAACAGATCATAATGGATAGCTGTTTTCCCATAGGGCCTGTATCCTTGGTGGGCTTCTTCACCACCTAGATTTGAAGCAACATGAGAAATAAGAGCATATACTGGTAGATGGAGGAAGGTGAAGTAACTCACTCACTGGAGAAAGAAACAACTTCCAGCTAAGCCACAGAACTGAGTTTTCCTAAGCACTCAGCCTTGCCTACACCCCGCTCCAGACCTACAAAACCCACCCTGGAGATGCTGAATGAGCATCTGTACCCTGATGAAAGGGTGGTCCCCAAGAAAGAAGGTGGAGCTGAGTCAAGTCTGTCCAATCTACTCTTCCCACACACCACAGGGATAGGGGACACTTCCTCTCCCTCAAGACAGAATGGGTAAAAGGGCAGAGGAAGGCTAGGAGTGGCAGTAACTGAGCTCTACCTCACACAGTTGCAAATATCAAGAGGGGTAAGCAAATATAACAATAAAACTTTACAATTTAAATCAAATGAAAATAAAATATTCCTTATCAAAAGTCATGGGTTACAACTAAAGTTATTGTTAAAGATAAATTTATAACACATGCACATATTACAAAGAAAAAATCAGTAAGCATTCAGATGAACGAGCTTGAAATCGAAGATAACTAAATTCCGTGGAAGAAGACGATACCAAGGATGAGAGCAGAGATGCACGATGAAGACAAAGAAGAAAGTGAATAGTTCAGAATTTAAGTTCTACCAAGATTTTAGCTGCTTGGTATCAGGGATTTCTAGGAATTTTGTTCACTGATGAATCTGCAGATCCTAGAGCAGCGTCTACCTAAGTCTGGGTACAGAATAAACATTTACTTGATGATGTCTACTTCTGTGAAAGACTGATGACACATAAACATTTGTCAACACAGTGCCAGGCACAGTGGCCCTGGAACAGAGCTCATTCCCCAGGTAGGAATTCTCTTAGAATCATGAGTACATGGATATCATAACTCATGCTATCCCACCGTATTCAAAACAATTTCTTAGGGGCTGGGATTATAGCTCAGTGGTAGAGCGCTTGCCTCGTATGCATGAGACACTGGGTTGGATCCTCAGCACCACATAAAAATAAACAAATAAAGATATTGTGTCCATCTACAACTAAAATATATTAAAAAAACAATTTCTTAGAAATACAGCTTAGTAAAAAGCAGAAAAATATCTGAATATACATGAAACTATGAAAGAGGTCACTAGACTTAGAAGATTTTATAGGCAACTCCCACAAAAAAGTCAGCTAAAAGATAATCCCAATTTTATATTTTAAAAAAAACTTTCAGAAAAGAGAATAAAGAGAGCTTTAGTTTTATAGAGCTAGAATAATTCTGATTGGCTATTTCTGTGTTTTTTGAAATCACAGTAAAACACACACTGCACTATCTTATCCATCTTCCAGTGCCCGCCGCCGCTTCACCACCCGCCCACACAGCTCTCCATCCGCACAGTGGAAAGTGCCCATTATGCAGCCACTCCCCAAGCTTCCCTGCCCCTGGTGCCTCCTGACTACTGCTCCGCTTTCTGCTTCTATCAGCTTGACCACCTCATGCGAGTGGAATCAGGCAGTGCTTGTCTTCCTGAGACTGACTGACTTTAATTAGCGTCATGTCTTCGAGTTTCACACACCGGTCTGGGGACACAGCTCAGTTGGTAGAGTGCTTGCCTCTCATGCACAAGGCCCTGGTTCAGTCCCCAGCACCACGCGCGCGCGCACACACACACACACACACAGTTTCACAATACTGTTGCATGTGTCAGCATTTCCTTCCATCATAACGCTAACAGTTCACTGTATCCATCCACCTTATTAACGGACACTTAGGTCGCTTCCACCCTGGCTACTGCCGAAGATGCTACTTATGAACATGGATATATAAATCTATGTTCAAGTCTTTGCTCTCAGTCCTTTTTGGCCTAATATACACAGAAGTGTAACTGTCAGATCACATGGTAATTTTATGCTTGATTTTTGGAGAACTGCCGTCCTGTTGTCTGTAAGTGGATCTTATAGTCCCACCAATACTACTCACAGGACTGTCTAAGTTTTGATTGTCAAGGTTATTCTAACTCCATAAAACTCAAGATTGTTCTTACCTGGATATTCAGATTGCCAATACTTTGAAATTTTTGCATCTATATCCAAGTATAAGACTGATCTATATCAGAAATCTAAATAATCCAAAAATATGAAAACAAACTTATACAACATAACCAAATAGAATTTACCCCCAGAATACCAGGATGTTTCAATTTTAGAAAACAGATTCATGGCACCCAGCACATGAACAGAACAAAAGAGAAGATCAAAGACCTATGACAGAAGAAAGATGTATAACCCAACACCCACTAGATAAGCAGACACTGCTTTTTCCCTTGGTTTTACCAAAAAAGATAGCAAGATGTCAAGTGGTAGGAGGTACAATAACAGTTACCCATTTCCTGTTCCTGACTTCCCAGGGAAGTCTTCTAATATGTCACTATTTAATAATACTTATTCTAAGTTTTTATCAGCTTAAAACATTTACTTCTATACATAATTTACTAGTGGCATTTTTGTTTGTTGTTTGAGTTTCTAAATTTTCTATATTTCCTTGCTTTTATATGGAAAACCCAAGGAAATCAGCAAATCACTAAAATAGAAGAATCCAGCAAGTTTGTAGATACACAAAAATATACATAAAAATCAAAGATGTACAATGTTGAAATCCTGGTTTCTTATTACAGCTCTCTAGTAAAAGGAATTTTCCTTCTAGAAAAAATGGCTGAGTTTAGGATGGGGACAAGAGAAACACAAAATGAGCCTACAGCATGGACCAGAGGAGACTGGAGTAGAAGAGGGGAAGGAGAGGAGAGGCAGGAGGGACGAGAAAGGGGAGGAGCTGTGGGATGACCCCAACCCATGCTGCCTGCAGGTATGAGTGGTCACAAGAAGTCTAACTGTTACGCACAACTATCATGCAGCAATCAGAAATCTAATTAATGAGCCGAGTGCAGTAGCGCTCGCCTATAATCCCAGTGACTCGGGAGGCTGTGGCAGGAGAATATCAAGTTCAAACCCAGCCTCAGCAACTTAGCAGGACCCTGAGGAGCTCAGGGAGACTCTGTCTCCAATAAAATATAAAAAAGGGCTGGGGATGTGGCTTGGTGGTTAAGCGCCCCTGGGTTCAATCCCCAGTACCAAAAAAACAAACAAACAAAATTAATTAATGGAAGTAAGACCAATAGAAGAGAAGTAGACCAGCAGGTGAGGGCAGGGAGAAGGGGAGAGAGGAGGGCAGTACTGGGGACTGACGTGGAGCAGATGATGGTACGAGCACTGGATCACGTCAGAATGAACCCTGCTGTCCTGTGCAACTATAACGCATAATAAAAAAAGAAGCTTAAAAACAAAAGGATGGGGGTCAATCAAAGGAATATCGGACTCACATTTAACAAGAAAAATAATGTAGTAATGGGTTATAACCCAAGCACAAAATAAATACACCTGAATGCATAATATAAGTGATTGAATGAATGAATGCTGAAAAGAGGAAAGTCTTCCTTACAGAAGCATTTCAAATAATAGATCAGATACTTCCTGCTCCAAGAGGTAGACTTAATTCCTGAGGCCCCACCCTTAGAGTAAGCTAGGCACAGTGCCTCATTTCTAAAGAAAGGGGTACTAACTTCACAAAGGGGAAGCTTGGCAGATGCTGCCTACCTGATGGTGGAAGGGCTACACCATCCAGGCTGGTACCTGCACATCATGGACCCCCGACCCAGGGGTGAGAAAACACCCTTCACCTCTGTGCTGATGCTCCATTTGAAAAACTTAACCCAGTCTAATCACCGAGGGAAAAAAAGCAGATTGGCAGACCATCCTACATGGTACCTGGCCAGCAGTCCTCAAGACCACCAAGTTCATGAAAAACAAGGACAAACTGAGAACTGCCACAGCTCCAAGCAGACAGGGAGATGTAACACCACCATGTGGACCACGAGGCCGGATCCTGGGACAGAAGCACGTTGGTGAACACGCCCATGAAATCCAAACAAAGGGTGGGCTTGGTCAACAGGAATGCACCAACGCGAACTTCTTCTCTTTGACAAATCATGTAGAATATCGGGCTGGGATTGTAGCTCAGCGGTGGAGCGCTTGCCTCGCATGCGTGAGGCCCTGGGTTCGATCCTCAGCACCACATATAAAGCAATAAAATAAAAACATTGTGTCCATCTACAACTAAAAAAAATTAAAAAAAAAAACTTAAAAAAAAAAATGTAGAATATCAACAATGGGGAAAACTAGATGAGCAATGTATAGGAGCTCTTTTCTTTGAAACTTTCTGTAAACTTAACATTACTTCAAAATCAAAAGTTTATTTTAAAAACTCAAAGTTTTTATATCTTAGTAATAACTAATTAGAAATGCAATTTCAAAAATCTTTTATAATAGCAAAAAAAGAAAAAACTCTTTATGTAATAAGTCTAACAAGACACAGAAGATTTACAGAAAAAATGACTAAAATGATAGATGTAAAGGACCTAAGTAAATGAAAAAATATCACAATATCATGGGAAAATTAAACATTTCAAGATGGTACTTGACCTCTAAATTAACCTATAACTTCAATATGATAATAAACTCACTGGATGTTAATGTAAGTATTCTTTATGAAAAATAAGCAAACATTTAGAAGAGTGGTATTGCTTTATATTTCTGCAAACGTCTTTGACTATGTGTGAAGGGAACGCAGAGGGCTGCTCATCTGCTGTCTCCCTGCGTTGTTACCCCTCGGCCTCTAGAACCTCCGCCACACCTCCTAGGGGAAAGAGAAGGACAGGCGAGGGCACCCTGTGCGCAGCCTGCTCTGGAGGACGATGTGCTCTCCCCTGCCCTCCAGCCTTCAGTCTTCCTGTACATTTTAACACAAAAACCCTCACCTGCATGGGAGCTGAAGGGTCTGATGGACGCTCACATCCAGGACCTGCCGACACTCACTACACTTCATCATGCATCTGCTCCTCTGTCTGCCCCCCAGTATGTCTTACTTTGATTCCTCTTTATTTTCTACAATACATTTCAAAGTAAGTTGCAGATAACAGCATACCTCCCCCAAACACTAAAGCACAGGCTTCATCACTTAAAAGGTTTGCTGTTGTTTTCACAGTTCCTTTGCTTTCTTTTGAGGTACAATTCACATACAATGAAATGCACAAAACTAAGGATGCGACTGGGTGGATTCAGACAAATGCCATACCTCTGTGCAACCCAAGCCTCTATCAAGACACAGAATGTGACCCTCCCCTGAAAGTTCCTCACGTCCTCCTCAGCAAACTCCTAGCCCTCTCCCCACGAGCGACAGCTGTTCTGGTCTCCACTCGTGTTATCTTTGCTTTTCTGGAACTGCACACACATGGGCAGACAATAGCAGGCACCCTTCTGTGTCAGGCTCCTCTCATCCAGCACAAGGTTTTCAGATCCATTCATACCACTTTTTTTATGATTATTAAGAGTTGATTCACCTACCATGAAAATGACTATCAAGATGAGACAGATGCCTACGATGATGAGGAAGGGGATTAAATAGTACTCCAGAGGAAGGCTGAATTCTGGAACCAGAATAACGTGGCCCCTGGAAGAAAGCAAAAAGCAAGCACTGATTATGAGGAAGTGCTGTCAAATTATGAGGTTAAATAAAATCAAGTAAAAATATGTTTTAAAAGACACATGGGCATTACAATTCAGCCACTACACACATTTCATTTTCTTATTTTCTAGGATTGAACCCAGGGTGCTTTACCACTGGGGATAGCCCCATCCTTATTATTTTTAATTTTGAGACTCAGTCTCACTGGGTTGCTGAGGCTGGCCTCAAAGTTGTGATCTCCTGCCCCAGCCTCCTGAGTTGGTTACAGGCACGCACCGCGGCAGCTGGCTACACATCTCATTTTCTAATAAACAATTTCCAGTAAGTGAAGGGATGCTTTTTATATCAGGTCTACTTTCCATATTTTTCAAAATAATTTGCCTATATAATTAAAAGAAGATCCTAGACTGGGTGAAGAAAATCAGTCCATCAATACTATTCACTTCCTTCTGTGGAAAAACAGACACCACTGACAAGAGCGCTCCATGCCTCTTCCCAACATCCTTCCCGTGCAGCTGCTGCACCGCTGACATCTCTCTTCTCCACTGCTTTGACTCAAATAAACAAACTACAGAAATACGTGTGCCGTGGAAGTGGAAGGTCTCATTCCCCTGGGTTATCAACCATGTTATTAGCTACTGTGACATTACTATTAGAAAAACTGGCAGGGACCCATGGAATAAAAATCGTAATCAGAATAATTACACTATTCGTTGCATAAGCAATTTTTACATGGCATCAAAACTGTGCATAAAAATCTCCTTAGTCTAGGGAAGGGTCTGTGTAATGTCTAGCAATGTGACTGACAGCTAACTGCATGGGGTCCATAATGCCGGGCTAGGATGGTGCCAGCAACAGCTACTCTGTTACCCATTATTGGGTGGTGGATTTTGTTTGTTGGTTTGGTTTTTTAAATAAAGCCAGGTACTTCATAATACAAAGTTTCAGGGTAAAATAATAATTCGCAGTATAAAAGGTGAATAAAAGAAGGTGGATTCTCCTTCCCCCATGATGGAGGAGGTACTCAGGATTCTTCTGTTCTTAAGAAAAAATTCATGAAAGCAAACTATTTCTATTCATGGTATTATTTATTATATTCACATTCAAGAAGTTCTATTGAGCTTCACCAAAAACAAATACCAGGAATAGTCCTCCAAAATTTAAACACCTTCCCCAAACTGCCAAGATTGCTTGAACACAAGTGGTCTTTTTTTCTCTCTTTTCTTTTCTTTCTTTCTCTCTTTTTTTTAACTTCAGTCACTTTCCAGCAGAATGACAAAGAATTTCACATGCATTTTTTTTGGTAGCTTTAATCATCAGTGTTAAAAAGACAAGTGAAGCAGGCCTGGGCTTATCTATTTGGTACCATCTCTTCCAGCAGGTCAAATCTGTAAATAATGTCCCTATTCTTGGCACAAACTCTGAGACTGCCACGAGCCAATGTTACCACTTCTAAGTACAAAGGGCCTTTCTGTGAGCTGCTAATCCTCTGTAGCTGCCCCACTCCACCCCATCTACCTGCTATAAATTAACATTGCTGGGATTTAGAAGCTAGACTACTGCACAGCCTCAATTTAACCGATGGTAGCTTCTTCATATCTCAGCAGTAAAAATGCTTACACCTTTTATATTCTGGTCTTCTCTTCTCTTTATGTTTCTGACCTCCTAAGAAGTATTAGATTTGTACAAGATAAATAAACACTGTCCCATAAAACAAGCCCCAGGGTTGCTCAGAAATAAATGAGCTGCTAGGTAAGAAGAAATAAGCTGAAAAGAACAGTCCCAGTGAACTAGAAATCAACTCATCTTAGTAGAAACTTCCTGTGTGCTTGTAACTACAAAAATGAAATCAACTCCAGAATCTTCCAGAAGCAATTTTGAATTCACTAGCCTGATTCTAATATTTGACACTTTATTAATGCTTGCCTGCTGTATTTTAAGTAATTTCAGTTTGCCGCTAAGATACGGTATGATGATTTTAAATGGTCCATGATGAATAAAAGGGGAACACCTTGAATTAAGAGCTGATGCACAAGCCGGGCGCGGTGGCTCACGCTTGTAATCCCAGCACTTAGGGAGGCTGAGACAGGAGAATCGCGAGTTCAAAGCCAGCCTCAGCAATGGCGAGGCGCTAAGCAACTCAGTGAGACCCTGTCTCTATATAAAACACAAAATAGGGCTGGGGATGTGGCTCAGTGGTCAAGTGCCCCTGAGTTCAATCCCTGGTACCAAAAAAAAAAAAAAAAAAGAGCTGATGCACATGCAGGACGCTGCATTGTTTACCCCTGGGGATTGCTAATGGGACGGTGAGGACACAGGGTGTCAGTCCTGTGGCTCTGCTTCTGTTTGCTCCGAAGACTCAGGTCTCCCACAGTGGAGCCTACAGTCACCCTTGTCCTGGTCCCAGACTAATCTGTATTTGAAAAAAGGAGGTATTAAAATAGCTTTAGTAAGTACCTTAGCACCTGCCTCCATGTCCACTCCTGAGGACAGTACACTCCAGGAGCTAAAGTGGAGTCCCAGTGACCCAGGAAATAAGGCCTTACTTTCCTCTGCGTGTGTTCCCAGGCTCATTTCAAATGAGTGCTGAGACCTAAGCTTCTTAACAGTATCTCCCAACCCTGCTGTTCACCGAGGCCTTGCCTTCTGGTGTGCTCTGACACCTGACCCCCACCGTACCAACTACAGAGCTTCAGTGGACTTACAGCCACAGCACAGCTTCGGGCCTACAGACCAACAGTCCAGGGGACAAGCTGTGCTAGAATCGCACCCCACTACTGCCTCAGCTGACTCCCTGCACAAACCCGCTGCCCCTTTCAGACAAAGCCCGTGGCTGTCTCGCCCCACATCCTACGCCCCCTACTAGACAGGCACAGTGGGCCCTATGTCCCCATGCAGCACCCCCTGATTTTCTGCCAGTGTACTGCTCTGTCTTGTTGAAGAACCTGAGGTGGACAATAGCAGGCTAACTTCACCAGCACTTACTGAACATCGGTGATGATGACAACATAATCTCCGTCCCCAGGGGTAGGGATGGGACATAAAAAAAGCATAGGCATGAGAGAGAGGACAGAAAGCTGGAGGCGGAGGGAAGCACAAGCTCTTTCCCCCAACTCCTCCTTTTCAAAAGAGAAAGCAAGTCCATGAACACTCAGGGGCCCGCTGAGAGCCGTCCGGCAAGCTCCCTGTGCTCACCGCTCCGTGACGACTCTCCTTCCCCTGCAACCTTTGAAAATTGTATGCCACCTTTCATAGTATAAATTGTATTTACCTTTCATAGTATAGTAAAAATTTGCTTGTAGAGTTAAAGTTTTTAAAAGACCAAAGTAGACAAAGGACAACAGTTTACAAAAATATTCCCTATGAATAAAGAAATATTAATGTCACCAATGAGTTTTCTTATCAGATTGGCAGTTACCTAAAAAGACCAATAACTACCTTTTTGGGAGGGCAATGTGACCAATGAAATTTTTAATGAAAATGTAAAATGATTTATCCTTAATCATGTGCAGGTGCTTTTGCTAAAGAAGCAGCTGTACAACTACACATAATGTATGGTCAAAAATACTATCATAGCATTCTGTCTAGCACACAAGTTATTTATTTGAAGAAGGACAAAGGTTAACACCTAAGAAAAATTTACTATGTATTAGATAGTCTTCAAAGAATTTTATTCATGTATTTACTAATCCTTACAGAAATGCTATATACGCAGATTCTATTATTATTTTCCCATTTTTAAAGAGGAGGGAAGCTAAGGCTCAGAGATGATGAATTTTTGTTGAAAGTCACAGGCTAAGAAGTGATGAAGTCAGGATGATAAGCCATGCTTATCCAGTGGCTTTACAGGTAGGTAAATCAAGAGTATCTAAATAATCAACTATCAGACTTGTTTTTTAACAGTAGCTAAAAGACTGGAAAATAGCTAAAAAGAATGAAATGTAATACAAGAGCAATTGATACATACTTTCTCAATATGAGAAAAAGAATCTTAAAGAATAAACAAGCATTCTCACAAAAGTGAGACACGAGGAAGATGCCCACCACCTGCACTGTTATTTAATGTGGAGCTGAAGTCATTGCCAATGCAACTGGATAAGAGAAAGGCATTAGAAGTATAAAGAAGAAAAAGCAAAAGATAAAACTATTTATATTTGTAATGGCAAACTTAACAACAGTAAGAGAATTCAGTCCAATTACAGATTGTAATATCAGCATATAAAATGAGCTTTCGTACGTACAAATAAAAAACAGGTGGCAGATGAAAACAAAGAGCAGACCCTACTCATGATAGCAAACACTAGAAAACCTAGCCATAAACTCAATAAGAAATGTGTTTCTCATACAGATTTTGGACTAAAAGCAGCTAAACAAAACTCATGAGTACTAACCGAACAAATGGAAAGAAGGATATACCACATTCTTGAAAAAGGAAACAGCATCCAAAAAATGTCAATTTTCTCTAAATTAATTTAAGCATAGTGTAATCATGATAAAAATATCATCAGTTTTTTTCTGGACCTAGAGAAATTAGTTATTAAATTTCTTTGGGAGGAGAAATTAGAACCTTCACATGTGGCTGGTAGGGTTACAAAATGGTGCAGGCACTTCGGAAAAAAAGTCTAGCAATTCCCTGAGACGTCAGACACAGAGTTACTATGTAACCAGATATTCCACTTTAGATACGCACCCAAGAGAAATGACAACACATACACATGTAAAAACTTGTATGTAAGTGCTCATATTGTTCATAACAGCCAGAATGTTTTGGCAACAAGCTAAATGTCCGTCACCTGATGAATGGGTCAACAAAATGTAGACTATCCACACAGTGGAATATCATTCAGAAACAAAGAATGAATGAAATACCAATTCACACTATGGAAAGACACATCTTGAAAACATTATGCTAAGTGATCACATTTTAAAGACCAACTCATAAATAAAATGAAAATGTCAAGGGGCTGGGATTGTAGCTCAGCGGTAGAGCGCTTGCCTCGCAGGCGTGAGGCCCTGGGTTCGATCCTCAGCACCACATATAAAGCAATAAAATAAAGACATTATGTTCATCAACAACTAAAAAAAAAAAAAAATTAAAAAAAAAAAGAAAATGTCAAAACACAAAAAACCTTTTGAAGCGTATCACAAATGTCTAATATACGTAAACAAAGAAAATGACCAACAAGCTTAACAGGAAAATAAAATGGTTAAAGAGTTAATAGAAAGAAAATGAAACAGCTAAAGCATAAGAAAAATGTGCTTGCACTTGGTTGTAAAAAGAGATATACACATTAACACTACAGCAGGATGCCACTGCTCTCCTATCAGATAAGCAAAATTCAAAAACCTGACGACAAACTTTGTTGGTGAGGCTGTGGGAAAGCAGGCACTATCACACATGAACTGGTACAACCTTGTGAATGGAATCAGACAATACGCAGGCAAGATGGCTATGCACTTGACCTCTGAACCGCAACACCAGTTACAGGAATCCATCCCAAAAGTATACCCACAAAAACACTGAAGGACTTCTCTATAAGGTTATTCAATCAGCGCCAGTTACGACAAAAGAATGTGAACAATTCAAACGTCCAACAGCAGGGGACTGCTGAGGTGAACCAACGCAGCTGCAGCCAGGCGACGAATGGAGTCCACACAGCCAGGAGAAGGCACGACTACCTATGTACTCCAGTGTGGTCTCCTGGACACACTGGAAGCCAGGGCAGGATGAGGAACTCCGTTCACACACTGGGAGTTGAAGATGAGGAAGAAAAGATACGTAATTTGCCTATGATTTTTTAAATTTAATGAATTAAATAATAAACTACATCTTTTTGAAAAAACTGTTACTATTACAAGGCAAAGATCAGATCAAGATGGACAAGGTGGATAATGCTTAGAATCTA
This sequence comes from Xerus rutilus, assembly GCA_028644305.1. Lineage (NCBI taxonomy): Eukaryota > Metazoa > Chordata > Mammalia > Rodentia > Sciuridae > Xerus > Xerus rutilus. Next base: position 449,482 of record CM053409.1, on the reverse strand, counting down.
AACTTCTTGGAATAAACTTTTTGTTGTTTTGAATTTATATCTAACTATAAAATCGTGATTGGGAAGAGGAGCACTACTCTCCATACTGTGAAAGGTATGAATCAAATAGGCTTGTGTTTCCAGTTGTAAATAACAGCAGAGAGGATAATATTCCATATCTTTTTTTTTTAAGTAAAAAAATGTGAATTTATTTATTTTAATACACATTTTAAATGTTACCTTAAGATAATAAAAATAAATAAGCATGCCTGGAGGCACACACTTAAAAGACAAAGAAGAGACTGCATGGAAGGAGTAACAATTTCATAAATGAGAGGTGAATATGAGATGTGACCAACATGTCACATTTCTAGCCAGTCTTTGTTCTAACCCTTCCTGAAGACCCTGGCTAGTAGGCCATGACAAGAGTACACCTGTGTTCTTATGGCTTAAGACAGAGCATGCCTGAAGAGTGGAATGGGCTTCCTTTTTACAGAAGTGTTACTTTGTTCATATGCAGGCACTTCAAAAGACTATGGAGGCAAAGCCCCTGACCCAACCTTCCAAAATATTTTTCAGTATTCCACATGTCTTTACAACAAAATAATTTTATTTTAATATCTATTATGATATACTCTAAGCAAAGGAAGAATTGCTTTTCAAAAATGTTGGCAATAAGCCGGGCACAGTGGCACACACCTGTAATCCCAGCAGCTCAGGGGGCTGAGGCAGGAGGATCATGAGTTCAAAGCCAGACTCAGCAACTTAGGCCCTAAACAACTCTGTGAGACCCTGCCTGTAAATGAAATACAAAATAGGGCTGGAGATGTGGCTGAGTGGTCGAGTGCCTCAAGTTCAATCCCCAATATTCAAAAAAAAAAAAAAATTGCTGGCAATAGTACTAATATTATTCTCCTGAATCTGTTGTGTCTATATTATATAATTAAAACTAATAATAATTATTATGTTTGTGTCTTACACTTAGAAAACTAAAACATAGATTTAAAATAAATGAAGTAAGGGCTGGGATGTAGCTCAGTGGCAAAGCGTCTGCCTTGCATTCGCAAAGCCCTGGGTTCGACCCCCAGTTCCAAAAAAGACAAAAAAAAGAACCCCACCTAAAATAAATGAAGTAAAAATTCTGTAGTCCTGAATTTAAATTGTAAGCAATAGCATCCTCTCAGGACTTATTTTATCTTTTAAAAACATATATTCAGCACTACAAAAAAGTACATAAATACGCTGTGAGAATTCACATATATTTACATCTATACATAAAATATTGAATGCATTCATGTATTTTTTCCTAGCTTTTTTGCTGGAAGGAAGGAAGAGAGAGGGAAAACAGGTTAGGTATGCAGGTAGACAGACGGCTGGAAAGGGCCAATAGAATGTACAGGTCTACAAACGCTTACCCACAATTCTAAAACCTAAAAAGCATTAAAATAGAACATTGGTTTGGGTTTAATCTCCAGTGTGTGCACACATGCACACACACATCTATTTAGATGTTTGAGATCTCCTAGTCAATCTGAAATGAACTGACAGGAAAAGACACTCATAAACTCATGGCAGTTACATTAACTTGTTTAATTACAGATGTTGCCTCACGTCCTATTTGGAATGTTAAAACTTTTAAAAATCTAAAACTTTTCCAATTCCTCAATATATTTCCTCCAAGAGGTAGGATAAAAGGTATTGTGGATTTGTCTTAACATGGAAAGAATATTAACTAAATAAAAAAAAAGTTACAAAATATTATGTATTGTGTGGTTCCATTTATGAGCAAATCATTAGCTAACGTGCGTAATCAAACTGAGGAAAACTAAAGGCTTGTAACAGCTATTGTTGAACAGCATCATGGGGGACTCTATTTCATATGCTTTGCACTTCAGAAGTTTTACATATTTTACCAGCATGTATGTATTACTTTTTAATGTAAAAGGTATGATTTTATAATTAAAAACAAAAAGACTCTTTAAGATACATGTGCTGGTTAATCTGAATTGTCAACTTGATTGGATTAGGAAGCTTCTAGTGGGGGCTGGGGTTGTGGCTTGGTGGCACAGCGCTCGCCTAGCATGTGTGAGGCACTGGGTTTGATCCTCAGCACCACATTAAATAAGTAAGTAAATAGATAAATAGATAGATAGATAGATAGATAAATAAATAAATATATATATTGTGTCCATCTACAACTAAAAAAAAAAAATTTGTTTTTGTTTTTTAAAAAGAAGCTTCTGGTGATCTCAATGAGGGGGTTCCTGGGAATGACTGGCATGTGGGACAGTGAGGTGGAGACCCTCCCTGAGCGTGGGCAGCACCCCCCAATCAGTTGAGGCTTGGATGCACTAAAAGTTGGAAGAACCAGGAGGCAATGGCAGATGTGAGCTCCATTCTTCCTGAGCGGGTTCTTGACCACTGCCGACATTGCCTTAGGACATCAGGCACCAGCTCCTCCACTCTTCCAAAGCAGACTTGGCCCAGTGACTCTCCAGGGAGTCTCCAGGCCTTTGGTCCTGGACTGGGGTGGCATCAATGATGCCTCTTGTTCTGAGCCTCCAGCTTTCTGGACTCAGCAGCTATTGGTTTCCCTAGCTCTCCAGCTTACAGATGGCCACTTTGGGACCATCCAGCTTCTGGTGGTATAAACCAACCTAATAAATCCCCTTTTGTAATCATACCTACATATATCTTCATCCTGTTGGTTCTGTTCATCTAGAGAACCCTGACTAATACAATGCATATTAAAATGTACAGAATTTTTCTAATGAAGTAACAAAATCTATGTAAAAAACAAGTATTAGTTCTCCCCTCTATTAACTACGCAAACATGGCTGACAAAATGCCATCTTTGTGACTGTTTTTTGATTCAACATCCAAAATTATATTCCCTAACTTAATAAATATGTTCTTAGCATGTGTGAACAGTATTTTAAATTATCAATACTGTATGGTGAAAAATGACAAAAACAGTTAAGAGAGTATCTTGCCGGGGCTGGGGTTATGGCGCAGTGGTAGCGTGCTGGCCTAGCACGCGGGAGGCACTGGGTTCGATCCTCAGCACTACATAAAAATAAAATAAAGATATTCTGTCCACCTACAACTAAAAAATAAATATTAAAAAAAGAGAGAGAGAGTATCTTGCCTGCTTTTTTATGCATTTGCAAACTCAAATATTCATAGCTTCCACCCCAAATAATTAGAATTTTATTTCAGAGTGCCAGTTTCCTCGTTGGCAGAATGTGAACCACTGATTGTAATAACCTCTAGAGGGCGTTGTGAGAATTCAGTGGATGGCTGACCAATGTAATGACGTGCTCCCATGAGGGCCTGGAGCTCCCTACGCACTCATTAAACACTAGCTGCACTTGTTATCCATATTTTGTTATTATTCTTCTTAGTTACTGCCCCTGTGTTCTGGAGATCTGTCTCCTGGAAGCAGCTCTGGAGTGTTCGTTCACTGCATTACTGCAGATGAGGCAGCGATGCTTGTGCTAATTCTAGTTCCTTTGTAATGAGATTTGGGAGGAGGGGTCCACATCCAAGATTTTATTCCAAATAAACTTATAAAACTTTAAAACTGACTTTTTTCTTTGTAAAAGTTGGTCACACTGATTCTATGTTGATAAAATAATTCCTTTAAATAGAATATAAACCGAGCACAGAGGTACACACCTATAATCCCAGCTACTTTGGAAGCTACAGTAAAAGGATTGCAAGTTTGAGGCCATCTAGGAGATTTAGCAAAACTCTTTCTCAAAACAAAAAAATTAAAAAGGGCTGGGAGGGGCTGGGGTTGTGGCTCAGTGGCAGAGCGCCTGCCTTGCACACGTGAGGCACTGGGTTCAATCCTCAGCACCACATACTAAATACATAAATAAATAAAATAAAGGTTTGGGAAAAAAATTTTTTTAAAAAGGGGGCTGGGGATATCACTTAGCAGCAGAGCACCTGTCTAGCATAAGACCCTGGGTTCAACTCTGAACATTGTGTATATATAAATGTTTATATATGTGCATGTAAACATGTCTTCATGGAAAAGGTAGGTTGCATAGTTTTTAAATAGCAGTGGTTTGACTGAAATATAAAAGGCAAAATTTTATCTTATTAGCAACATTGGTGCCAACATTACCAACTCTCTAGTATATGAATATACTTTAATATATAATCATACACAGAAGAAATAGTACGATAGTCTTACAATCATCATGACTTAAAAAGAGAGAATTCAGGCAATAGAGTTCACACTAAAACGTAATCTTGGCTACAATTAATATTATATAATTCCACCCTAACATAAGGAAGAATTTAGCCAGGCATGGTGGCACAGCCTATAATCCCAGAGACTCAGGAGGCTGGAGGAGGAGGATTCCAAATTCAAAGCTAGCCAGTCATAAAATAAACAATGAGCTGGGTGTGTAGCTCAGAGGTAAAGTATCCCAGGTTCAATTGCAGTACCAGGAAAAGAGAGAGAGAGAGAGAGAGAGAGAGAGACAGAGAGAGGGAGGGAGGGAGAGGAAGAATTTTAAGTTTTATAGTTATGATTATTTTTGATATGCATTACTTACCCTTTTTCATATGTGAATTCATCTTTCAGGGAATTGGCTGATGATTCACCAATAAATACAGATGGAATGTCAATTTTCTTTAACACATCAACTGTATAAAAGAACAATAAAATGATTGGTAAAAGCCCATTCTTAGTACACAATCAACTTAACTTTCCTCATAATAGCAGCAAATGAAACTGGAAACAATTATAATCAACTGGTTGATTTTCCAGACTGTAAAATTCCCCTCACTATCCAAGTGGTTTAGAAATATGGTACAATTAAAAAGTGGAGTATTTATAATTAAAAAGTGGAGTATTTTGCACATATATGCTTCCTCAGTTTTGTTGTTCTTTATTTTTGGTACCATGGATTGAACTCAGGTGCACCTGACCACTGAGCCACATCCCCAGCCCTATTTTGTATTTTATTTAGAGACAGGGTCTCACTGAGTTGCTTAGCACCTCGCTTTTACTGAAGCTGGCTTTGAACTCGTGATCCTCCTGCCTCAGTTTCCGGAGCTGCTGGGAGACATAATTTTTTTATCTTTAATATTTCCATTTGACTTTTTTCTCTATAGATGTAACTTGAACTGTTAGAGGAAGAAATAATTTAATTTCTTAGTAAAGAAGAGAAAAGGCTTCTTTTACATACCCATTTCCAGGAGAGTGGGAATGTTCCACCACAGGCCCCAGCACCACACTGCACACCCTAGCCGTCCAGAGCCAAAGGATGGCAGGCTGGACGCAGAGCAAGGGATGCGAGGGCTGGGTGAGCTCCTACTTCCCTAAGCCAGGAGTTCCCAGTAAAGTTCTGTTTAGACTGGCATCTCAAGACATTTGACCCTTGCACCAATGTTCAAAACCAAAATCAAATGTCACCAAAAAAAAGAATTTTGTCGAAAATTACCCATTACTCAGGAACAGAAAGAAAAACAATCTTACTATTACCAATAGAAGAAACTGCCTATTATTAGCTGAGAGTTAATTAAATAGGTTTGGCCTTAGAGAAAGGCTTTTTTTTTCCTATAGTTTTCAAAATAATTCTTGTAATTTTGAAAAACAATGCATATTCATTATCCACTTAAAAAGTGGGGAGGAAACAAGAAAAGTAGAGCACAACCATAGCACTTCCCTCTTTGGGGTATATTTTACCAGAAGTAACCAACAGTCCTGTGAGTTGTAACAAACATATAATTATTTAACCACAACTAAGGTACAGAATGATCATCAGCCCTCAAAATTCCCTCAGCCTTTTTATAGTCAATTCCCTCCCCTAACCTCAGCAACCACTGACCTGGTTTTTGGGCGCGCGCGCACGTGTGTGTGTGTGTGTGTGTGTGTGTGTGTGTGTGTGTGTGATCTTTATAAAGTGTTAAAATACTGGTATCCTTCATCGAGTACTTTTTTCACTTCCTCTATTATTTTACACACATACACATTCACTCCCACACATTAGCCCTTCTCCTTGCACACATGCACACACAGGTACACGTGCACATACACACTTAAGCACGTAAGTCCCAGGAAGACAGGAACCTAAGTGACTATGAAGGAATATTTAATCACTATTTTTATATCAACAGAATCGATAAAATTTTACTTTATCAATAGTATAAAAATAGAAGAAAGTAAAAGCTTTCTCCCCACTCAATGACACATGTCAGATCAGCTGTCAATAAACATGCATCCACGCATCACTTTGACAGCAGCAGAGCTATTGTTCTAGGACCGTGGGTACTTTAGGGAGATAGTTTCCATCTTGCTAAGAGGTTTTTCTCTACCACATATCAGTTTAAAACTTATTTTATTTGACAATTAGAACTTGGAATTATATACCTTTATAAATATTTTGTTCTTTCATGAAGATACTCTGACAAACTCAAAGAGAAACTCTGGACTTATAAGAATCAACCTATAATTACTGAAAATAACCCAATTCCTTCTGAACGATGTTATCTAAAGAGAGGTGGAGACTGTCACGTAGGAAGAAAACAAAGATGAGGAGAGGAAACAGTACCTTGAAGGCAGCAGCATTATTATTGACTGAAAAGGTTCTAGTTCATCAAAAAAACTTAAAAATTACTAAATATTTTTCATACATAAAATGACTCTGTGAAACACCAACTGCCAAAAGTGTCATCATATCACAGATATTACAACTTGAATGGCCAGCTCCAACCTCTCCCAGTTCCTACGCGCAGCTGGCTGTCCAGGGCCTCCACCCATCCGACTACTGGTGTATGGGACAGAGCCCAAGGGTCCCCCTTCCCTCAGTCCCCCCTGTGAATAGCATGGCCTGCATCCCTCAAGCCTGACCTCCCAGAGCCATCCTGGACCCCTCCTTGTCCTTGGCTCCACATATCAAATTCTGTCAACTTCAAAACAGACCCAGACCCTCCCGCTTCTCACAGTCTGCCTGCCAGGCTCCCCTCTGCTGGCCGGGTGGCTGCAGGGCTTCCTGGAGGCTCTGTCCTGCACCCAGGCCGCCTTTCACCTGCACTCTACTCCCCACACACAGCTAAGGCCATCCTTCTAGAGGATGCCAGATCAACTCGTGCCACTGTCTGAACCCTCTTAGCACAACTACAAGTTCCAGCCTGACAAGGCCCCTTCCCATGTCACTGTGGGCACTGTCCCCTTTGATCACACTGCCGCTGGCACACCTCTGGAAACATCAAGCACACTTTGTCCCAGAGCCTTTGCACAGATGGCTCCCTCTGGAACATCCCTTGAGATCTCCAGGAGGCGACCTCTCACTTCAGACTGATGCTCAAACCTCAAAGCCTTATAAGAAGCCTCTGAACACCTATCTAAATACTCACCCTCCTCTTCTCCCTGTCATTCGTGTCCCCTTACCCAAAGGTTTCTCTTCACAGAGCTTATTACTACTTGCCATAATAGCACTTCTTTTTGATTATGTTTTCATTTCTTCTCTCCCAATCTAGAATGTGATAATAACAATAATAACTAAACAAACATTAAACGATGACTAAACCAGGTAACTTCACAGCAAGCCAACAAGGTAAATACCCACCATCCCCATTTCACAAATGAGAAAACCAAGGCACAGAGATGTTGGACAGTGTGCACACGAACACTAGGTCCCAGAGCTGTGGGTGCCTAAGCTGGATTCAACCCTGGCAGGCAGTCTCCAGACAGTACTCTTAACTTCTGCACTCTGTTACCTCAATGAAAGGCACGAAGCAGAGCCTGTGACTACATAATTCCCTGCTATAGTTACAGTACCTAAACCAGTGCTTGCTGCAAAGCACACCATCCAAAAATATTTGCAGAAGGAAGAAAGGAAGATAAAGAGGAGAAGCAGCAAACCTAGAGACACTGGAAACCTGCCTAGGTAACAGAGCTGGGAAGCCGCTCCCCGGGACTCAAACTAGAGGCCAGCACCTCCTCCCAGGCCCCTCCCACTCTGCCACAGCCTGGGTTCTCTGCACACCTTCTCTCGCAGGGTCTTCACAGACGACAACACCCTGCACTTCTACAGATCACAGCAGTGGGCTCAGGAAGGCCGACTGACTTTCCCAAGGGCACAGGCTGTCCAGGTACTAGCTCTCCTGGATCAAATTCAAGTCCTAGTCCTGACGCAGGTGTTCTTCCCACACGTTCTGCTACCTCCTGAAGACAAAGCATGCTATGGGCTCGCTGACTTCACCCATTTGCACGCTGGCTGAAATAAAAGTGAGTGTATTTTTTGTATGAAACATGGTAGAAGGAACTTTTACTAAAAGCTTGCTTTTGTTTCCAGACATTAGAATCTTAACTCAGGAAAGTGCCAATACTCCTTGTAGGTAGGGACTAAATCATGAAAAGAGGAGTACAGTCAGACTCCTCCTAATACATCCATGCTTTCTTTCCTCTACCAAGAAACATCAGAGTTGAAAAAGGTTAAACTCTTCACAACATTTGTCTTTGAATGGATGAAATGTTTAAACAGACACACACACACACACACACACACACACACACACACACACAAACGAACTGAACGAAAAAAATCACAGAAAGTAACCCAAGCAACAAAGAATCAAACCCCTGAGCAATTTTTGGAATACAATAAATCAGTTGGAACATTTCCATGGCAACAGCAGGATGATATAGTTATTTTAATATTTAGCACATCCTCATTAGGAACTGACATAATTGTCACCAAAATGTTTTATGGTATTACAAAGACAAAACAGGATCTAAGGGGAACTGACACTTCCAGCTTCCATTTTCACTGAATATATGCTGAAAGAGCAAACAGTTTACAAATAATCAGTTTGTTCCACCCAGAACATATTGAGCCCTTGAGAAGGTCTGGATCAAAGTGCTAAGAGAAGTAATCTGGCACAGAACGACCACGGCCCATGCTCCCACTCACATGTGAGTCTATAAAGTCGATCTCAGAACAGCCAGGTTATCAGAGAATGGCGACAGAGGGAGTGTGGGGAAAGTCTGACCAATGGCTACTAAGTCACAGCCAGATAGGAGCGAGAAGCTCTGTGGTGCTCTTGCACAGTAAAGTGGCTGATTTTGGAAGTTTTCACTATATAGAAAGAATAAATGTTTGAGGAGATAAATATTTAACCCCATTTAAACATATGCAACATACATGTATTGGATATTACAAGGCATTCTATTCATATACACAAATTTTATTGTTTTGTGTATCAGTTAAAAATAAATTTAATTAGTAGAATCTGTAGTAGCTATTAGTTTATTTAATAAGTTAACTCCTGTCATCTAGTAAGTCCTGTAATTTCCACACAGTGGTTGTTGAACTGTTCCTGGAATGCTAGAAAAGCTTAGGATTACTTCATGTATTCTACAATCATAAAGATTACTTACCTAGAATGTTAAAATAATAATTTAAAATATAAAGAAATCAACTAAGGAGCTCGTTAAATTTTGGATATTATAATTTCACCTCACCATATTAGGGGTAAGGAGGACAATGACCAATGACAACAACCTAAAGAGCACTTCACTGGGCTGTGAGGAGATGGGTGGGTCAGAAGAATGTAAACATGTGCTGCTTGGGACTCACTTAGAGTCCCAAGCACATTCCAAGCACCGTCCATTCATGGCTTTGTGTCCATACTTTGCTCCAAGCTTTACCTCGCACAGATGAATTGATGGGATTTAGTAGCAAAAGATCTTATGGTTAGGTACTGAAAGGGAACGAAAAGATCTTCTAATCATGAATGTTGGCAGTAAACATCTTAGTAGCAATTAGAAAGGTTTTGGTAGAACTTAGTGTCCTGCATTACAGAAACCACACTAAGTGAAACATACAGGTTAAAAAATCACCATTGAATAAAGCCACTGTAACTAAAGTTGGCTCATTTCCCTATAAGCCAAAGGTCCACAGAGACTAAGGAAAGACATTCCTATTTCAAATGAAAAACATGCCCACGCCATGTAAAGTCAAGAATGATAACCAATAAGAAAGCACAGTCATGTGGCTTTGAAATGCCACCAAAATAGCAGCTACTTAGAGTATCTGTGTATTCTGAAATTTCATGTTGTGAATCTATAAATAAATCACAAAAATTTTTCTATGTCATTCTTAACTCAGCATCTTACTCTCTATTTAAAGCTTTGTTTTTCCTTCCGTTTTCAACAAAATATCAATAGATAAAAACTCAGGCTTAAAAAGTTTAATAGGTTCAGACAAGAACAAGTGAATTCCCCCTCCACTGTGAATTAGAGTAACTGAAGAGAGTAGAACTGGGAATTATGATAGAGAAAAATTTTTTAAACAAAAAAAAGAGAGAAGGAAATCCAGTTACTTTTTAGCTTCAAATGCTCTGTCAAACAGGAGAGAAGAGAAGTGATACCTGTACTTACTGTCGTTGGATCCCATGCTAATGAGGTCATCAGAGTCCACATTGTGGACTATGGCTGCTTTGTATCCTGCTCTTTGTGCATTCAACACCTGCAAGTCAGAAAACACTGGTATGACAAGGAAGAATGCCCTTCAACTGCAATAAATATTAATAACTCTTACTACACATCTAGAACTACATCATGTACACATGTAGGAATAAGTCTCAGGTGTTCTTGAAGATAGAGAATGCTACAACTGATAACCAAGGACTTCTTAGGGTACCTTCCTGATCTCAGTGACGGCAGTAAGCAAAATCAGAAGCAAATAAAGGGCAGGGACATGTGCTCAAGGGCTATGTGGATCTGAAGCACTAAACCAGCCTGGCTCTAAACAGACTGTGGTGCTAGGGCTCAGGAGTCCTCAGTCCTGGGGCATGCAAATCCCATATCTGCCATTTAGCAGTGGAATAAACTCAGGGAAATTACTGGGTTTTTTTAATCTTCAGTTTCTTAAACATTAAAACTGTAATGGCAATGTCTTTATCATACATAAAATAATACTTTGAAAATGCTTAATTACTACCATGCCTAACACGAGTCAAAAACAATCAATTTCTTATAATCACCTTGATCATCAACAATATTCCTTAAAATTCCTTTTGAAAACTTTGAAAAATTAACATTACCTCCAGTCTGAAGTTACTTACTGCTTCTATATAGCTATTTAATCTTTCTTAAAACTACCTCCCAAAATAGTGAGCTTTGCACCTTAAGAATATCACTGGATGAACTGTAGAATCTTCTTCATGAAAGATTTGAAAAGCATCCAAACATACTGTCACATCTCACTTGTAAAATGATAATCTGTTCTAAATAAAAATGCACCTGCAGCTAAACTACTTATCTTATAACCCTTCGACTAGTGGTAAACATTAAGGATCAAATCATTATGTCCATATTTGTTAAATAAACACACAAACACAAATGTATATATCTTACGTACTAAATGCTTTGGGGTATTTTGAATATATGCTTTAAAACATAGTTGTATATAAAACTATAACAAGACCATAAACATTTATATGTATAGTTTTGAACACTTAATAGGAATTCTTAAAATTTATCACTTTATAATTGTTATATAGTAATATATAAAGTGTTTTCTGTGTACTTGTGTTTTTAAGAAACAGGCAAATTAATTTTTGAAAGGAATTTCCATATCTAATATTAGTTCCACTTTAGTTACCAACATTAAAATGATTCAAAATTCTGTTATAATTGAATAAAAAGAAAACCTAAATCAAGTTCCAAGGAGTCAGGGGAAACCCAAGGAGTCAAGGTCGCAAGAGTAATAGGATGTGTGATTACTCAGACAGACCTGGGTTCTGAAGCCTAGGCAAGAGACGAGGCCCTGTCCTCAGGCCCTGTCCTCAGGCAAGCTGACTTCACAGAGTAAAACTCTCTCCTGCAGTACCCTTGACTTTTCTAGAACTATCCCACAATGCAAGCTGGATTTTTGAAAGAGACAGCAGTGTGGATAAATCAGAATAATTTTATCCTATTCCTTAAAATAACTGAATCTGTAGGAAATATGAATGTCTCAAGAGATTAACATTTTATTCATCTTTGTAGCCTCCATAGCATCTATGAAGTAGCCTACAGGAGGAAATCACTAAATAAATACCAGTTGAATGAGTCAATGAATAAATTATTTGTTCAAAATGACAGCTCACATTATAACATTATAAACCTAAGTGATAAAATTGGGCAGAGATTTTTTAAAACTAAAATAATTAGTTTGTTGACGCAGGACTTACTCCTCTGTCAGGAATAATAGCCAGAAATCAAGCAGACAATAAAACTGTCACAAAGAGTGTTATACAGTCTTGCAAAGGAAGAGCACAAGTTTGCTGTTTTCTGCATACCAGTGCATGTTTTATTTTAGATGGATTTAATTATTCAATTCAAATTGATAAAAATGCCACCCCCCACAGACTCTTCATTTCCACCTTCTAAAAGGAGAAGATAAAATCTCTTACAGATATTGTAATCATTAACCCCGATCTATCATGTATATTTTTTTTTAACTTTTTTTTTTAAGTTGTAGATGGACACAATGTCTTTATTTTATTGCTTTGTATGTGGTGCTGAGGATCGAACCCAGGGCCTCACGCATGCGAGGCAAGCATTCTACCGCTGAGCTACAATCCCAGCCCCTCTATCATGTATATTAACTTACATTTATTCATTATGTTACCATAGCAGTGAAGACTTCACTTAGCTTTTACTTCTGCTTGGCTGGGGTTCCTATGAACTTTTCTGGTTTAATGACTGTTTTAACAATTTCCAAAAAGCTAACCAAATAAGGCCCAGGACCACCTCCAGGGACATCCATGGAAGCCCAGCCAAGGTCAGGCCCAGGACCACACACTGCCACCCACACCCCCACACACACACCCCATCTAACGACCTGCATGGGAACCCAGACCCAGGCCCAGGACCGCCTCCAGGGACCCCTGCAGGAGCAGGCCCAGGACCTCCCTCACTGTTCTGCACCAGAGCCCCTGCAGACCTGACAGAGCCTAGGCCAAGGTCAGGCCTAGCACTGCCCCCGCAGGCCTGTGTGAGAGCCCAAACCCAGGACTGACCCTGCACAGAATGGAGGTCCATGCTGTTGCTCCCTTCCCATATCCATCTTGGGACACTGCAGCCATTGCCATAGCCCTCCCCATATAGTAGCCTCCACTCTGGGACAACAGACAGGGCCTGGAGGCAGTGGCCCACCACAGCTCAGCATGCCACAGCGCTGCATCCCCACTCAATCAGCCCAAAGCCATTGTAAGTCTCGCCCTTTGAGCCTCATCTCTGAAAGTGGTTATGTCCATCTTGGGCCACCCCCACTGCCATCTTGAGCTCCCTGCACTACAGCTGCCACTATCTTTAGTGGCAGTAGCATCCATCTAGGGACACCTGCTGGAGACTGGAAGTAAACTCCAAGCTTAGGTACAAGTAATCTGTAGGGTCACTACAAGATTATAGGATAGAAACTGTAATAGCTCGGATCAGCACTGCAGGAAAGAAAGACACATATTCAACATGAAAAAACAAGGGAAGAAAGTGCCCCAAATAAACCAAGATCCTACAATAATAGAATCCATTGACAGCACACTTGATGAAATGTCAGAGAAAGAATTCAGAATGTATGTAATCAAAATGATCTGTGAATTAAAGAATGACTTAAGTAAGCAAATACAGGCAAAAATTGATCACTCCAACAGAGAAAAGACAGCAAATAAAGGCAACCACTGATCATACCAACAAAGAGATAAGGGAGAAAATACAGGTAGCAAAAGATTGCTTCATAAAAGAGCTAGATATTATGGAAAAAAATCAGAAATTCTTGAAATGAAGAAAACAATAAACCAAACAAAAAACTCAACAGAAAGCATCACCAACAGAATAGATCATTCGGAAGGCAACCTTAGATAATGAAGACAAAATATACAATCTTGAAAATAAAGGTGACCACACAGTGAAGATGGTAAGAAACCATGAACAGAACATCTAAGAATTATAGGATAACATCAAAAGACCAAATTTAAGATTTATCAGGATAGAAGAAAGCACAGAGTTTCAAACCAAAGGAATGCACAATCTCTTCAATGGAGTAGTATCAGAAAATTTCCCAAACATGAAGAACGAATTGGAAAATCAAATACAAGAGGCTTACAAGACACCAAATGTACAAAATTACCACAGATCCACACAAAGGCACATGATAACGAAATGCTTACCATACACAATAAGGACAGAATTTTAAAAGCTGCAAGAGAGAAGGAGCAGATTACATACAGAGGGAAACCAATTCTGATTTCAGCAGATTTCTCAACCCAAACCCACAAAGTCAGGAGATCCAGGAACATCATATACCAAGCTCTGAAAGAAAATGGGTGCCAACCAAGAATCTTATGTCCAGCAAAATTAAGCTTCATATTTGATGATGAAATAAAAACTTTCCATACTAAACAAAAGATAAAAGAATTTACAGCAAGAAAGCCTATACTACAGAACACTCTCAGCAAATATTCCATGAGGAGGAAATGATAAGCAACAATGAAAATCTGCAAAGAGAGGAACTACACTAAAGGAAACGCCAATCAAAGGAGAAACCAAGTCAAGATATAAACCCAAGTGACCAGGATTACAAATCATATTTCAATAATAACCCTGAATGTCAATGGCCTAAAATCATCAATTAAAAGGCACAGACTGGGCTAGAGTTGTGTCTCCGTGGTAGAGCACTTGTCTAGCATGTGCAAGGTACTAGGTTCAATTCTCAGCACTGCATATAAATGAATAAAATAAAGGTCCATCAACATCTAAAAAATGTTTTTTAAAAAAAAGACACAGACTGATAGATTGAATCAAAAAAAGATGCAACAATATGCTACCTTCAAGAGACTCATCTCACAAGAAAAGACATCCACACACTGAAGATCAAAGAATGGGAAAAAAACATATCACTCACATGGACCACGTGAACAAGGAGGGGTTTCCATTCTCACATCAGATAAAGTGGACTTCAAACCAAAGTTAGTGAAAAGGGATAAAGAAGGACATTTTATACTGCTTAAGGGAATCATACATCAATAGGACATAACAATTGTAAATCTCTATGCCCCAAACAATGGGGCATCTACGTATATATCAAACAAACCCTTCTCAACTACAAGAATCAAATAGACCACAACACAATAATGCTGGGTGACTTTAACACACCTCTCTCACCAGTAATAGATCTTCCAAACAAAGAAACCATAAAACTCAATAAAACAATCAATAATTTATACTAACAGACATATATAGAATATTCCATCCATCAACGAGCAAATACACTTTTTCTCAGCAGCACATGAATCCTTCTCTAAAACAGATCACATGCTATGCCACAAAGTTAGTCTTAGCAAATACAAAGAGAGAGAGAGACTACCCTGCATTCTATCTGAACATAATGGAATGAAATAAGAAAATCAATGATAAAATAAAAAATAGAAACTATTCCAACACCTGGGGACTACATAATACACCATTGGATGACACATGGAAAAGAGAAGACATCAGGGAGGAGACAAAAACTTTCTTAGAGGTAAATGAGAACTCTGATACAACACATCAAAATCGTCATGGGACACCATGAAGGCAGTGCTAAGAGGAAAATTCATTGCATTGAGCTCATTCATTAAAAGAAGAAAAAGTCAATAAATGACTTGACACAACATCTCAAAGCCCTAGAAAAAGAGGAACAAACCAACACCAAAAGAAGTAGAAGACAGGAAATAATTAAAATCAGGGCTGAAATCAATGAAACTGAAACAAAACCATCAATTCAAAAAATTGACAAAACAAAAAGCTGTTTCTTTAAAAAAATAAATAAAATTGATAAACTCTTAGCCACCCTAAGGAAAAGGAGAGAGAAAACCCAAATTGCTAAAATTTGTGATGAAAAAGGAGATATCATGACAGACACTACTGAAATACAGAAGATAATTAGAAAAAATTTTGAAAATTTATACTCCAGTAAAATAGAAAATCCTGAAGACACTGACAAATTTCTAGAGGCATATGACCTAACCAAACTGATCCAGGAGGACATACACAACTTAAACAGATCAATTTCAAGCAAGGAAATAGAAGATGCCATCAAAATCCTACCAACCAAGAAGAGCCCAGGACCAGATGGATTCTCAGCTGAGTTCTACAAGACCTTCAAAGAACAATTAAGACCAATACTCCTCAAATTATTCTATGAAATAAAAAAGGAGGGAACCTTCCAAACTCATTCTATGAGGCTAGTTTCACCCTGATACAAAAACCAGACAGAGACACATCAAAGAAGGAAAATTTCAGACCAATATCTCTTATGAATATAGATGCAAAAATTCTCAATAAGATTTTGGCAAATCACATACAAAAACATTAAAAAATAGTGCACCATGATCAAGTGGGTTTCATCCCAAGGATGCAAGGTTGGTTCAACATACTGAAATCAATTAACAAAATCCATCACATCGATAGACTCAAAGATAAGAATCATATGATTATATCAATTGATGCAGAGAAAGCATTTGACAAAATACAGCACCCCTTCATGTTTAAAACACTAGAAAAGTTAGGGATAGTAGGAACATCCCTCAACATTGTAAAAGTTATCTATGCTAAACCCAAGGCCAACATCATCCTAAATGGAAAAAACTTGGAAGCATTCCCTCTAAAAATGGGAGTAAGACAGGGATGACCTCTTTCACCACTGCTATTCAATACAGTCATTCAAACTGTAGCCAGAGCAATTAGATGAAACAAATTAAAGGATATGAATAGGAAAAGAAGAACTCAAACTATCACTATTTGCTGACGACGTGATTCTATACTTAGAGAATCCACCAGAAAACTTCTAGAAGTAATAAATGAATTCAGCAAAGTAGGGAGATATAGAATCAATACCCATAAATCAAACACATTTCTATACATCAGTGATGAATCCTCTGAAAGAGAATTCACAATAGCCTCTAAATAAATAAATAAATAAATAAATAAATAAAGTGCTTGGGAATCAATTTAACAAAAGAAGTGAAAGACCTTTACAATGAAAACGACAGGACACTAAAGAAAGAAATTGAAGATCTTAGAAGATGGAAAGATCTCCCATGTTCTTGGATAGGCAGAATCAATATTGTCAAAATGGCCTTACTACCCAAAGCACTATACAGATTCAATGTGATTCTCATTAAAATTCCAACATTATTCCTTATAGAACTAGAAAAAGCAATCATGAAATTCATTTGGAAAAATAAGAGACCCAGAATAGCCAAAGCAATCTTTAGCAGGAAGAGTGAAGCAGGAGCCATCACAATACCAGATCTTAAATAATACTACAAAGCTACAGTAACAAAAATGGCATGGTACTGGCACCAAAATAGACACGTAGACCAATGGTACAGAATGGAAGACTCAGATACAAACCCACATAAATACATTTATCTTATACTAGACAAAGGCCCCAAAAACATACATTGGAAAAAATATAGCCTCTTCAATAAATGGTGCTAGGAAAACTGGAAATCCATATGCCACAAAATGAAACTAAACTCCTCTCTCTCACCATGCACAAAACTCAACTCAAAGTGGATCAAGGACCTAGGAATTAGACCGGAGACCCTGCACCTAATAGAAGAAAAAGTAGGCCCAACTCTTCATCACATCGGATTAGGCCTCGATTTCCTTAACAAGACTCCTAAAGCACAAGAAATAAAATCAAGAATCAATCAAACTAAAAACCTTCTTCTCAGCGAAAGAAACAATCAATGAGGTGAACAGAGAGCCTACATTCTGGGAGCAAATTTTTGCCACACGCACATCTGATAGAGCACTAATCTCCAGGCTATATACCCAGCACTTAGGGAGGCTGAGACAGGAAACTTAACAACAAAAAACAATCCAATCAATAAATGGGCTAAAGAGCTGAACAGACACTTCTCAGAAGATACACAACCAATCAACAAAAATATGAAAAAATATTCAACATCTCTAGCAATTAGAGGAATGCAAATCAAAACTAAGATTTCATCTCACACCAGTCAGAATGGCAGTTATCAAGAATACAAACGGGGGGGGGGGGTTGTGGCTCAGTGGTAGAGCACTTGCCTAGCATGTGTGAGGCACTGGGTTCGATTCTCAGCACCACATATAAATAAATAAAAGTCCATTGACAACTAAAAAATATTTTTTAAAAAAAGAATACAAACAGAAGTAAGTGTTGGCAAGGATGTCAAGGGAAAAGGCACTCATACATTGCTGGTGAGACTGCAAATTGGTGCAACCAATCTGGAAAGTAGTATGGAGATTCCTTAGAAAACTTGGAATGGAACCACCATTTGACCCAGCCATCCCACTCCTCGGTCTATACCCAAAGGACTTAAAAAACAGCACACTACAGTGATGCAACCACTTCAATGTTTATAGCAGCTCAATTCACAATAGCTAAACTGTGGAACCAACTTAGATGCCCTTCAATAGATGAATAAATAAAGAAACTGTGGTATATATACACAATGGAACATTACTCAGCAATAAAGAAGAATAAAATTATGGTATTTGCAGGTAAATGGGTGGAATTGGAGAATATCATGCTAAGTGAAGTAAGCCTATCTCAAAAAACCAAAGGCCGAATGTTCTCTCTGATAAGTGGATGCTGATTCAGGACGGGGAAGGGGGCATGGGAAGAATGGAAGAACTTTAGCCAAAGGGGAGGGTGGGGAAGGGAAGGGACATGGGGACAGGAAACATGGTGGAATAAGATGGACATGCCCTAGTTCATGTATGACTGCACATATGGTGTGACTATACAACATATACAATCAGAGAAATAAAACATTGTGCTCCATTTATGTACAATGAATCAATATGCATTCTGCTGTCATGTATACCTAAGTAGAATAAATAAATTTTTAAAAAAAGAACTATAACCTTAACTAATTTCCATGAAATAGGCCTTGCAAGTTTGAAGGAACAGAGATGTATTTAGAATACCTTAAATAACATGAGGATGGATACTTCACTGTTATACAATTTCTTTTATCTGAATTTATATTTACTTTGTGTAAAAAAGAGCATCTAACTGATTTCATTGATTCCTCTAATGCAAGGTTTGCATTCATAACCCAATTATCTGTTATTTGAGGGCCCAAATTTAGCATTCTTCACAAATACATGTGGTGGATCCTTTGACTTTCACAAGCTCTGCAGTACTTTCCTTGAAACTGGTTTCCATGCATTATGTTCAGTTCAGTATTGTTCAGCTTCCAGGCATAAGTTTAGTTGAGTTGCATACTTTTGTAAAGGATAGCCATAAAAATTATGAACATATTCTTATAAGCTATCCATACAAACATTAGTATAAAAAACATAAAAGATGTTCCTCTCTTTTCCTCCTTTGGCATGTGTGCATTATACTGATCAGCTGGCTCTAAGGGGAAGGCATGATCCAGCTGAACATGCACAGTCCCTTTTCCAAACTTGCCCATAAGAAAAAGTTAATCATTCTGCTGGCAGTGGTACTAAGTGGTGGGAAAGAGAGAACAGGGTATGTTTCTCTCATCTTTTTTCCCAAGAAGGAACAAAATAAAACTCTTTCTCATCTCTGATGAATGAGAAGTAAGTACTTTTTAAAACTTTTCTCACCTATTAAGTCAAAGAATTGGGTCCCATGGATATAATAATCCCTCAGGAGGGAGAGGAGTAACCTTCAGCCCTAACAGACCTCCCACTTTCAAGGGACTGCTGCCCCACAACTAACTTTTGCCATTGTAGGTATTTTCTCCAGGCACTGATAAGCAAGTTGCTCTTGCCTCTTTATATCTTCAGAAATTATTTATATCAGATTCCACTAGCCCACAAATTCACATTCAATTATATTTCTCATTCCTATTCCTTTTGGCCTCTGAGGAAGAAGAATTTACTTGTGTGAACATTCACCTTAAGAAAGAAAATAAGTGCCCTAAAGATTAAGAGAAATAAAAGTAGACCTACTTATGATCATTAATCTCATCAAATACAAGTTACTATTTGTACCTATGTTTGTAAGTTTAAATATATACCAAACCATTATCAAACATGAAGATATTGGCTAAAATGATAGATATATAGTTTTCTCTCAGTATCCAAGAGAGTTGGTTCGACAACCCTCTGGATACCAAAATCTGCTAATACTCAACTCCCTTATACAAACGGCACAGTATTTTCATGTAACCTATGTATATATTCTGAAATATTTTAAATCACCTCTAGTTACTTATAATAGCTAATAAAATGTAAATTCTATGTAAAAAAAAAAAAACTAACCAAGTAATTGAGGAGAAACATTTCTTCCCACATTCAAAAGGGCCTTTTGCCACAGATACAATTTAAGAAATAATTAGATCAGTATCAAAAGCTTAAGTTTTAAATTTCCTTTTGGAGCTAATTAATATACATAATAACTGAAATCACACAACCTAACTTCTTCCTCTGCAGAAGTACACATATGAGAGCAAAGAAGTACCATGTAGAGACACAGTGAGTGGTCTCAGGAACCACGGTGAAGAGTCACCCCGCAGTGCAATTCAGGAGCATCAGTTGAGTTTTCCTAGTAAGCAGGCCGCGTGTGCCAGGCAGAACGCAGGACCCAGGGCCATCAGAACCCTCCTCATGCTCATGGATATCACACAGGACAGTGCGCTCTAGTTTCTGAGGATTTGCTCAGACTTTCGTTTCTGCTTGGAGCAGCCTTTGACTTTTGAATGCCATTCAGGCCTTCAAGTCCCAGCATTTCCATGAAGCCACTGTCCCATTCCCTGTGCCACATGCTATCTCACCGTGTTCATGGCTCCCCACTCCAAGTACTTATGTCAATCTCTTTTCAAGATGTTATACAGGGCCATGTATCATATTTATGCATACGTGTACCATCCCATATCCAAAACAGGTCTGCAGAAGGTCCTGAGTCTCCTGCAGGCATCTGTCTATGAAGTCTTCTGGTGAGAAGAGACAAAGCATTATCAATTCTGTACGATGCTTTCCCACTCCCAAATTATCAAGGTCCATGAGGATGTGTGAATGGACGCACAACACGCTGTGTATGTGACCTTATCTCACCATTAG
Organism: Xerus rutilus; assembly: GCA_028644305.1. Lineage (NCBI taxonomy): Eukaryota > Metazoa > Chordata > Mammalia > Rodentia > Sciuridae > Xerus > Xerus rutilus. The sequence continues at coordinate 428,424 of CM053409.1, read as the reverse complement.
GTTCTTAAAACTGTGCCGATGCAACCAAGGAGGGATGTCCCTTCACATTCCAAAATGTCACTGTTCACATAAACACAACATGAAATCATATTACTAACAAAAGACAACTCCTAAAATAAAAACTTAAGGGGCTGGGGTTGTGGCTCAGTGGTAGAGCCCTCACCTTGAATGTGCGAGGCGCTGGGTTCAATCCTCAGCACCACATAAAAATAAATAAATAAAATAAAGGTATTGTGTCCAACTACAACTACAAAAATATTTAAAACAAACAAACTTAGGAAACCACTAAAATGGAAAAGAATTTTGTAATTTAAGTGTGAACTCCAAAAAATAGAAGCATGTTTTCAAAAACTTAACAAGTATGGTTTTCCCAAAGTTTTGTTGCTGCTATTGATTTTTTTAAATAAAGAAATGAAACTAAATCAAGGAACACATTAACATATGAACCAACAGGCTTATGAATACAAATAAGGAAAATATATTCATGTTTAGAAACTATAAAACTCATGTGTCAGTCAAATTAAATTACATTTTCAACTAAGCAGCAGCTGGTATTTTTAAGAACACATGAGGCAGAAGTAAAACTAAATCATTTAGCAATCGTGTGCAAGGATTCACATTCACAAAATGCTACCTCAAACACACGGTGTCAAATGGAAGCAAAGAGCTCAAAGATTCATGAATAAAACGCATGTCTGGTGAACAAAACCCTAAGTCTAGACCAGCCATCAGTACTGAACACTGCACTAGAAAGCCCCCTGAACTGTACTGCCACTCTGCCTTTTTAAAGAGACTGATCAGAGTTATTAGTTCAAACTGCAGTAAAGGCACTGAATATTTTACATCTAATCAACAAATTAGATACAACTGAATTTTGAGGCCCAGGTGGACCCCTAACCAAGAGCTTTAAAAAAATAAGGGATTGTTGGCTTGTTATTACAAATAGCCAATATCAGAAGATAGCAGGTTGCTAAAGGAAGAATTGACAATAAGACAGGTTTCTAAAATAAATCCTGAAATGACATAATAGCTCATTTTATTTCTAATCCGGACAAATTAATAATACTGACACTAATAAAAACATCTTATAAAAAGAAAGAAGTGACTGTGCTGTCAAGATGATCATGAGCAGACATCTTTTAAGGACACACAGGCATGAGGAGTTGGGGAAACTACTGAGACAGAACGTATGAACAGGCTCCAGAACAAAAGCTACAGGAGGTTTGTATTTACTATCTCCAGTATTCAGCATAACTCTACAATGCAGATACTCTTTTCTGTATTTCAGCAACAAGGACAGACAGGTAAATGAAACTTCCCTAAGGTCACACGTAGGCAGAGCTCAGATGTGAACACTACTTATAGGGCTAGAGAAGCACAGGTGCTTTGTTTTGGATCTTGAATGTGCTCCTACAGTCCACATATTAGAGGCCTGGTCTTTAGCTTGGCTATATTAGTCATCTTTTCATCACTGTGACCAAAATACCCAACAAGAGCAACTTAGAGGAGGCTCATAGTTTCAGTGCGTGGTCAGACAACTCCATTGCAGAAACACCACAGCAGAGAGGCGTAGTGGAGGACAGCTGTTCAGCTCATGGCACTGGGACGCAGAGGGAGAGAAAAGGCCATGGAAAAGATAATCCCTTCCAGGCCTTGCCACCAGGACCAGGACCTTCCTCCAACTAAGACCCACCTCCCCAAAGTGCATATACCTATAAGTGAATTGGTCCATCAAATGGATTAATCCACTGATGAGGTCAGAGTCCTCAGGATTCAATCATTGCCTAAAAGCCCCACCCCTAAACCATGCTGCACTGGGGACCATACTTTCAGCACACAAGCTTTTCGGGAGTGGGGAGCATTCCAGGTCCAAACCATAATATTGGCACTACTAGAAAAAGGCTTAAGAACTGAGGCCTAACGAGGTCTTAGGTCACTGGTCTCCTCTTCCTCTGCTCCCAGCCCGTGAGGTGAGCAGCTTGCTCCACCATGTGCTCCCACCACCCTCCACCTCCCCACCTCCCCACCATAGGACCAAAAGTGGCAGGGCCAAGACATTATGGGTACTCCCTGGGATCAGTGTTACCGTTGCTAGTGAGGTGACACAGGAGCAAAGGGACAGACGGTGCAGCACCTTGAAGGCCACTCAGAAACTAGACTTGGGGCTTTCTCAAGGGAGGCCCTTGAGTGAGTAAGGGGCTAAGACGGCCGGAACGTGGTTGCTGGGCACTCTGGTAGGGCCAGGCCCGCTGGAAGAGGAGGCTGAACCTGTGCAAACGGCCAAGAAAAGGCGAGCACCGCCCCCTGCACAGCCAGCTGCTGAGCCCAGGCCGGGATGCCTATGCCAACGGGGAGAGCCAGCAAGAGCTTGTTTGGACAGGGAGGCACCAGGGACTGGCTGTAAGCACACTCAATTTGAGAGGCAGCCAGGTTTCCTGGGCAGGAGACGAAGACTGATCAGGACCTGAGACAAAAATGTAGAGATATTCAGCAAATTCATTGATTTATTCACTCAATAAATACTTGGAATAAACCTACTACCTGTTGCTGAAAACAAAAAGTCATAAAACACAATCCACTCACATTTTCACCTTTCTTACAGTCTTCAGTCCTGGCTACTCATATGCACAAATTGAGCTGAGCATCCTTCATTGTTACCCTGGGCAGAGATACTACGAATACACAGATCTGTCCACATATCAGGGCTACAGACCTGCAAGAATGGTAAAAATGCAACAGAGGTGACTCCTTGGTAGAAGAGAGCCCAATTATTGTATCACATGGCACTTTGAATGCTTGTGTAAAGTAAGACACACAGAGAACATTAACTAAAATGCAAGCCTGCATTTCAAGTTCTGAAACGTTTACTTATATCTTTTTTCTTGCATGGAAAATAATTTCCAATGTTTAAACACTGAAAAAACAAGCTCAAAGGCAGGAGGATCACCTCAGACAGGCAGACAGAGGGACAGGTGATTGCCTCAACACTGCCCATGCATCTCTCGTGGAGGCCCAGTGTTTCAGAGAACACTGGCTTCAGATGGTGGCAAAAGTGTTTGATAAAAGAAGACTTGTTGCTTTAAATGTGATCTAATTTCAATGATGACACTACCTCAAGTTCAGTTCATTACTTCAACATCTTTGCCGTGTGTAAAGACTGTGTACTTTAACTGGGAAGTGAGAAGAGAATATAGTAAAAATATGTCACATTACAAGCAATTCAGGAAATAAAAATATACATGGCATATGTGTATATAAAAATTTCAGTCCTAAGTCATTACTTTATTTAGTAAAATAAGTAATCAAGTGAAGTAGGGAAAGAAGTAAATATTAGGGAAATTCAACTACCCTGGCTTAAGTATAAATATAAACACACATCTGTCTTACAATGTATTCTGAGTGCTTAACCATTCGCTCGATAATGACTAAATTTTCTTGAAATTGCATTTAGTCACATTATACATTTTGACACTTTAAAACATGTTTATTTTGGTTTTATCTCCCAATCTACTTTCCTGGCCAAATATGAACTTGGATTCAAATTTTATATTGCTATTTTAAAACATTTTTTGTTAGCATTGTTATCTACAAAAAAATCCTACAGACAATGCTATTTGCTGATAAGAAACTAAACACTTTCTCCTTAGCAATGGCACCAAGATGAGGTTCACTCTGGCCACCACTATTCATACGGTCCTGAAGCACTGACCCCACCCAGTAACACGAGGGGAACAAGGGCAGAGGGGGAGAGCAGAGGGTGGGGAGGAAGGCAGGGAAGGGGGTGCCCAACATGGATGAAGAGACACCAAGGAGTATCTGCAAGCTGACAGACTTGTCCACTTAGATGACTCTATAAAAAGATTACTAGAAGAAATAACTCAGTCTGGTATTCTATATCCAGTGACACTCTCCTTCAAGAATGCAGGTCAAATTTGCCTGTAATCCCAGTGACTCAGGAGCCTGAGGCAGGAGGATCTCAAGTTCCAGGCCAGCCTTAGCAACTTAGCCAGACCTTGTGTCAAAAAAATAAATAAAAAGGGCTGGGGATGTGGCTCAGTGTAGAGCACCCCAGGTCGAATCCCTGGTACTACAACAAACAACAAAAATGGAAGGTAAGATGAAGCCACTGACAAACAAAACTCAGACAGTCTGTCAACCCCTATAAATGATATTAATGGCTAAAACAGATGGTGAGGAAACAATCACTTGAATCTACACAGAACAAAAACTTATTAAATGTAATTACATAGGTATTATGAAAATAGTATAAAAATATTTTGATTTGTAACTCTTCTCTCCCTGTTTTATTTATTTATTCATTCATCCAATCAAAGCCAGAAGTTGGCAGAATGGACTTAAAGCATGATCCACACCCGTATCCACACACTAAACAATCCAAAATAAAATTAAGGGAAAAAATCCCACAGCAGCAAAAAGAATAAAACGTCTAGGAATAAATCTAACAAAAGAAGTGCACAGTTTGTATGTTCAATATTGCAAAACACTGTAACAAACTGAAAATAAAAAAGTGATACTGAAATGTGCATGAAAATTTTAGAGACCCAAAGTCCAAACAATCTTGAGAAAGAAGAACAAAGTTAGATGATTCACACTTTCAGTTTCAAAACTTACTAAACAAAGATAGAATAAGCAAGACAGTGTCACAGTGTATAAAAACAGACATAAAGCTCAGTGGAACAGAACTGAAATTAAGAAAAACAGAATATTTCACACGTCAGGTTCTTACAAAAAAAAAAAAAAAAAAAGTTTAACTTGTATCTAACATGAGAAAACAATCAGATAAACCCAACTGGTCATTCTACAATGCAGCTGTCCTGGATTATCCCAAAATATCAATGCTACTAAAGACAAACAGAATGGGAAAACTCTTGCTTCTGGGCATGAACACAGTAACTGATGTGGATTTCCTTTCCCCTTATAAACAACTAGAGAACTAGAGAAAATTTATGAAACAGCTGCTTTTAAACACTGAGATACCAGCACTGTGCTCCTGTGCTGATGGTGCTTGCTCCCTGAGACAAGATAACAAGCTGATTTCCACAGCTGCCCTGGCTTTCTGCCTGGATCAAAGCACTGCAGTCTCATTGAGTTTTTTGAGAACAAAGACCTGAGTTCGAAGAAGTTCAGGTGGCTTAAATTTAAATTTTCAGCCTAGAGTATCACTGAAGGATCCTATGCAGAGAAATTACATCAAACATCTGCATGGGGGGGCTGGGGTTGTGGCTCAGTGGCAGAGCACTTGCCTTGCATGTGTGAGGTCCTGGGTTTGGTTCTCAGCACCGCGTATAAATAAATGAATAAAATAAAGGTCCATTAACAACTAAAAAAATATTTAAAAAAAAACAAACATCTGCATGGGGTCCTGCTGGGTCTTTGGATAAATACAACGATGGGCCACGAGCCTAGGCAAATAAATGATTGCTGGGGAGCTTAGGATGAATAATTCCTAGGGGTCCATCAAGAAAAGTTCAAGTTCTGACTAACCACAGTGGACAGACCTCCCTGGACATCCAGAACATTCAGAGGACACACAGAAGAATCACACCTATTAGTAGAGAACAGCAGCTAAAATAGTAGTTCTAGAATAAAGGCTACTCTGGATCAACAATAAATATTTAAAACAAGCCTCAGAAGGACCAACTTCACCTGGAATAAAATGCCAGCCAAAACAAAATTAAATGATCTTTAAAGAAAGTCAACGAAGTCCAGACATACAACATAACACAATGTCCAGCAACCAATCAAAAATTACTGGACATAAAAAGAAATACAACGTGACCTATAACCGGGAGAAAAATGGTCAGTAGAAAAAAATCCAGAAATGATTTGTAAATGGAATTAGCAGACAATGACTTTTAGATAGCTATTACAAATTATAACTTACAAATTAAAAACACGTTCAAAGATTTGAAGGCAAAATGGACAAGGCTCAGAGAAACAGAAGATGCACACACATAGGATCTAGAAGACTCAAGTGAAGCTTCCAGGGAAAAAATATCACAAGATGAACATTTACTGGATGGGTTTAACTGAAGATCAGCCATTATAGAAGAAAAGCTCAGCTGATCTGAAGATAAAGCACCAGAAATTATTAAACTGAAACACAAAATAGACGAGGGAAGAAAAAGGATCAAGAGTGTTGCAGATTAAAAGACGACAGCTGAACTCCTGATGGGTACTAAAATGGTTTTAAAAGAAAAACAAAAACCCAGCTACATGGAATATTTCAAGACAGAAAGTTTAGATCTGTGCTACTAAAATTACCAGATGACAGTATTTATCAATAGTAGATTTCCTAAGTGTGATCGGATGGGCAGCATACAGAAGAACACTGCGTTAGCAGACAGCAAGGCGTAACAGACGGGGATGACTTTAAAACAGTTTAGAACGAAACGCTTGGTAGTTGTTACCACTGGCTTGTTTTCAGCAGGATACTATGTCTTCATCTTTTTGATAAACTACAAGTTTTGTCTTAAGGGCATTATTTTTTAACATCCAGCCTAGTACTTTTGAGAACCTGATACATTTAATCAGGCTAGTTTCACAAAATTAACTTTAAATAGAATAATTTGCACCTATCATGGTTCATTGATAAAATGACATAATTATTAACTAATTTCATGATTCCCTCAAAAAGATCACAAAAAACAAAAATCCTGCTGTACTTACAGATAAATGGAAACCACAATATGAGATTAAATTTGTGATGTTACATTTTTAGAGTATTACCTTAAAAATTAATGGATTATTTCTTTCACATTTCTTGATAAAATATTGATTACTAGAAAACCAAGCTTGTTTCTACCCTGAAAAGCAGAGATCTAAGTAAAATTTAGAGTATTTTGAATGTCAGACTTGATGTTCCGTAAGGAACAATCCTGCTTATTTCTAGAAGAGTATCTCTCACAAACAGTTGTTTAAAATAACTGTTGATGCAGCCCTACCCAGCAAGATAAAGTCACAAAAACAAAATCCTTCTGTTTTTTAGTTTCCCTCTTAAAAAAGCACACACACACACAAAAATTTTACTTTAGTCATTGTGAATAAAAATATTCCTAACATATGCTGCAATTTTCCCAGCTTTCTCAAGTAAAGGGCACCAAGTCTGATCTGACCTTTTCCAGTAACTCAGGTCATCATGAGCAGGCGTGGATGGACTGAGGCTGCCTTTTCTCCTCAGTGTCAAATGTTACTTCCTCCTCCTCTTTGGGTTTGCTACTAGTAAGTCATCACTGCCTGTCCCCCTTACAGTATGCTCCGCAGTAGAGAAATAACTAAACCTGACAAGAATTTATTTTCCTTTTAAAACTTAAGTGCATAAAAATTCTGAGAAACAGTGTCAGAAGTACATGGTTTTAATGCTGTAGCTGTGACATTTATTATGAAGATACAAAGGCCCGTTCCCTTTTCTTACTTGAGGTTTTGTTCTGGGAGAGCTGACCTTTGATAAGTGGCATTTTGCTGCCACACATGTTTATTTAGGCTTACAGCTAAGTTGAATTTATTTACTGCATTAGAACATATTTTTGGTAGGGTCAGCAAAATCTTTGTGTTATATGAAAAGTCATATTTATATGTTTCAAGAACACCAGAAAACAGAAGCCAGAATGCTTGGAACTTCAAAAATCTAATATTTTACATGTTCCAATGGTATCATTTAAAAATGATAATTTTTCCCCCCTGTACCAGAGATTAAACCCAGGGGTACTCTAAGTTCATCTCCAATCCTTTTGTATCTTTTCTTTTGAGGTAGAGCCTTGGCCTCAAACTTGTGATTCTCCTTTCTCAGCCTCCTTAGTAGCTAGGATCATAGGCATGCACCACCACACCCAGCTGCAATCTGTAAATACTGAGAGATAAAATTTCATACTAATTATAAATAAAAGCGATTTTGAATTTATAACTGCTTGAGCAGACACGTATTTTAATGTCCTGGCCAGCTTTCACTGCCACAAAGAAAAAAATTAGTCTAAATCAGCACAGTAAAATCATTTAGTGGACCCACTAAATTTATCTTTTAAATAAAAGTGAAAATAAATAATAATAATTTATCTTTTAAATAAAAGTGAAATTTATCTTTTAAATTAAAAAAATTTAATATACTACAGTATTATACTACCTATAAAGTATTATAGGTGGTATAGGTAAGTTTCATAAAAATATTGTAGGTTAATAATAAATGTCACAGAGCTTCAGCATTAAAACCATGTACTTCTGACACACTGTTTCTCAGAATTTTTATGCGCTTAAGTTTTTAAAAGGAAAATAAATTATTGTGTTGTATATATACTGGGGCATGGGTAAAAACAAATTTCTAACGTGGGTTGTAGTCAAAAAGTTTGACACCTACACATAATAGACAGTTCCCCTAATGTTCTGTAGGTTGTCTGCAATCAGGAGACTGATTTTCCACATACTGCAACGATCATATTATGTAACACCCTTACCAAATCAAAGTCATTATCTTATGGGTCTTTAAATGGGACTATTTCTAGTGAAGTCTGATGACAATAAGAAAACCTGAATAACCTTTATATGCATCTACTTCTGCTGTTTGCTGTTAGCTTGAAATAAAACGAAAACCTTTACTTTGTAAGTGAATGACTTTAAAATGAATGACTGTAAGCTGTTTAAATATTTTGAGAGGACAAGATCTACGCCATTTTGTGACTCCGAGCCTTTGTCCTCAACCCAGCAGCCCCCGCCCAGATCCTGAAAAATTGCAACACACTTAATGGCACACTGCTCTGGCGCCAGTGAGTCATTTCGCAATCTGGGCCAACCAATCAGGAAATTAAGCGTTGGACCCACCATAGACAAACCTATCAGCCTAAAGGCCAACTGACCTCATACTGACCGCACTCACCCTTACCCAATCCTGTAGTGACAAGACCACTGTCCCCCTGTGCGCGCTTTCCCTTACCCAGTCATGTAACGCCAAGGCATGTATTCCCCCGCTTGTGATTGTAATCCATAAAAATCCCTGCTCCCCTAGACTTGGGGCCGCACCTCTCTACCCGCTGTGTGGGTGAAGAAGTGTGTGCAGACCCTGCTTGAACTTGAATAAAAGACCCCTTTTGTAATTGCATCGGGATTGGACTCCTGGTCGTCTCTGGTGGTCTCATGAGTCTGGGCATTACATTTCATTGTTAGAATTGCAATTTAAGCCTTAAAAGGATCTTCAAAAAGTATCCTCTAGTTCCTAACTATACTAAAGTATGTATTAAAATGAAAAATGCTGAGTTTTGGATGCTGACAGGATTCATATTCCACTCAGATCTGAACTATTTCTCAATGTAACCTAGCAGAAGCTCCATTTCAGCCCACTCACCACTGAAAATAGCTTTTGGAAAAACTCGTGTGCAACCAGAGGACAGCTCTCTACCGGTGCGGCCTACCAGGAGTTCTCAAGGTGAAGCCAGAATTAGGCAGTCAAATTGAGTCAGGTGGGATCAAGGAGGCCAACTGGGTTCTGGGAAGTTAAGAGAAGCACTGAGATGCTAATGCCTCAGAGCCCTTCCTCCACCCTCATCCCCGCCTCCAGCTGGTTGCTAAGGTAACCTGTCCCAAGGAGTTGTTGATCACACCTGGGCCCTTCCCCCATCCGTGTGCTTTTGGCCTCCCACCAAACAGCCTGGGCCTGGTCACTAGGCTGGAAGAAGAGAGCAGGAGCACAAAGGAAGCCTAGGACGCATACAAAGGCAAGACACCTGTCCTTCTGGGGATACCAGGACACCAGCTGCGCCGCTTCTCCCTTCCTTCAACATGTGAGGAAGCAGAACTCGTCACCGGTAACCGCGGCATCACAGGGAGGACAGGGACGCACACTGCACTTCAAAAGTCACTGCAGTGGAGACTCACAGGAGGAGCCCAGGCCCCAGCTCCACTCCACCCGGCCTGCGCCACCGCAGCCCGGCGCCAGGCTGGAGGGCACGCCGGCGAGCGGGAGAGCAGAGCCTGCGCGGGCTTTCCCGGGGCGCCTTGGGGAGCCCTACCGCGGGCACTCGCGCACCGTGCACGGGGGAAGGGAGACGGGGTGGCGGCGCGGCGCACCCAGGGCGCTTCGCTCCGCTTAAAACGGAAGCGTCCATGCGACCTCGTCCGCACAGGACGTCGAGAACTGCAAGGTCTGGGGGTTAGCTTGCAAGACCTAACATTCAGCGGCGACTGGCGCCAGCCGGGGACCTGCCCCTCAGCCGGGCTGCTCCCACCAGACCAAGGGCGGCGGGCAGGGGCGGGGAGGAGGGCGGGGCGGCAAGCGGGTGGGCGGGGAGGGGAGA
>CM053409.1:349981-418023 GCA_028644305.1 Xerus rutilus | reverse complement strand
GGCGGGCGGAGGGCGCCCTCCGTCCCGCACGTGCGACTTCCCGCGGCGCCCGCGGGCCACACCCCGTGCGCGGGGAGGTGGCGGGCGGCGCTCTGCACCGGGTGGGACGGGTAGCGTCCGACGGCGGCAGGCCCCCCCGAGCCTGCGGCGGGCGTCCGCTGTAGTGTCGACGTGCACACACTTCGTGACGCTCCTACTGTGCAGGCCACTTTACAAAACTCAAAAGAAAGGTCCTAACGAAGACGCCCCAGCGCAGAGGCGGGTCCCGGCTGCGGGCCGCCGGCACAGGCACCTCGGGCACAGCGCTTCCCAGCCGCGCGCCCGCAGCGCGTCCCTTCACTGCCTCTTCAAAACCGTGATTCTGAAGCAAATCAACCAAGACGGTGGGAAGCCGCTCTACAGGAATGCTTAGGAACGGTGATTTACTACTTATTAGCTTGGTAATGGCTGCAGTTTGATCTCACTCGAAGCCGTGTGCGTTCGCTGGCACTACTGAGGGCCGGGCGCCTGCACTGGGAAGGCCGCGCCCGCAGCGAGGGAGCGAACCGGGCTCCAGCACGGAACGCCGCCAACCACCCAGAAAACGCACCTGGGGACTTTTGATTCTCATAAAACGCTCGACCTTCAGAAAAACGGAATAAACGGCTGCATAGATTTAGAAATACTTCAAGAGCACTCCATGAACACGAAACCAACAGAGAATTCCAACACCGGGCTTTTTGTACTCTGTTTAAGTTATATTGAAAGCCCTGATGGTGGTGTACACTACTTCATTTTGTACATATTAGGTGCCAGTGTACTGGGCACTAGAATCACAGGTCTAACCATGATCTTCTTCTTCAGAGAGCCTACAGAGACCAACACAGGATTAAATAAGTAAAACGCAGAAAAAGTGATCCAGTCTACCTTGGAAGAAATCAGGAAGGATTTCAGACAGGAGATAATTCCTCTCAGATATCTTCTTCAGAATGATTCAAGTCACTTTCCTAATTAAGATTTCATATACCTTTAACTTATTTACCACAGAGTCAACAATGTTTCTAACTCACTGCTCATTCTTACCAAAAACAGACATTTCCAAACAATTATATTTTGCAACAGCAAAGAACAGCACTGTACAAAACAAAACAAATTTAAAGAACAAAACATTGCTTTGCCTGTCCTCTAAAGAGCTGAACTTTTCAGAGGACACGGCTTTTGTCAGTAAATATATGTGTTTTCAGAACCAACAGCTGACATACCATCAGGAGTTCTCCAGCTGCCCTTCTGGACATTTCACACTTCCAAACACTGGATCTGAGCTCTGCTGCTGATGAACCCAGCCTAATTCTATCTTAAGATTGAAAGCTATTTCGACAACAGGCCATAAAGGTTAATTTTTTGTTTTATTTGCTTGGACCATGTTTGGCTTTGACTGGGTAACTGCCCTCCTTAAAATCTAAGCGGCGCCCCCACGCTGGAACCTGAGTTTACTCCCTATCTAAAGATGTTAAGCCAGGGCTGGGATTGTAGCTCAGTGGTTGAGCGCTTGCCTCGCATGCGTGTGGCACTGGGTTCGATCCTCAGCACCACATAAAAATAAATAAATAAAGATATTGTGTCCATCTACAACTAAACAAATATTTAAAAAAATAAAAATAAAAGAAAGATGTTAAGCCATGTAAACCATTGACTTGCTATCTGCTTCTGTATTGCACTTGCCAGAACCTGTCAGTTGTAAATTCCTAAGATACCTACCTTTATAATTCTGTGTTATAAAAACCTCCCTGCTCCTGGACAAAGCTGCTGCCCTCACTGTTTGAAGGGGACAACCACTGTACAGCTAATTTGCGTGCACAATATAAGCTTGCTGAATTTGATTTAAAATTGGAGTCGGTGGTCCTTTCTTTTGTGTCATGAGTTCAACACTGCACCTCAATGGCTATCTCAAGGCACGACACACTGAAGACTCAATGCGTTTCTCTCAAGAGAAGCAGGAGGTTTCAGCAGCGCTCTTTCTCTGGGACGCAATCCATCCTCCAGGAATTGTTCACTGCCCCTCTGCAGTCTCAATGGCTGCCTGAGTGTCAAATCACTTAGACTGACCTGTATGGAGAAAAATGTGCCATTTCCTTTACTGAAGCACATAGACTCTACTTCATCATAAACTTTTAAAGAAAAAAAAAAGAAAATATAGCTTTGATTCCACCACAACATTCACCTTAAAAGCAAAACATGTAGCCAGGTGCATGCGTGGTGGCACACGCCTGTTATCCCAGTGGCTCGAGAGGCTGAAGCAAGAAGATCGCAAGTTCAAAGCCAACCTCAGCAACTTAACGAAGCTCTAAGCAACTCAGTATGACCCTGTCTCTAAATAAAATATAAAAAGGGGCTGAGGATGTGGCTCAGTGGTTAAGTGCCCCTGGGCTTAATCCCCAGTACCAAAAAAAAACCAAACAAAACATGTAAAGAGCTATAAAAAGTAACTCCAGAGTCCTAGCACCATTGACCAGCTGGACTATCTCCATTTATTTTCACCCCTGTTTCTCCCTCTTCTCCATCTGTCATACACAGAACTCCCTTCTCCAAGGAGACTCTGGAGACAGAGCCAGTCCCCATGCACTGAGAGTTTAGATGTCACTCAGGAGAGAGCCCACAAAACAGCCTTGCACTGCCCTCAACTGCAGTACTGAGTGCGGTGCCCAGTCAAGCTTCCCCACTGCTCAGCCTATGCAGCCACCTACAGAACAAGCCAAGAAGTTATCTTCTATTTGCTTCAGGCAGTACATACATACAGAAGTGTAGCTACCCATGAACAAAGACAAATTTATTTTTAATTCTGAAGAAGTCCTCACATTCTCATAAGTGATTAGATTGCATAATATAACCTGATATAAAGTTATAAATATAATAATCAATTTGAAAGCTCAGAAAATGCAGTCAGAGATTTCTGATCAAGGAGCATGACCAACAAAGCTAATACTTATTCCCAATAACCACACTAGAAAGCAAACTGTGGGGTGAGAGTCCAGTTGTTTCTCCAGGGACCAAGGTGACTCTATCCTTACCTACTCACAATACTTTGAGAGGACATCCATAATTACTCTTGCAAATTTATAAAACTTATATTTTATACATCACACAGTAGAATAACTAATTGTTCCTTGTAACTCAAATCAGAAATCGTACACGTCAACTGACACCACGTTACTAGGCCACAGTATGATTGATCAGACAGCAATTCAATCTCTGAAGAGTCACCATTTTTGCCATCCTTGCCTTTACTCTATATCCCCCCATGGTAAAATCATGAAATGGCAACACTAAATAAAACCTACAGCCTCCTTCATGTGTGACAGGCATTTCACAGTGACTATTTCATTTGATCTTCACAATAATCCTACAACACAAGACAAACTATCAATTCCTATTTTGCAGATAAAGAAGAATACAGAGGCTAAGTAACTTGCCCATGATGATACTCTAGTAAACGATAAAGATGGGATTCAAATGTATGCAGTCTATTTCTAGGCCTTGATTGGAATCACTGTGTCTCCCCTATAATACAATGCCCCTAAATTTAAATTTAATACAACTAAGATGAAGATAAAAATCAGTAGAAGTGAGATAGGTAAAGAATCTTTAGGCATAATATCTCCATTATACACTTATGAAACAAAAATAATCAACTTAAACATCTACAACAGACTAGAATTTTATGCATTGAAAGACTGCCTACATAATAAAGTTTAATGGGAAAATTTTAATATTTTCCTTTCTAAATGACAGTGGCTTAATTTAAATACTTCTCTTGTTTTTCCCATGTATATATTTTTTAAGAATGCATTACACACATAAGCAGAAGCCTTACTGGGTTTGAGTTAACAAATCTTTATTGACTGACCACTGTGCACTGTGATACAAACTGGATATATAACTAATTAAAACATGAACTCTAAACACCACAAGCTCACACAAAAAGAAAATATACAAAATAAAATAACAAGGTGAGAAGATCAACTAAGGAGGCATCTGCAAAGTAGAAGCTGGAACTCTGAGCTGGAGTGACGCTCACCTAGCGAGGGGCACAGCCAGGCAGGCGTCTGAGCATGTGAGCGACCCAACAGCCAGACACAAGGGTGGCAAGGGTGGCCCTGGACAGAGACACAGCCTGTGCGGAGGCACAGAGGGGCAGTCAGCATAGCACAGCAGCGGACAGACCTTGGACAGCCGATGGAAAGAGGGGAGCTGCAGTGAAGGCTCCTTGGCGAAGTCCACCAGAACCCACACTCCTGATCAGGGCTCACGAGGGACCCAGAGAGCTGACAAGCCACCTGCTCCTTCAAGACTGGGAGGGACTCAAGACTCAAAAATGAATATTCATGACCTGATTTCCCTAACTTTCTAAGTGAAACACCCCCTCCCACCTAAAAAGGAAAGTCACAACAGCAACAAAGCAGCCTAGCTTCTTGTCACCAAAGACTCCTGAGTCCGAAATTACACAGTAGAGAGAGGGATGAACCTTCAACTCAAGAGAATTAGTTTATTTTTAATTTTCTACCAGCAAAAAGTTAATAAAATGTTACAATAATATTTCATTTTCACTTAGGGAGGCTGAAACAGGAGAATCGTGAGTTCAAAGCCAGCCTCAGCAACGGCGAGGCGCCAAGCAACTCAGTGAGACCCTGTCTCTACATAAAACACAGAATAGGGCTGGGGATGTGGCTCAGTGGTGGAGTGCCCCTGAGTTCAATCCCTGGTACCAAAAAAAAAAAAATTCATTTTGCTTAAGCAATGTGTAATCATTATAATTTGGTTCTGGATCAGATCTCATAATGATTTAAAGTCAAACTACATGAACAAGTCTGAAAAGCAGGAAATCTAGATTTGATTTCAAACTCTTTTTCATTTAAAGGCCACCGAGAGTCTAGATCTGGAATCAATATACAATAGATATGATACTTGTCATTTACACAGTGCTGTACATTTTCAAACCCCTTCACATTCATTATTTTACTCCTTTAGTGAGTTTATTTGTTACAGAGACAAACACTGGGCACATTAGGGTCGGCAGCCTTTCCTTCTGAACGGAGCGTCCGTGTGGGATAAGCTATGGAGTGTGTATGGCTGATACCAAGCCTTCTCCCTGAGACACGCACGCTGCTCCATGACACCAGCTCTGAGCAGCTGGTGAAGCCACATCAGGGCTGGTTCTACACAGGCCTCTGCGTGGCTTCTACCCACGCCAATCCAAAACAGAGCCGTACAGATTATCGCCTTCAGAGCATCCCTGGGGACACCGCAGGCACATACTACTGTGAGAGGCCAAGGATGAGGGCTGAGCTCCCACGCTGAGCCCAGCAGACCAAAGCAGCTCAGAGCCAGTCCCAGTACTGAGCGCTGGGGGATGCAGGAGACCTTGCAGAGGATGGACCAGGCTGCGACCAGCTGCCTCGCGCCAGGCAGTCCTGAAAATCAGCTCTGGTTCTGGGAGTGCCTGGTTCACAAATGGGTTTTGCTGTGCTTTGTTTTACTTCATATTGATTTGTTTTTCTTTGCTCAAATAAACTCTACTTGACATAATAATCGGCCTACTAAATGTCCCTTCTATCATGAGGGAGGTTCTACAGAGAACTTAGTTTTCCCATCTGAAACCCAGCTCAGCCTACTTCAGGGAGACAAAACTTGGCACAGGGACAGCATCAACTTATTACAAGAGAAACCTCTGTCAGGGCAGCTACAGGACAGGAGAGGTGCTGGACTGAACCTGGAAGGGTGAGGCAGGAAGAAGGGAAGTTCCTAGATTAGATGAAGTCAGATTTCACTATTAAGGTACAGTTCCAGTGCCCAACAAACACCTGAAAATTTTAGACGCACTAAGAATGACTTACATCAAGTCAACCTGTTACTAAAACCGATGGTACCTTCCTTTCTACACTCACTCCTATAACACTGAAGTTAAGTTTTGCAGCAACTGTGTGAGACTGTGGGAGAGAGACTGTGAAAAATGTAAGAGATTGTGTGAGACAGACCGTGTGAGGCTGTGAGAGACTGAGGGAGACTGTGAGACTGTGAGAGACTGAGAGAGACTGTGAGAGTGTGAGACCAACACTGTGTGTGACGCTAAGAGACTGACACTGAGATTGTGAGAGACTGTGACAGACTGAGACTGTGAGAGACTGAGGGAGACTGTGAGGCTGTGTGAGTCTGGGGTAGACCGCTCCTGTCTTGTCTGCCTTCACCGTCTCCTTCTCATCTTCCTTTATCAGGCCTTGTTGCTTTTTTAATCTGAACAATATTGTGTACTGCCTTAAATATTTTCTGAAACAAAGGAGAATTTAAATTAGCTAAACATACAAATTTTAAAAAGAAAATAGTACCTTTATATCAAAATTACAATCAAGTCTTCTAATTAACACGATGAAAGCGCCAGATGAATTGTCCTTTAGTGGTGGAGGTGCTATGGGTTCACAAGCATTCTCTGGTTTTGAGTTAATCACAAAACCCTGAAAAAGAATTGTAACAGAGTTATCTTTCTTGTTTCACTCAGTGAAGAAGCACTTACCTCTGCAGACGCCACTGAGCCTGTGTCTGCACAGCACAGGATGTGCTACTGGCAGTTACAACTGTTCACTGTCCCAGAACCTCTAAGGAGTATTTGGTTTCGTAAACACTGAGTGTTTTAAAATAAATTCTGCCATAGTACTAGAGTTAAAAACAAAAAATCATAAGCCCATCACCCAGAGACAACCATGGTTATTTTCCAACAATGTTTCATATCTCAAAATCAAACAAATCCTTTCCTAAAGATAGCTTCCAATTTCTGTTCATGCTATCAAACAAAGAAAATGCACATTAAAGTTTCTAGAAATTTATTCTACAGAAACACTAGTAGTCTGAGTCTATAAAGGAATATGTAGGAAGATGTTCATTCCAAATTGTTTTTAGGACCAAAAGCTGGAAATCATGCACATGATAAGGCAGCTATTTAAAAATTACAGTATAATCGTCCAATGGAAGAATAATATAACCATTAAAAATTGAGGAAGATCTGTACATGCTAAACTGAAAAAATGTCTGCAAGATAATTATGAACTTAAGAAGAAAACAGTAGGCTGCTTGACATCACAAAATGGAGCAACATAAATGTTATATATTAATAAAAATTAAAAAACCAAATGATTATCTCAACAGGTATAAAAGTGAGTAAACACATAAAAAGATAATCAAATCCATTAAATTCATTTATAAGAATAAATTAGCAATGAGAGCTATGACATGATGACTTAACCCTAGTTCTGCATGGCCAGGTGCGGTGGTGCATGCCTGTAATCCCAGCGGCTCACGAGGCTGAGCCAGGAGGATAGTGAGTTCAAAGCCAGCCTCAGCAACTTAGCAAGGCCCTAAGCAACTCAGTGAGACCTTGTCTGTAAATAAAATATTTTAATATTTTTAAAAGGGTTGAGAATATCACTCAGTGATTAAGATAGCCCCTGATTCAATCTCAAATACCCCAAAGTAAATAAATATATATATGGGGGGCGGGGAGGGAGAATTCTGCATGGTACTGGAACTGATCACGCCAACTAATCCACAGGATCCAGCAACTCCTCCTGCCCTAAGTTGCACCGTCTGGCTCCTCACAGGGAAAGCTTCTGCACGTGCTTCAGGAACAAAATGCGTATGTCCTCCATTTACTCAGAGTAGCCCCTCTTCTTGGTCCCATCACGCACCTGGCTTGGCTGCACCAGGAAACAGAACTGCATATATCCTAGCAATGAGTCTCCGCGTTCTTCTCGTCGTGTCTGTTCTCTGCTCTTTTCCATGCCTCTCTGCACACACTGATTCAATCACGTAGTGCAGGAGACCCTTCTCAACATACCTGTCCCAGCGACTAAACCCAACCTACACATCACCTACAGGAAGGAAGTCGGCTGTGCTACCATGTGCCTGTGGTTCCAGCTACTGAGGAGGCTGAGGCAGGAATTCAAGGCCAGCCTGGGTAACACAGCAGGACACTTCCCCTAACCCTGCAAACACAAAAAGGACTATGGCCAAGTTTCCCATGGCAGGTGATGACAACTCCTTCATGGGTTTCACCTAGCAACAGCAAAGTGGAAGGCATCCCAGTTTCACAGTTGGTAAACTGTGGGTACTCAAGTGCATCTTAGAATCAGTGAAACAGGGTACAGACAAACAAGAAGGGTGTATGAGTGGAAATGGAAAAGAATGTTTGCTTTTCAATCATTGTGAATCTACTGTTAAATCTATCTCGACAGCATGTATTTTTTAAGACTAGAGAATATTTATAAAAATCAAATACACATGAGCTAAAAATTCTGAAAACAATCATTTTGCCTTACATTAAGTCTTGAAAAAACAGGTCTTAGAGTATTAAATATCATCTTTCCTATTGATTATACTAATTCCCATCCTTCCCTCAGATGTACGTCACTAAAACCAAGTTCACATTTACTCTTTCATCCACAAACTCCCCTGGGCAGCGTGAGGGACGTGGCCAATCAGAATGTGCCCTGCAGGCTGGTGCACAAGCTGCTTCACCCTCCGAGCCAACCTCACCTTAGAGGAGTCTGCTCTGCAGTAAGAGTGCTGTCACCTCTAGCATCTGCCAGGGCGTCTGCCAGGGCACATTATGCTAACATGTAGGCACCTTAGAAAACTGCTCGTGCCCAGGAGGCTCCATGCCCAGCTTCCTTCTCTTTGTTGCTGTGATCCTCTGATGCTGGACAGCAGTGGTGTCCACAGAATGGCATCTCAGAATCCTCAGGCACAACAGCTTTAAGATATCTGAAGATACTGCTTTTCTTCTACAAGTGTTTGGGACTATGGTACAGCCAAGTACACAAAATGTAACTTTCAACTTGAGTTTTCACAAACAGAATGCACCTGCATCAGGGGATAGAGTGACAGTGCCCCAGAAGCTCCCTCCATGCTTCTCACCAGTTAGAACTCTCTGGCCTCTATCCCAGTGATACTGCATGGCCTTCCCACTGCTTAGGGTTGGGCCCAGCTTCACACTTGATACAAACAACCACACAACATAACGCTCTTTTAGACTGCTCTCAGCACTAGCTCTGTGAGATTCATCCCTGCTGCTGAGGGTCCATACTGCACAGGAAAATTTTGTAGATCTTTCCTTTTCATTCCTATGTAATATTCCAACATGTGAATATACCAGAATTATTCTACTGCTGATGAGCACTTTGGGTAGTTTCTAGTTTGTTGTTACTATAAATTGTATTACTGTAAACACTCCAGTAAAAGTCATTTTGTAAACACATGTACACAATATATACAAAAAGTGGAATCAGGCTTTGAAGCTAGATCACAGGGTACCAAGCTTTAAAAAAACACTACCAAGCAGTTTTTCAAAGTAGGTTAGGTTACGAGTTTTTAACTGGAGCAGTCATACAACCTAAACATAAAAATCACACTAAAAGCATCTTGTTCCGATGCTTCAGAAGATATTTCGTTCAAGGTAAATGTAATGCAAACAATTACTTTTGTTGACAAATTACAATGGTTAAGAAGTCTAAAGAGATAATTCAATAAAGTGATTTTTTAAAGATGCTTCAGGCTGCACAGAGCCTGCGGACTCGATGACAGTGAAGACACTGCGGCAAGGAAACGGGCAGCAGGCACCTGCGCCTACTTCCTGTGGGAAGGCTCCGAGAGCACCCGTGGGCGAGGCGAGAAAGGCGGTGCGGTGTGTCCGTGGGCAGCCGGGGACTTGGTGACGAGCAGCGGCAGCGGGGCTGGGTGGCGGCACTGGCCCTGCGCCAGCACGGTGCCTTGCCTCCTGCGGTCCACCGTGCGGCGGCCTCGGCGCCGGCCAGCACCGCCCAGCCGCGGTGCAGAGGAGGGGCGCGTCCCGGCGGGCAGCTGCGTCCGGCTCGGCTCCGGGCCTGCGCGCCTGGCGCTCTGCCTGCCGCGCGGCCGGCGGCCCACCCTGCAACGCGAGGCGGACACTGAGTGAGGGACCGACAGGCAACGAGCGCAGCGTGCTCGCACCAAGACCACCCAAGAGGTCACGAACGCGGATCCCAAACCTCGGGACAAACACGTCAAATGACGTGGTGTCGCCGGGACCTGTACGAATGTCTCATATTCAAACAGACCAGAAGGGCTCCCGTGATCAGTCGGGCTGTCATCGGCTCTTTCTGAGACAGAGGGATCCACACCAGCCTTCTGAGTGTCAGAGTCCCCGCTGCCGTCCCCTGGCCCTTCATTAGTTCTGATCATTCCTCCGAAGCCTTCCAGTGGCCTTCACACAGGAGCACGCTTGACCCCTTCCATAGGCAGCTGGACACGCGTCCCTTCAGGGCTGCGGCCCTAACGCAGTGGTGCAGCACACTGCACGCACAAGGGCCTGGGCTGGGCTCCCAGCACCCTAAAGAAAAAAGGGCCAAAACAACACCCGAAGTTTTGCTCAGATAACATTAAATTCCTTTAAACCCCTTCTCTTCTGACCGCACTGTCTCGTTCCATGAGGTTCCCGGTTAAGTAGTAGGATGGATAAGAATGAGTTACCGCCCAAGTAACTTAGGTGTTGGAAGCCATGTGTCAATTATGGCTTTTCTGAGCCAACATAAGGCAGGGAGGCTACTTTTCTAGGACCAACTGGGTGAAACTCCCCAGTTCGAGAAGCCCCAGGTCATGCTGGCGCCCTGCCTTAGCCCACAGCCCCAGGTTCCAATACAGCCGCAACCTGCCAAGCCCAAAAGAACTTGTTTCCCCACCTTTACCCTGCTTTCCTCAAGAAGCCTGCCACACGGACACCTTGTCATGTATTTCCCCTTCAATAAAGGACTGGGGGGCCTTTCCCTTGCTCAGCTCTAGTTCCTGTCAGGGCTGGAAGACCCACCCAGCGCCCCACTTTTAAAACTATATTCTGCCTATTGTCTTGTTCCTTATTAATTTTTGACCTTTTATTTTCCCAGCAGGTTCACACCTCCAAGCAGGAATCTGCTCTACCAGAGGGCTGGTAACCCTGGCATTTAGGAATTAACAGATTATTAATTTTTAATTATTTTTATTAGATTTTTAAAAAGCACAAACAGCATGTGATACAACTGCAGAGACGGAGGTGACTCTAACTGTGGAAGCACTAACAGAACAAGCAGTGTGACTTACTCCTACATTTCACTATAGTTCAGTTTGGTGACAAAACGAAAGAGCCTACGGTCAGTGGATCTGGCCAATACAACTGACAGGAGCCTCTCACTTGAACCTGCTCCAGACGTTATGTGTCAATGGGTACACGCATTCTAAAACTGACTTAGTTTCTGGCAAACAATCACAGTTTCAGAATTTTTAAACCAATTTTCTACTATGCTATAATTCTCCCATCTTTTAGGACAGAGGGGCAAAAAATTAGTATATTACTTATTCCAAGCTCCATGCCCACCTGCAAATTTGATAGCCATATCTCCCATGTCTTTCTGCACGTCACTGAGGAAAGCACTAAAAAAGATGGGAATATGAAGGTATACAATAATTTTAAAATTAAGTTTTAACTGGATTAAAAGAAAATATTTTTTAAAATCCTTTCATAAATAAGACATTACATTTACGCTGCCTCAATGTTACATCTCACTTTTTACACTCAGCTAGGATTTTCCCAATAACTTCTTTTGGTTATATATTTTACTTAATGAGCCATAGTTTAGGTTTTAATGAAAGCGATTATAAAATATTTTTAAAAGCCATTAATAAACCGAGCATGGTGTAATCATTACATGAATGCATGTAATCTCAGGTACTCTAGAGGCTGAAGCAGGAAGATTGCAAGTTCAAGGCCAGTCTCAGCAACTTAGAGAGGCAGGCCCTAAGCAAGAGGGCAAAACCCTGCCACATAATTAAAAAATAGAAAAGGCTGGGGATTTTTTAGCTCAATGGTAAAGAGCCCCTGGGTTCAATCCCCAGTGCCAAAAAAGGAAAAAACTGCATCTCATTAATACTACAAAGTATTAAAAGAAGGGGCCTCATCAGCCTAAACAACTCAACAATGAAAATAAAACATAGGGGGCTGGGATTGTAGCTCAGTGGTAGAGCGCTTGCCTCGCATGCGTGGGGCCCTGGGTTCGATCCTCAGCACCACATACAAAGCAATAAAATAAAGACATTATGTCCACCTACAGCTAAAAAAAAAAAATATTAAAAAAAAAAAAGCCAATGCAAGACATTGAATTGCTTTTAAAAAAAAAAAGAAAGAAAGAAAATAAAACACAGCCTAGCAAAATCTGCAGGGTGCACCCAAAATGTTACTTTAGGGAAACTTTCAGCACTAAGTATCTGTATTAGAAAAGAGAAAAGACCTCAAATCAGTGACTTTTATCTAAAGAAACCAAGAAAAAAGAGGTCAAATTAAGTCTAAAATCAAAGTGAAGTGATAAGTGATAGCACTCTCCTCACATCAGTCCTTTGGGGGTGCATTACTAGGGACAAGTCATGGCTCAGAAGGCTGAGGAACTCGCCAGAGACAGACAAGAGAGGGACGCCCAACAGCTCTGCCCCAGGAGGCATGCTGCTCAGCTTCACAAAGCAGCTCAAAACCAGGGCCAGCCCCAGGTCCCAGCCTCCCAGCCCAGCCCCAAACTCTGGCACTGTGCTCAGAGTCACTGCTCCTGCAGTGAAAGTGCACGTCTCATTTAAATCATTAGCATTCGGGTTTCTCCTTTCTTCCTCTCCTACCTTCCTTCTCCTCCCAGGACACCAACACATGAATCAGATGGTGTGGGAGTCTGCGTGGGGCTTATAGGAAGCTGCTGCTCTAAATCACGTGGCCCGATGCAGCTGGCTACCACACACACTCGAGCTGTGGAACACACAGAGCTGCACACCCATGACTCAGACTCAACAATGACCACTTGGCCTCACTTTAGAAACAGGGTTAGGCTCTGAGATGGTAACTCGCCCAAGAACACTCCGCTGGTGAACCACGATGCTGTCAGGCAAACCCTGGGCAAGACAGAATGATGTCCCTCTTGTCCAAAGCTTGTCTCTCAAATTCAACATAAACACAAAAGAAAATGAGGTGAGACTGGTGAGACTCAAGATTTTTCTTTAATATTAGTTCCTATATGAAGATGATGATGAAGATATCTGGCTAAACAAATACATTTGGAAACGAAAAAAGTTCAACCTACTTTATATAAATTGCAAAGTACCAAAGGAATTTAGTAGCTTAAAATTAAAGATAGTGCTACATACACAGAACCAGTCAATACAATTTTTACTTTATTTCAATATTTTTATCCAGTCAACAGATAGTACTATAAATTATTTATTAATTTTAGGAAAAAACTCCTTGTTTTATAAAGGATTCATTTTCAGATTTCATGACAAAGAAAATTCTCTTAGAATCTACTGTATGCCAAAATTCACAAATAACACGCCTGTTGTGAAAGTTCAACTTGGGAAAGAAAAGATTAGGAAAAGCAGCTTTCACCAGGCACAGAGTGAAAGCGTGCTCCCTAGTCCTGAGCAGTTCCTTCCCCTAGCGGGCAGCTAGCTCCGCAGCCCGTATCCCCAGTCTGCGTGACCAACTCAGCTCTTAGAGAGACATAAACTAAGATGATCCAGGAGAGCAAAGGAAGCTGGTATATCTCCAGCCTAGCAGCCTTACTGTCAGAAAACAAAATACAACCTGAAGATTTGGGGTTTTATCCTCAACTTTCTGCACAGAGGCTATGAGTCCAGCAGAAAACAGACTGGCATAGCAGTGACTAAACACTGCTGAGGCCCAGCTTACAGGGCTTTGAAATGTGATTTTCATGTTTATCAAATAACATTAATGAATATATTAGATAGCAAACTCTTCAATATATTTAGAGATTTAGGTCATTTCCTGCTTCATAACTTACTCCGAACAGGTCAACCTGTTTGGATTAATGTCAGTTTTAATTCCTTATTTTACTGAAATACTTATTAAACAAGTATTTACTGATCTACTATAAGCCAGGCAGTGCAGGACACAGCCTAAGGGCTATGAGGTAAAGACAGACCATGTCCTTGAAAAATCTGCATTCCACACCAGACACTGGACGGCTATCCCTTGGGATCAGGGGGAGTTGGTTCTAGGACCCCCATAAATACTGAAATCTACAGGCGGTCCAGGTTCTTATATAAATAGCCCGGTATCTGCAGAGAGCCCACACAGCCTCCCATGTACTCTGAACCATCTCCAGATGACTCATAGCACCTGAGACAACGTGAATGCCCTATATTGTTTAGGGAATAATGACAAGAAAAAGTACAAACATGTTCAATATGGATGCAACTTTTTAAAAAAATATTTTTGACCCACAGTTCCTTGAACCCATGGATGCTGAACCCCACTGATACGGAGGGCCAACAACAGCAGAAATGTGCAAGATGAAGAACCTGCTTTTGTGAGACCCTCCAGGGTAAGGTTTCCCTTCCTGGCTTTCCATTCACCAACTTACTAATTTGTAAATAGTGAATACTGGTAAAACTGTTCTAATAGGAACATGAGAAAATAACCCCACAAGTTGGTAATCATTCTGAATGCATATCCTCCCACAACGCTGGTATAGCTGGAATTCAATTTTTATGAGGTAAATCAGATATAAAAAAGGGCCAAGCCAGAAATCTCCTTTGTACTGCAGCAGCATCGTTCCAACAGAGGAGTTTTATAGGAGAAACCTCGTCTTAAAGGGCTTGTTTCAAAGGATCTGGGGAGTCCGTGCATTCAAAGCAACCGTCAGGTAAACCGTGACATGCAGGCACCAGCCTGTGACCCGAGTGCCTCGGCAGCACACAGGGAGCTCCAGGGCAGAGGCACAGGGTTCTCTAGAAAGTGTCAATACTTGTTAGGTCAATTTAAAGAACTATGTAAGATGTTATAATTTGGACGTGAGTGAGCTTTAATTAATTATTTATTAATTATTTAAAAATCATGAAGATATGTTCCACTTCCACAACTTCCACAACCGATTTTCACCATAATTGGTCAAAATTGTTTTTAAAATGACCATTTACAGTCCTGAAAATTGTTCTAGGGCATACAGCAAATGAAGAAACACTTAATCATAAAACAAACAGAAACCTTCATGAAACTGAGTTTGACAATGATTTCTTAGAAATTATAATAAAATTATAAGCAACAAAAACAACAGAAGAAAAAGAGAGAGATGATGAACTTCATGAAAATTAAAAGATTTAGAGAACTACAGGACACTTAACAAAGTGAAAAGGAAACCCACAGGAGCTGAGATTGTAGCTCAATAGTAGAGTGCTTGCCTCGCAAGTGTGAGGCCCTGGGTTCAATCCCCAGCACAACATAAAAAAGAAATAAAATAAAGATATTGTGTCCATCTACAACTAAAAAAATATTTTTTTTAAAAAAAAGAAACCCACAGAGTATGAGTAATAATTTGCAATCACATATTTGGTAAGGAATTGCTACTTTTAATATGTAAAGAACTCCTATAAATCAACAACAAAAAGCCTGATTAAAAAGTGAACACAGGACTTGAACAGACATTTCTTCAAAGACATACAAATGGTCAAAAAGCACATGAAAATATACTCAACATCACTAATTATCTGGGAAATGCAAATCAAAACCACAATGAGGTTAATAGTTAATACCCTTTAAGATGGATGTATTAAAAAATAGAGAAAATAACAAATGTTAGCAAGGATATAAAGCAATAGAAACCCATGAACATTGCTGGTGGGAAGGTAAAATGGTGTAGCCCCCATGGAAAACAATAGAGCAGCTACTCCAAAAAAATTTTAAACATCAGCCAGGCACGGTGGCTCAAGCCTGTAACCCCAGCACTCTGGGAGGCTGAGACAGGAGAATCGCGAGTTCAAAGCCACCCTCAGCAATGGCGAGGTGCTAAGCAACTCAGTGAGACCCTGTCTCTACATAAAACACAAAATAGGGCTGAGGATGTGGCTCAGTGATTGAGCACCCCTGAGTTCAATCCCCGGTACCAAAAAAAAAAAGATTTTTAAACATCAAACAGAATCAGCACACCATCTGGCGATTTCACTCCTGGGTATACCCAAAAGAACTGAAACCAGGAACTTGAAAAGATTCACACAGCGGTGTTCACAGCTGCAGTATCCACAGCAGCCACAACTAGGAGCAGCTCCAGTGCCCACTGATGGATGAGCAGAGAAGCAAGAGGCCAAGGGGCAGTGTGTACCTCCCAAAGTCCTGTCCTGCCTTGAAAGGGAAGGACACCTGACCTGCACTCTAACAGGTGGACCCTTCACCATGAAATGCTAAGATAAACACGCCAGTCCAAAAAAGGGCGCATGTGAGCCGCTCGTGTGGGAACCGCGTCAGATTCACCAACAGCAAGCAGCGGTGGGGGCCTGGCTGGCTGGGGAGCACAGGAGAGTTGGCTCCACACACCCCGTGGCAACACAGAGGGGCAAGACACAGACAGGGAGGCATGGACAGCAAGATGGATGTACCTAACGCTATTTTAATCACACACATAAAAAGTTAAAAGGATGAATTTTATATATATTTTAGCACAGTTTTACTTAAATAAAAGCCTTCTAGAAGTCAGAGAAAATCTCAAAGATTGGCCTCAAAATCTAACTCTACAAAGAAACTATTAGTTGGATCAGATCTTGAAGCTATTTACAACCCAGGGCATTGCTGGCAAAGACAAAGCAACAATTAACAACTAAGCTAACGATGAGCGAAACCTAAGGCTAGATGTGAGGCCACCGAGGCAGGCGGTGAGGCCCACAGACCAGAGCCTTGTGGCCCAGCTCCTAGGGAGCCCACACCACTCAGGCCTACACACCCCTCCGGGAGGCCAGGGGAAGAAGGGATGGGATTAGTCAACGAAACAAAATTTCTGAGTATGATTTCAGATTGTGTGTGTGTACACCCACATGCACAACACAGGGCTTTTTTGTTTGTTTTTTGTACCAGGATTAAACCCAGAGGCATGTTTTACCACTGAGCTACATCCTCAGCCCTTTTTGTTTTGAGATAGGGTCTCGCCAAGTTGCTTAGGGCTTCCCTAAGTTAGTGAGGCTGACTTGAACTCCTGGTCCTCCCGCCTCAGCTTCTCAGGTTGCTGGGATTGCAGACATGTACCACCATGCCTGACTTCAGGTTACAGCTTAACTAGTTCTGTTTTTACTATTAATGTTGATAGATTCTTACCCCCAAAACCCACAATATCTATTTAATATGTTGCTCACCTAATCCCTAGGTCATCTAGAAAGACATTTCACAAATGCTCTTGAAAGGGACATTCCAAGACAGCCCGCTTGCACAGGTGGTTGTCTGTTATACTTAGTGATAAGTACTATTTTTGCTAATAGCCAGAAAATATGTTTCTATCTTACTGAGATGCTTGTTTTTCTTTGTTTCTCTTTTGTTTCACTTGGTAAGGGAAAATACATTCCAAAGGCCTAATTTTTCTCCTCTTGGCTTTAGAATTTGGCTTCCTCATAAAATACTATTTTGCTTACTAGACATCTCCTGTATCTTTCTTCAATATCATTAAAATAAGATTAACCTGACTGCAAATAGAATTTCATTTATATATAAAGCAAATTCTCCCAAAGTTTATTATTTTAAATTAATCTGCAAACACAGTTTGCTACTAACCTTGCTGTTGAAGGGGAGATGGCAGAACAACACGCCAAGCCTCCAGAGGACAGCCAGGACACAGGACTGACAGGTGTTTTACTGAGATTGACATGATTACAAGGATCCACTGACAGTATTCCTTTCATGTTTCTCTTATCAAATTTAGTTCGACAAAAGCAACAAACAATTGGTAGAAAATTAAACATAGTAGCCTTAAGGTATTTTCTTTTGTTTTGTTTTGACCTAGCACAGTGGCTGCTTGTCAGGATTTGTATTGCATCACATTCAAGTCCTATGAAGAAAATGCCACCTGGTGTGTTTCTCTGGCAGAAGTCAATCAACACAAGTACATATGGCCCCTTCTCCATCCAGAACACAGCATGTGGCCTCTGCGAGACCACACCTTCAAGTTCCCGCGTTACATGCCACAGTACTACCACACACATCAGCACTGCTCTTCAAAACTGACCCGAACATTGCCATTCCCTTCTATTCTGAATAGCATTAGAAATTAGAACCTCAAAAAATTGTGGTGTTATTTGTAGGATTGGCTAAGTCCAATAAGGTGTGACTAAATTATTGTAACATCTTGATAATAGAGTCTGTAAGGGCTGGGGCTGGGGCTCAGTGGTAAAGTGCTTACCTCGCATGCGTGAGTCATTGGGTTCGATCCTCAGCACCACATAAAAATAAATAAAATAAAGATATTGTGCCCATCTACAACTAAAAAAAAAATTTTTAAAAAAAAGAGTCTGTAAGAGGAGTGGCCGGCATTTCATACTGACATATGAAACCTTGACTACTCAATAGTGATTCTCTAATAGTTGGTTTGAAAAAAGCAGAAAGGTCCTGTCTTATACTACATACAATGAAGCAGCTGTGGGTAGATTAAAGGCCTCCTGAGCATGGGGCAGGGGTAGGGGCAGGGGTGAGAGCAGAGAATTTTTCTTCTTGATTTTTCAAGGAAATCGAGAAAATACTTCAAGACCTCAGGGAGGAAGATTATTGAAAACATAGAAAATAAAGAATATCAAAAAGGTGTCACATAAAAATCCTAATTTGGGCATGACAAAAGACAATGTAAACACCGAGTGGAAAAAACTCCTCAAGTTCACAGCCAAAGAATCCAAGGGCTCGGGGCTGGGATTATGGCGCAGTGGTAGCGTGCTTGCCTGGCACGCGTGAGGCACTAGGTTCGATCCTCAGCACCACATAAAAATAAAATAAAGATATTCTGTCCACTTATAACTAAAAAATAAATATTTAAAATAAAATTAAAAAAAAAAAAAAGAATCCAAGGGCTCAAGTCTGGCTTCCACACATCAGTATTGTAACAACTGACAAGCCAATTCAAAAGTGGGTTAAAAAGAACAATTTGAACAAGAAGAAACTGCTTGATCCATAATCCTATAGAAAGATGCTTCATCTCACTGGTAATCCAGGAGAACAAGATGCCACCTCACACTCACCAGGTAGGCAAAAAGGCACTTCTGACAATAGCAAGTCATCTTGGCAAGGACACAGCGAAACAGCAACACCTGAATTCAATTTCCTTTAGTGAGGGAGGGAAGGGGAACAGTTACAGCCCCCAACTCCAAGACCTCCTGGAATGTTTAATGGGGACTCTCGGTGGTGAGCTCCCTGTGAGGGTCTTACTCGGAAAGGGGACCACACCATGCAATTCTTTTCGTCAGCTCTCTTCTCAGTTCTGAGACTTTGGGGAACATACTGATGCCCTTTTGATCTGAGGCATAACCACAGGTGGCTGCAAAAAATATCACAGGAATAGAAAAGGTCCACAGCCCAGCTGCTGTTCTGAAAGAACTACTGTCCTCAGAAACACCAGCTCAGGAGCGGTTTGTTCCCGACACTGTGAAAGACTTTGCAGGGGCGGGAGGGTTTCTGCTGTGGAAGTGTGAACTGAGGCTGGTGGAAGCCCTGGGCCAGACCAAGTTGGGCGAAGGAGACAGGGGCTGGAAAAGCAGCTAGGAGCATCTGCTCTGCTCAGGACGCTGACACTTCTCTGCACACCTGCTGTGATCTGGAAGATGTAAGTGCTTGGCAAAGGGAATCAGGGCAGAGGAGGAAGTGAAGGGTTTCCAAACACGACTCTAATACAAACTATGAACCTCCAAAACACAATTCTCAAAAATGTAACATTCTCCCAGAGGCATTTTATCCATATACCAAAATCTGCTGCCTCTCTGCAGCTCCTTTATATTCATGTGGATTAAAGTACTTCAGCCTGGAAATAGAAAACACAGGTTTCTGACAATTTTTTTGTAGGAGTCTTTCACTCTCTGTGGCAGTCATGTCCTCATATGGGCCTTAACCAAACAGACCAGTAATATTATAAACTGGTTAAGAGTCCTGTTCATTTGCTTTTTAAAAATTCTAATCTAGCCTACTAAAAAATAGAATTCTAAAAAACTAGAAGGTAAAGGGTAAGAATAAAACTAATAACTGCCTTCTTACTAATTCAACTACTAGAGAGGCAACTAAGAATAAAGGGTAGTTAGAGGAAAATTAAAATTTTATACTTATACTGTTAAATGATACTGTTTAATACATCTAAAACATTATTTTACCAAGAAAAAGAACTAATATTTATAGCCCAGAATAAGCTGTCCACATAAATTATAAACTAATTGATTTCATTAATGATATAGGTTGCAAAGTCTAATAAAAGTTATCTGGAAAAGGTATTTTTTATATAGGAAACTGAAATATAAAACTGAAAACAGCCCTTCCCTAAGTAAAAATACAAAATCTTTCTTTTAAATAAAGGTCTATAACACTGGCATGCTATAGTTTAATCCATGCAAAGATTCACATTTTTGCATGGAAGTTCAAATAAGCTAAAAATGTCCTCAGCCTTCTGATTCTCTTGCACTTAAATTGTGTTTTTTTAAATACAGGGTAGAAAAAAAGAGGAAGATAGAAAAGGCCTCTGAATATTATTAGCTTAATGTTAGAACATACATGAATGGGCTACAAGTGCAGAAATCATAGGAGCTATATGGCAAATGTTGTGTCTTCTAAATTACTCTGATGGAATCCAGTGACATAAAAACCTACAGAACATGGAATATTAAGACCGACAGTAACTACCCCACCTAAACTCACTGGGAAAAGCTTAAAAGGTATTCGTCAGCTATGTCTCTTAATAACCACACTGTATTCTTAAGTTAACATGGTTACGTTTTTAACAGTGTTTAACTTGTTTTACAGACTTTATGCCATAGTGAGCCACCCCACTTTGTTATCATCAAGTGCTCCTTGTAAACAGGGAGTAGATGGGTAGGCTGGCCTTCTCGTCCTATTCTGAGCAATGGCAAAGCCAGTCACGCAACCATAGACGCTATCCATAAGAATTCAATAATTTATCGGAACATTCTCTCTTTACTGTTAACATATTTCACTTCTGGGTTTACCTTACAATGTCACAGTGCAAAAAAATCAGAGATACTGGGGCTGGGGTTGTGGCTCAGTGGTAGAGCGCTTGCCTCGCATGTGTGAGGCACTGGGTTCGATCCTCAGCACCACATAAAAATAAATCAATAAAGATATTGTGACCATTTACAACTAAAAAATACTTTAAAAAAATCAGAGATACTTAATGCTCTTTTTTTTCTTAGGTAGTAAATAAACAAATTTATTTGTCTACATTTCAAACTATTTCTGAAATGTAAACTGAATTTACAATAACATAGAAACAGAGGAGCACCAATAAGACTATGGTTATCAAGAATTAATGAAATTCTTTTAAAACAAGTTCACTAAGCAGAAAGTCTTTTCAGTGAGAAGGGACAGTCTGAAAGAAAGGCTGCCAGCTCACACGGTTAGTAATCAGAGAAATGCAAACTAAAACAAGATTATACTTTTTGCCCATCAGATTGGCGAAAGTCAAGACACTGATAATATCAGTGTTGCCAAGAGTACAGAGATGGGTGTTCGCATACACTGTTAACCGGAATTAGTACCATCATTGGAAAAGTATATGATAGTATCTATGAAAACTTTAGATGTATGTACCCAATCTTCTTTCGGACCTCTATCCTAGAGAAATAACTGGACTTCAGATAAGGAACCAATGTATCCGTTAACAGGAAATGGCTAATAAACCACAATCATTCATAAGACAGAATACCATGCAGTGCTTAACAGGAACATGCTAGGTTTATAGGTGCTGCTGTGATAAGCTGAGGTAGGGGAATCAAATTGCAGAGTAGCCATTGTAATAAATATGTCAATCATGGTGCCCCAAATACTCTGAACCCCTCTCCGTACACCATGATTTTCACCTTCCCTAAGTAGTCTAAAACAACAAAAATAAACAAACCAAAAAAATATACACACACACACACACACACACTCTATTTCCCAGCCTCCCTCAAAGGTAGGTATTTCATGAAAGTATGTGGATAGTAATTACATGGCCTAGAGTTTGTCAATCAGAAAAAAAATGACCAAGTGAGAAAACAGTCAGCAAAGGGCATCTCTCTGGTTAGCTTGGTGGCAGTGCAGGCATAATGTCTGGGGATAAAACTGCATGAGTTTTCTGATCAGAGAAGAGGTGGTACCAATCGTTTGTGAAGCCAGCTCTGCAAAGTGGTTGTCGGCTGCATTCCTGGAACAGGCTGAAACTGCTTTCCAAGCTATGATTCTCTAAACATCATTATCCTTTATAAATCCCTTTCCAGATAAAACTAGGTAAAATGTATTCCATTACAAGAATTAAGAAAGCTTTCATATACACAAAGGGCAACCATTTTTTATCTTTATATGTTCAAAAAGTTATGAACAAAAATAACTAAAAGCACCACATGTTCAGAAAAGGTTTGAAAATCCACAGGTCACCGATAATATCTGCTGCCAAGAGGGAAGCCCAACTAGTATATACAGGTGAAGAAAGCATGAAAGAAGCCTTTTCCATTTTCTGTTGTATATTTTTTCTGTTTAAGTATCTGTATAATGAGAAATCATTATATAATGTTGGGAATCTTCCTAATTTAAAATCTTAAAAAAAAAAAAAAAAAAAAGAAGTCAATATGCCCCTCCCAGAGTTGCCTGCCACCCTAATTGAGAATAATGGGCTTACAGCACTTCAGTAAGGAAGTTCAAAAAACTTAGAACACACTGAAAACATCCCATGGTACGTATCTACAGAATTTCATGTATTCTAAGTATTCTAACTAATATAACATAAAAACCTCACACCATCTTGGAATGAGGAAGCACTTTCTCATCATGATTCCAGAGGTAGGAAAAAAAAATACTAGTTTTTGCTACATAAAAAAAATTAAAAAGCTTAAACAAAATTAAAAGGATAAATTAGGGAAAAGAATCTAAAGCATGAAGGGCAAATAATAATTATAACTCTTACAAATCAAAGAGGAAAAGATAAACACCTTAATTTTTTTTTAATATTTTTTTAGTTGTCAATGGACTTTACTTATATGTGGTGCCGAGAATCAAACCCAGTGCCTCACACATGCTAGGCAAGAGCTCTACCATTGAGCCACACCCCCAGCCCCAATACCTTAATTTTAAAATGGGCAAAAGAGCATTTATGGTCAATTCTCCCTGTCTCTCTCCCCCCTCCCAGCCACCCTCCATCACCCATCTCTGTCTCTGTCTCCATCACACACACACACACACACACACACACACACACACACACACGCATGCACACACAGCTAAAAAACATTAAGATGTTCAATCTCATTAGATTATCTTTTAGCAAATTAGCAAAAATTTTATAAGATCTAGTACTGAAGAGGAAAAAGGATAGGCTCAACGCTTCGAATGGAATTCTAAATTGCCACAAACTTTCTAGAGAGAAATCTAAAAATATACAACAAAATTTTAGACATGCACGCCATAAATGAAGCAATTCTATATTTTAAAATGTGCACTATAGAAATAAGTGGATGAATATACAAGGATGAAAACATTCGTTGTAGCACTATTACTAATAATAACAACTAGACAACCCAAGTATTCACTATAAAAATTAAACCAAAGTTCAAATCAATTTTATTTAATGATAAAACCATTAAGCCATTAATAATAATAATAATAATAATAATAATAATAGTAGTAATAGATAATAAAATAGAAATATAATACCCTTACTTATCAGAATGAAAAAATGATCTACGCAACAAAGGGAAGAAAGCAGACAATGAAGTAGCAAGTTTCTAGCTTTGCTGGGTAAGACTGCACATGTAAGCATTAATGTAAATACATGTACATGCACATACACTGCATACACATACACATGGCAAATATCCTAGGAAACAGGTCTGAGATATTACATACCAAACAGTCAAGTGGCAGTCTAGAATGCTACAATCACATGAAACCATCACTTTTTTCCTCATGCCTTTCTTGGTGTGTGCACGCTGGGACTGAACTCTCCTGCATACCTTGTGAACAGCCTTGACCCTGTACAAATGACCACTCGTGGTTTTTATGATGTTTTGATTCTTTAATAAAAGAACAACAGAAATCACCTTATTAGAGACCTTGTGCCTTTATGACATTACTATTTTCTTACCTTTAAGCCTTCAGCTGGAAGTCTATAACCAAATCTTGCTGGAAGATCATCGAATGTCTGAGATGCATTTTCCAAATTATACTAAATATAAAATTAAAAATAATGAGGTTAAAGCCAATTTACACGTGACATTAAAAAGTTTATCACATAAAGTGTCCCACAATTCTGATTTATGGTTGCTTATCACAATAAAATCCTATGTGACAATGTGCATCCACTAAAACAGCAAAGAATATATACAACTTACATACGACTATTAAAGTCTGATTCTGATTTCATACATTATCATCAAACAGCAACAGTGACCCTGTAACATTAAACAAGCTATTGTTTTCTGAGCTTTTCTCACAGATAATTCCCTAGCAAGGAATTTTCTAGACAGATCACTTTTCAGCAAGAGAGCTCCATTTTATTTTTTCTGTGTTATAAGGGTCTGATTTAACAGACGGCTCTAGTTAGAAAGATAACTTTTCCCCAGGGAAAGGAGGGGAAATCATACTTTTAAGGCCGTGTCGATTTTGATGTAAGCTGAGCATTTCCATCCAGTGGGGACAGTGAGGATGGAATGCAATGAAATGTACACACAGAAAAGCTGGAAGCACTCAGGCCTCTCCAAAACGTGCCTCTTCCGTACAGACATTCAGTACTGTATACTACTATCGCTACAATAAATATGATTGATAAGTGTAATCTTTATCAATCATCCACTAACAAAACAAAACTGTGCTTTTAGAAGACAGCAGTAATGATATAATTGTGAGATGAAATACTCATGTTTAAGGTTCACTGGTCCTCCCGTCCTCCTCTATGTTATGATCAGTGTTAGGAAACACTCTTGCTTTGTTACAAGAAACTTCGTTCTGAAACTTTTTCAAAAATTGCTCATTTACCATGCATACTTAGTTCCATCTTCCTTGTTTCTCTTATTCTCAGTGTCCACAGCACACTGAATATCACTGAATGATGCAGCTCATCTCACAACGACATCATTACTACTGTCTTCTGAAAGCATTATTACTTCATGAGCACCTCTCTCCTCCAATACTAAAAAGTAAAGCACCTTTGTTTGTTTTGCTAGCCTTGTTCATGGAAGAACATTTTTTTTTTCAAACAGTGTGATCCTGTCACTACCTACTGGGTACCTCTCTGCTGCTCAGCGTGCTGACCTCATAACCATCAAGAAGCCAAGCCTCTGACAAATGGAACCACAAGGCAGACGGGATTGACCAAAATCCAGTTGTTGGACTCTATGAACAGAGGAAGATGCAATGGATATCTCTTCTCAGTAAGAATATGGATGCAATCTAATAACAAGCCACTGTGGCCTCTGGGCCTCAAGACATTCAGTGTCCATCTGGTCACTCTGGTGTGCTAGCTCTGCCAAGTCTAAAATTTCATTTTCCTAGATGGAGATCTACATAATCAATAACATCACATTTCTCTGTGGGTCAAAAGAAAGAGAAACAACGAGATAAGAGACAAAACAGTCATCTGAAAGAAGCAAGGAGCAAATGCTATTAAAAGAACACACGTAGCACTGAATCACCAGGCAAGGCTCTTAATCAGCTCAAGCACTCACTCAGTCCTCAGGTCATGAGCAGGCACCAGGGCACCCAGCCTAGCAAGCTGCGGTCTGCCTTCCAGGTGCTCAGGTCTCGTCAGCAGGCACCAGAGGGGCGTCTCCACTGCCTCTCAAAACTCCCCACTGTGCAGGAGCCTCTCAAAACTACCCATGTGGGCAGTGAAATGGGAAACTCCAATGACAAAAAGGAAAGGAAACCAAGGAACTGGGCAGACAAACAGCACAAGGCGACTGATACTTCTGCAAAAGCAGCGCCCAGCTCTGGTCCAGATGGAACGAGCATCAGCTTGAGGTCCAACTACTCAACTCTGTACTGTGGCCAACTCAGACTTCAGGGCTGCTGGTGCTCAGCTGAAAGGAAGACCCTATATCCTCCACCTCCTAGCTCACTCTGCGGGCATCGCACCCAGTTCCTCGCCTCCACTCTCAGTGCCTGCTCTTCCCAGCCTCCTTCATAGCTGGTCTCTGCAGCATGCCCCTCAGTGCCAGCAGAGACCAGATGCTCACAGTGCCCCTGCTGGATGACATCACATGGCATGCCCGAGGACCAGGGAACAAGCCCACAGAGAGGACTGATGCTCCTCTGTACTCGGCCCTTTGTTTGTCTACATGAATACACATAGCTCCAGCACCTCATGCCTTCTGGAGGGTGAGAGTGAAGGATGACCAGAAGAAAAATTACAATGAAGATAAAAAATGAGGGCTGGGATGTGGGGGGCTAGCTCTGTGCTACGCCCTAATGACTAGCCATTATGTAAATGGGAAAGGCACAAAGGAAGGAGGAAATATGTGATTGGTTTACAATTACTGTTGGTTCTGCGAACGTGCAGCTCAGGAGGCTTACGTGCCTTGCCACATGGACAGTTGTTGCCTACGTGCATTGTCTCTGATTGGCCCAACGGCCCTATAAGTTGAATGCTTGTTCCGCAAATATACGAGTACTTGCTTTGACTGGACTCCCTGGCGTGTCTGATTGTCTTGCGACAGCGGAAGGCAATGCTGGGAACGGGCAGCCAGCCGACTCCAACTCTTCCCAGCTTCCACTGCTAGGTGAATGTGGGGTACCCCTTCGACCCACTGGCTCGGGACGGACTGCGACTCCTGCACTGGGGTTATGGCGCAGTGGTAGCGTGCTCGCCTGGCATGCGTGAGG
Organism: Xerus rutilus; assembly: GCA_028644305.1. Lineage (NCBI taxonomy): Eukaryota > Metazoa > Chordata > Mammalia > Rodentia > Sciuridae > Xerus > Xerus rutilus. The sequence goes on along the minus strand of CM053409.1, from coordinate 391,130 downwards.
CACTGGGTTCGATCCACAGCACCACATAAAAATAAAATAAAGATATTCTGTCTGCCTACAACTAAAAAGTAAATGTTTAAAAAAAAAGATATACAAGACTCTTACCAGGTGTTGGACACCACTCTAAGCACTAGTTACCTTATTTAATTATAACAACACTCCAGTTTAAAAAAAAAATGGAGGCGCTTACATTGGCCAAGTAATTTGATGAAGTTACACAGCTGGCTGGAGTCCTGGAGCAGTCCACTAAAAATCACTTAGTTAGCAAGACAGCTGGAGCACAAGACAACCCCCACCTCAGACACAAGGGAAGAAAGGAAGAGTGGCGGGAACCAAAAGTAACAGGGGGAATAAAGACAGAGATGGACAAACACGAAGACCTCAGAGACGAGAGTGAAGACTAAAACAACTCCACTCCCTGGTCCCTCCACAAATCCCCTAACTCATTTCAAAAAGCATTCCAACAATAGTCCAAGGCCTTTGGGGACCAGTTTAGAGGAAAGATTTGAATTAACAATGGACTCAGTCCTTTAAGACTCTCTTTCCACTCTACCTACATACCACCTACACCCCACCTACTCCAGACTACACCAACAGGAGGAAAAAACTAATCCACCAGTACCTAGCCAAGAAGGCGACGGGGCTGAGCATCTCCTGTGGCCCACTAAAGCTGCTCTGCTTCGGAAGCCGCACTAGGCAAACCAGACTGACTCTCTCTTCAATAACAATCCCGGAATTTTCCAAAAGTGCTTTTATAAGCAGAAGCACAGCTGAGGACCACACCAAGCTTTAATCAGCAATAATTCTGGTCCTTCTATCTCTTATCTAATATCATTAAGTAAATGAACTGCACCAACAAAGTACAAACAAGAAATCCTTAGCAAAGACCTGGTGTATAGGCCTCTCTCTGTCTCTCTCTGTCTCTCTCTCAAACACACATACACATACACACAGTTAATTCCTCTTTCTGTACCTTCACAGAAATGAGAAATAGGAAATATAAGTACTTCCGGGACAAAAGAGGGTAAGGTGTGGCTGAGAGAATGGTACACCAAGGTCAAGAGAGCAATCTTTTTCTCTAAACACTTCTCCATTCATCATCAAAGAAAGAAGCCCTCTGCTGCTCTTCTGCCTCATTAATGCAAACCTTTGATTGAAATTTTCTATGAATGTCTTGTAGTATTTCTTAAAATATCATTATAACTACAGATGCTACTGAGATTTCAACAGTTGTTAAATATGCCAGGTACCAAGAAAAACAGCAGGATTCACCTAAACACACACGAGCACGCAGGCAGGTGTGCGCAGGCACCCACACACACACATCAGGAGCAGCAGAAGCTATGAGGTGCTCACCATGCATGTGGTCTCACACCAGGTGTTGACCTATACAAAATGAAAAGGTGCCCCACCTTCAGTACCTGTGCTTTGGCAAGTCTGTAGGTATACACCTTCAGAAGATTCTGTCATTCAAGACTCTTGTAAAGCCCTTCCTTAAGGAATGCTCAGACATAAATAAATTTTCCTGTACTTACCGCTAAAATGTCCGCCTCTACAGGCAGCAGGTTTAGGAAGGCAAAGAGCTGGACGGTCAAGAGGGTATAGACTTGTGTAGCCGACAGCATGAGCATCCCTATGGAGAGCAGCATCTCAAGTCACCTGGAAGACAAGGACACAAATACACATCAGAGCTGGGGCCTGTTCCATGAGGACAGTCATCTGCCATGTGAATTTCTCATGTTCAAAAATACCCACTCTAGTTACAAACATGTGTTAACATCACAATCAAAACACACTCCACAAGTGTAAGAACTTACCAAGATTTGGACACTCAGCCAAGCCCCTGTGTGATCCACGGTGACTCCAAGTTCTATTTTAACCACAAACATCCTCCCTCAGAGATGGGTCTACTAACTCAATTTTCAGAAAAATGTCAATCAAAATTATGGTTTAAAACACAGAGAAGAGAAATTCTAGCCAGAGCAATCAGGCAAGAGAAGGAAATAAAAGGGATAAAAATAGGAAAGAAGTCAAATTAACTCTGCTTACAGACAATATGATCCTGTACTCAGAAGATCAAAAAAATTCCACAAAAGATTGCTAAAGCTAATAAATAAATTTGGCAAAGTAGCAAGTTAGAAAATCAACATACAAAAATCAATAGCTTTCCTATATACCAACAATGAATCTGCTAAGGAAGAAATCAGGAAAACTATTCCACTCACAATAGCCTCACCAAAAAAAAAAGTAAGAAGAAGAAGAAAGAAAGGAAAAACTAGGAATAAATCCAACCGAGGAGGTGAAAGACCACTACAGTGATAACTATAGAACACTGAAGAAAGAAACTGAAGAAGACACGAGGAGGAGGAAAAAACCTACCCCATATTCATGGATAGGCAGAGTTAATATTATTAAAATGGCCATGCTACCAAAAACAATATAGAGATTCAGTAGAATATCCATAAAGTACCAAAGACATTCTTCATAGTATTAGATAAAAACATTCCTAAAATTAATTTGGAAGAATAAAAGACCCAGAGGAGCCAAAGCAATTCTAAGTCAAAACAGCAACACTGGAGCTGGGATTGTGGCTCAGCGGTAGAGCGCTTGCCTTGCATGCATGAGGCCCTGGGTTCGATCCTCAGCACCACATACAAAGCAATAAAATAAAGACATTGTGTCCATCTACAACTAAGAAAAATTTAAAAAAAAAAAAAACAGCAACACTGGAGGCACCACAATACCTGACTTCAAATCACACTGCAGAGCTTTAGTAACAAAAACCGCATGGTCCTGGTGCAAAACAGACACACAGGCCAGGGCAGAGACAGAAGACAGACGGACTCACACGGACACAGTCATCTGATCCTCGACAAAGGTGCCCCAGACATACTGGAGGAAAGACAGCCTCTTCAAACAACTGGTTACCCACATGTACAAGAATGAGACTTGATCCTTATCCCTCCCCTGCACAAAAGTCAACTCAAAGTGGGTCAAAGACCTCGGAATTAGACCAGGAATTATGCAACTCCTAGAAGAAAATGTAGGATCAACACTCCAATATGTAGGCACAGGCAATGACCTTCTCAATAGGCCTCACAAAGCTCAGGAGATATTCTAATAAGTGGGATGGCATCAAATTAAAAAGCTTCTGCACAGCAAAGAAAACTATTAGGAATGTGAAGAGAGAACCCACAGAATGGGAGAAAATCTTCACTACCCACTCTTCTGACAGAAAATTAATATCTAGAATAAAAAGGACTCAAAAATACCACCAAAAACCCAAATAACCCAATTAATAAACAGGCAAATGAATTAAACAGACACTTCTCAAAAGAAGAAATACAAATGGCCAACAAATACACGAAAAAATATTCAACATCATTAGCAATTAGAGAGATGCAAATCAAAACTACACTTGAGATTTCATATCACACCAGTCAGAATGGCATCAAAAATACAAACAATAATAAATGCTGGAGAAGATGTGGAGAAAAAGGAACACCTTTTGCACTGTTCGTGGGACTGTAAATTAGTACAACCACTATGGAAATCAGCATGAAGGTTCCTCAAAAGACTAGGATGGAACCACCATATGACCCAGCCACACTTCTCAGTTTTTATCTTAATGAATTAAAGTCATCATACTGTAGCAACATGTATACCCATGTTTACTGCAGCAGTTCACAACAGCCAAACTATGGAACCAGCCCAGGTGTCCATCAACAGATGAATGGACAAAGAAAAAGTGGTCTATATACACAATGAAGTCTTATTCAACCATAAAGAAAAATGAGATTATTTGCAGGAAAATGGATGGAACTTGAGACCAATATATTAAGCTAAATAAACCAAGCTCAGAAGGTCAAGTATGGTATGTTTTCTCTCACATGTAGAAACTAGAGAAGAAAAGGGAAAAGAAAGATAGGGAGCAGATCTCATGAAAATCAAGGGGAGATCAGTAGAGGAAAGGAACCAGGGAGTGAGAGGAGAGGAGGGAGAGGGGGAAGTGCTGGGGAGTAACACTGGCCAAATTACATTGTTATACTGTGTGCATGTATAAATATGTAACAAAAATCCCATCATTACGTACAACTATAATGCACCAATTTGAAAACGCGTAAAGAAGGAAAAAACACAGAGGAGAACCTTTAATTTTTTAATTTTGGGGGCTAGGAATGTAGTTCAGCAGTAGAGCATTTGCCTATACTATGTGAAGCCTTGAGTTTGATCCCCAGTACCATAGAGAGAAATAAATAAATCAGATAAAGTTTTAAAAAACAAATGATGAAATTTTAAATTTTCTACAATTTTTAGAAATTTTAGTCTCTGGTTCAATGCAAATTTACCTTTAACTTACTCCTGTGTGTTGTACCCACATTAAAGGATACCAAAAAAAACCCTGCTAATTATAAAGTATAAACTGAACATCTCAAATCCAATATCCAAAATGCTCCAAAATTGGAAACTTTTTGAGTATGATCATGCTGAAAATGTTTCAGATTTTGGAGCATTTCTGATTTCTGATTTTCAACTGGTGAAGTCGATACAAATATTCTAAAATCCCAAAACTCCCACATCTAAAACACCCTGGTATCCAGCATTTTGGATAGGGGTGCTAACTTGCAATGGTTCCTGTTCTGTCCCGCCTAACACTCTGCCCCACACATCCTCATGGCAACAGTGCAGCTACTGCCCCGCCACGCCCAGGTCCCCAGCTGGGTCCTTCCCTATCTTATAGCAAGAGGTGTGATGAAAAGGCTACATGCTGGCCAAGTGGATGCTGAACTCTCACTGGCCTCCACCAATGCTCAGCATGCTCTTAAATAAGTGAGAAGAAATCTATAAAGATGAGAGGCTTTGTCATAATTATTTCATTAGCTGCCACCAACTCATGAAATCAACTTTGATGATTACTGGCGGCAGGTGCTCGGATTCAGCAGCAACCAGACTGACTCAATCTCTGAAGTTTACTCACACACTGGAAGGGAATACCTGCAAATAGTCCTCAAGTTATCATCTAACAAAGCCATTAACTCCAGAGATGAAATAAAGGTGAAAACATATTCAAGTACAGAATATGTTCCACAGAGACAAGAAAGAGATTTGTGGTTGACGGGGGAAGAGGAGAGGGCTGAGGGAGACTGGGAGGAATGAGGAATGGCTGCTGCATGGACACAGGTTTGGGGGGCGGATGATGAAAATATTCTACAGATAGGATGAGGGTGGTCCCACAGCTTCATAACTGTACTGAAGATCACTGCAGGGTAGACTTCAAAAGTGGGTGAATTTCACACACTATGAAATGACAAAAAACACGTACCCTGTTGACTGATGCCCCGTCTGGGAAACTGAATCTGAGTAAGAACTATGACTTTCCTTCTAAAGCTGCGGAATTTCCAGGCAACTCTGAGGTAAAGAGAGAGAGGCAGAATCTGGAGAGAAAATAATTCCAAAGACAAAAGGCACAGGACCAATAGTAACTAAGGCAGCAAACACCCTCCACTCTCCATGTGGCACATGGACATGGCCTTGAGTTAGCTGATCCCCACGACTCCAGAGATGCCATCTCAGAGGAGGAAAACGCAGACACTGATTTTGCCCAAGATAGTGAACAGTCGCAAAGCGAGAATTCACACCCAACAGTTGGTCTCTAAATTGCACACCCTGAGCCCACCTAAGAGCACACCAGCACGGCTGACGTTCACAGGGGGAGTGTGGCCTCAGCCTGCATCCCTCTTCCAGCAAGGACACAGCACAACAGCCACGGGCCATCTCCTTTTGCTACAGTGCACATGCGTGAGTGTGTGTGTGTGTGTGTGAGTGTTGTGTGTGTGAGTGCATGAGTGTGAGAGTGTGTGTGTGAATGTGTGTGAAGGAGAGTGTGTGTGTGAGTGTGAGAGTGAGTGTGTGTGAGAGTGCATGAGTGTGAGAGTGTGTGGGTGTGTGTGAGGGAGAGTGTATGTGTGTGTGTGAGAGTGAGTGTGCATGAGTGTGTGGGTGGTGAGTGAGTGTGAGAGTGAAAGTGTATGTGCGTGTGAGTGAGTGTGCATGTGAGTGTGTGAGTGAGAATGTGAGTGTGTGTGCATGAGTGTGTGAGTGCATGAGTCTGAGTGTGTGTATGTGTGTGAGTGCATGAGTGTGAGTGTGTGAGTGTGTGTGAAGGAGAGTGTGTGTATGTGTGTGAGTGTGTGAGAGTGCATGAGTGTGAGAGTGTGTGTATGTGTGAGTGTGTGTGAGGGAGAGTGTATGTGTGAGTGTGTGTGTGAGAGAGTGTGTGCATGAGTGTGGGTGGTGTGTGAGTGTGAGTGAAAGTGTATGAGTGTGAGTGTGCATGTGAGTGTGTGAGAGTGAGAATGTGTGAGTGTATGAGTGTGAGAGTGTGTATGTGTGAGTGTGTGTGAAGGAGTGTGTGTATGTGTGTGTTGTGAGAGTGCGTGTGAGAGAGTGTGTGTATGTGTGAGTGTGAATGTGTGAGGGAGAGTGTATGTGTGAGTGTGTGAGAGAGTGTGTGCATGAGTGTGGGTGGTGTGAGTGTGAGTGAAAGTATGAGTGTGAGTGAGTGTGCATGTGAGTGTGAGAGTGAGAATGTGTGTGCATGAGTGTGTGAGTGTATGTGAGAGTGTGTGTTTGAGAGTGTGTGTGAGAGTATGTGTGTGAGGGAGAGTGTGTGTGAGAGGGAGTGTGTGAATGTGAGTATGTATGAGTGTGTGAGTGTGTGTACGTGTGAGCGTGTGTGTGTTTGAGAGAGTGTGTGTGTGAGAGAGAAAGAGTGTGTGTGTGTAATATGTAGTAGTTAAACTTTTTGGGTCACTACCTTTTTCAAATAATATTCTGGAATTTAGACTTTACAGTCTCTACTCACAAAACTAATTCTTGTTTATCGTAGGAAAAACGTGAAAAAAATAGAGTCACCCAGTCTTGAAATAAGGAATAACCAACAACTACACTTTGGTATATGTGTAATTTTCCAGACTTTTAGCTATAAGTACATTCGAATATATATACTCAGCAAAACTGGGGAGACACTGTACATATTCTCTTGCTAATTACATTCTCTATACTTACTGCACTATATTTTCCTAATTCATTTACTGCACTATATTTTCCTAATTCATTAACTACATTTGAAGAAGTTTTAAATTTTAAACCTTATACCACAACATCCCCTCAAGAACTACTCCAGACAGCTGTCCATGAGGCCCCTCGGAGCGTCCATTCCTCTTGAGCACTCTATTCTCCTTACTGTGTTTCATAGATTGGGTTTCCATATGTGGTAAGTTTATATAAAATGTAAATTATGGATTGAAAATATGTATAATGGCTACATTTAATAAATATTCTTCTAGTAAACACAACTGATCAACAAATATATGAAAAAATGTTCAACATCTCTAGCAATTAGAGAAATGCAAATTAAAACTACATTAACATTCCAGTCAGAATGGCAATCATCAAGAATTCAAGCAACAATAAATGTTGGTGAGGATATGGGGGGAAAGTACACTTATACATTGCTGGTGAGACTGCAAATTGGCACAACCACTCTGGAAAGCAGTATGAAGATTTCTTAGAAAACTTGGAATGGAACCACCATTTGACCCAGTTATCCCATTCCTCAGTATATCAAAGGATTTAAAATCAGCATACTACTGTGATGTAGCTCTATCAACGTTTATAGCAGCTCAATTCACAAAAGCTAAGCTATGAAACCAACCTAGGTGCCCTTCAACAAATGAATGAATAAAGGAATTGTGGTGCATACATACAATGGATTATTACTCAGCCATAAAAAAATGACTTTGAGCTGGAGTTATAGCTCAGTGGGAGAACACTTGCCTAGCACATGTGAGGCACTGGGTTCGATCCTCAGCACCACAAAGAAATAAATAAAATAAAGGTACTGTGTCCGTCTACAACTAAAAAAAATATTTTAGAAAAAGAATGAAATTATGGTATTTGCAGGTAAATGGATAGGGCTGGAGAATACCATGCTAAGTGAAATAAGCCAATCCCAAAGAACAAAAGGCCAAATGTTTTCTCTGATATGCAGATGATAATTCATAATAAGGGGGTGGGGCTAGGGAAGAACAGAGGTACTTTAGACCTGAGGGAGTGAAGAGGGGAGGGGCACAGGAGGTAGGAAGGACGGTAGAATGAATTGGACATTGTTACCCTATGTGCACAACCAGTATGATTCTACATCATGTACAACCAGAAGAACAAGAAGTTATACTCCATTTATGTATGATGTGTCAAAATGCATTCTACTGTCATGTATAACTAATTAGAACAAATTTTTAAAATTCTCCTAGTTAAAGAACCTATGGGTAAACCCTTAGGTTTTTTGTTTTTTTTTTTAATTAAAGCCATAGAATTGGCTGATGCTATAATAAATGCATTAAGAAATACAGGATCTAGTCAGGCACAGTGGCACACATCTGAAATCCAAGCAACTTGGGAGGCTGAGGCAAGAGGATCACAAGTACAAAGCCAGCCTGGGCAACTTAGTGAGACCCTATCACAAAAATAAATAAAAGGAAACAAAAATAAATTTAATATCAGATAGATCAGGGTCCATGTACCAGCATTGTTACACACAATAGTCATAATAGTATGATTTTGAAGGAAAAATGTTTTAATTACATAACTGCTTCATCTTTAAAAGGAGAATCATGGGACCTAAAAGACACTCTGTGAAATAAATATAATTAGGCACAGAAGGGCTTGCCATGACAGCGAAATACAGAAGGAAAAGACTTTAGAGGGGGATGTCAGTAGGTGACCCAGGAAATATAGCAGGTGAAGCAGGGCTGACAGGTAGGTAGCAGGCAGATGCGCTGCAGGAACATGAGTTGAAGGGGATGTTTCCAGAGACTGAGCCTTGCTTAGAAACAGCTCACACAACGCCATTCTAACCCCACTGTAGTTTAAAAAGGCAACAGTATGTTACACACTTGGCCAAAACCTGTTATTCGCAGTGTTACTCTTCATTTTCAGGGCTGAAGAATGCATACCCAGACTCCTCTACCATTAAACACACACACTTGTTACCCTGATCCAGGCATGCACACTAGAGGCTCAAAAATCTCATACAATCCAACTGTCAATCAAAAGCTAAGAGTGGTGCTTGGGCAAGATTCTCCAGGGATCTCCCTCCTACCTAATAAACTGGCTCACAAAGACAGCAGCTGTCACTCTCACTCTGAGTGTTTTCTTATCTTCTTTCCTTTCTCTTCCAATGAACATTGGTGTACTTTTACCAAGTTCTGTGTCTTAGCTGAAATCCTCTCTTGAGAGAACACAATGCAATCTCCAGAAACACAGTGAGTGGGACGAATATAATTTGTACAATTGTTGCTTAATATCTGTGAAACCCTCTGGTGTACATGTAGACAGGCAGTGATCAATAGCTGGTGCTCCACACAAGGCAGAGACTTGGGGTCACCAAAAAGTAGAGGATCACAACAGTATAATTCTCACTTTAAGGTAAAAGTGAACATCAAAAAGAGAAGAGGAGAATATCTAGTGTAAGGGGCACAGAGAGAAAGCAGAAGAAAGAAAAAGGACTAACTTCACAACAGTCTAAAGAAAAGAGAACCTTGAGGTAAATACAGGAGGAAGGCAGCTGGTCAACAGAGCGCGTGCCAGAGGAGACCCCAGGCCTCGGGCTCCACAGCAGCCCGCCCCCTGCCACTGAGCTGCGTCTGTGCACTCTGACAGTGCCCACTGCTGGGTGACACTGTCTCCAGGACCACCCTGGTGGGTCTGCATCTCCACCCACACGTCACTCACCCTCCTCTACCTTTGGGGAGGAGGAAGGGCTGCAGATCCTATGACACCATACGTCAAACTATGCATGAGTATGAATACATCCAATTTCTGTTGAAAATGTCTGTGGTGGTCAGCACACTCTCAAAAAAACTCTGCTATCGTTGCTTTTTTTTTCTTCCTGGAGGAAGGGAAGACTTCTCAATAAGATGCATTTGATGTTGGTGTGCTGTTACCAGGCAACATTATTTATTGGAAAAATGATTTCCTGATTGGTGAAAAGCATTTACACTGAAAAGACTATGAGTTAACTAATAACTTGCTACAAAAACAAAAGGCCTCTGAGCCCTGTGCGGCCTGGTCCTTAAAACTGAGCAAGGCTTGACAGGAAGTGGGAACTGCCCATGGACTGTCAAGCAGCAGCTCCCTCCAGGTACCCGTGGATGTTCCTATGCTGAGGTGATGGGCACCCACAACATGAGCTCGGCGTCACGATGCCACACACCCTGGGGGTAAGAGAGCTCCCTGGACGGACTTCATGCTGGCGTGCCGTGCTCCCAGTTGTCCTGTCCCACCTAGCACATGCTCTGGTGCCGGGTCATGGTCCACCTGCTATGAGGTGTGGACGTCACTCGGCATCCTGGTCACTTCTCCCCAGGCAGTGAGTGCTGCAGCCTTCTCCTGCACTGCAACTCCTGGCCTCTCGCCCTTGAATTTATTTCACTGTTGCAACCTCTACAGTAGAAAATATTAATGTGTCTTTTGTTGTGACTCTTATCATTCCCAAACACGAGGCGTTCCTCCTGAGGATATTCTTTAGAAACAAACTTGAGACACAGAAACTGAGAAAAATACTGCCAATTACAAATGCCTAGTTCTTCCTTCGCTCCTTCCTTCTCCTTTTCCTTCTCTCTGTCCTTGCCCTCCATCCCCTTCCTCTCCTTCTCATATTACCAAAGACAGAACTCAGCTCTATATTCTGAATAAGCCTACAATCAGGAAAAAAGTTATGCTTATTCAAAGGAATGAAATTCAAATAAAGAATATGCAAGAAATATTCCAGAACTTCCAACAAATTTCCTAAGATTCACTCATCACCACTATCCTTAATCACATTTAATTTTGCATATTATTTGACAGAATTACACTATTTTTTACTTTTATTTTTAGTTATCCATGGCAGTAGAGTGTATTTCGACATATCCTACACACATGGAGTATAACTTCCCATTCCTGCGGTTGCACATGATGTGGAATTTCCCTGGTCATGTATTTGCGTAATCATATATGAACATAGGAAAGTGATGTCCGATTCACTCAGTGTCTTTCCTACTCCCATCCGCCCTTGCTTTCTTTCATTCCCCTTTGTCTCATCAATAAACTTCTATTCTGCCCTTCACTGCACATCCCTTCGTTGTGTGTTAGCATCTGCATATCAGAGAGAACATTTGACCTTTGTTTTTTGGGGATTGGCTTACTTCACTTAGCATGATAGTCTCCAGATCCATCCATTTACCAGCAAAAGTCATAAAGTCATTCTATTTTATGGCTGAGTAATAATCCATTGTGCATAAATGTGCCACAATTTCTTTATCCATTCATCTGTTGAAGGGCACATAAGTTGGTTCCACAGTTTAGCTATTGTGAATTGAGCTGCTATAAACATTGATAGGGCTGCATCACAGCAGTATGCTGATTTTAAATCCTTTGAATATACACTGAGGAGCAGGAGAGCTGATAGTCAAATGGTGGTTCCACTCCAAGTTTTCTAAGAAATCTCCATACTGCTTTCCAGAGTGGTTGCACCAATTGCAGTCCTACCAGCAATATATGAATGTACCTTTTTCCCCACATCCTCACCATTGTTTATTGTTACTTGTATCCTTGATAATTGCCATTGTGACTAGAGTGAGATGAAATCTCAGTGTAGTTTTAATCTGCATTTCTCTAATTGCTAGAGATGTTGAATGTTTTTTCATGTATTTGTTGACCAATTGTATTTCTTCTTCTGTGAAGTACCCTGTTCAGTTCCTTTGCCCATTCATTGATTGGGTTATTTGGATTTGGGGGGAATTTTTTGGTGTTAAGATTTTGAGTTATGTATCCTGGAAATTAACACCCTCAGGTACAGGTGGCAAAGATTGTCTCCCATTCTGTAGGCTCTTCATGTTCTTGATTGTTTCCTTTGCTATGAAGAAGCTTTTTTTTTTTTTTTTAAGTTGTAGGCGGACAGAATATCTTTTTTTTTTTTTTTTAATGTGGTGCTGAGGATCAAACCCAGTGCCTCACGCGTGCTAGGCGAGTATGCTACCACTGCGGTAACCCCAGCCCCTATGGAAGAAGCTTTTTAGTTTGATTCCATCCCACTTATTGATTCTTGATTTGACTTCTTATGCTTTAGGAGTCTGGTTGAGGAAGTAGTTCCTAAGCTGACATGATGGAAAGTTTTCTTCAAGTTAGGCACAGGGTCTCTGGTCTAATGCCTAGGTCCTTGATCAACATTTGAGCTGAGTTTTGTGCAAGGTAAGATATAAGAGTTAAATTTCATTCTGCTACATATGGATTTCCAGTTTTCCCAACACCATTTGTTGAAGAGGCTATCTTTTCTCCAATGTACATTTTTGGCATCTTTGTCTAATATGAGATCACTGTGTTTATTTGAGTTTGTCTCTGTATCTTCTATTCTGTTTCATTGGTCTTTAGGTCTATTTTGGTGTGAATACCATGCTGTTTTTTATTACTATGGCTCTGTAGTATAGTTTAAGGTCTGGTGTTGTGATGCTTCCTGCTTATCTTTTCTTGCTAAACACTGCTTTGGCTATTCTAGGCCTCTTATTTTTCCAAATTAATTTCATGACTGCTTTTTCTATTTCTATGAAGAATGTCATTAGAATTTTAATAGGAATTGTGTTAAATCTGTATGGCATTTTTGATAATGTGGCCTTTTTGACAAAATTAATTCTGCCTATTTAAAAACATGGGAGATCTTTCCACTTTTTAACATCTTCTTTAATTTCTTTCTTTAGTGTTCTGTAGTTTTCATTGTAGAGGTCTTCCACCTCTTTTGTTAGTTTGATTCCCAAATATTTTTTTTGAGGATATTATGAATGGAATAATTTTCCTAATTCTTCTTTTAACTGATTCATGTTGGTGTATAGAAACTCAATTGATTTATGGTTGTTAATTATATATCCTGCTACTTTGCTGGATTCATGTATGAGTTCTAGAAGCTTTCTGGTGGAGTTTTTTGGTTCTCCTAAATACAGAATCATGTTGTCGCCAAATAGGGATAGTTTGAGCTCTTTCTTTTCTATTTTTATCCCTTTAATTTCTTTCATCTGTCTAATTGCTCTGGCTAGTTTCAAGGACTATGTTGAATAGAAATGGTCAAAGAGGGTATCTTTGCCTTGTTCCAGTTTTTAGAGGGAATGCTTTCAATTTTTCTCCACTTAGAATGATGTTGGCCTTGGGTTTAGCATAGACAGCTTTTACAATGCTGAGGTAAGTTCCTACTACCCCTAGTTTTTCTAGTGTTTTGAAGATGAATGGGTGCTGTATTTTATCAAATGCTTTTTCTGCATCTATTAATATGATCACATCACCATCATCTTTAAACACATTTAATTTTACATACTTTTTGATAGGATTACAGTAATTATTAACAGACATTTAATCTAAAATTATCTTTCTGGTCAAGACTTTCCTGAATAGATCCCTTCTCAATCAGGAAATAGAGAAAGAATCAATCAATGGGATGGCATCAAATTAAAAAGCTTTTGCACAGCAAAGGAAACAGAGGGCAGAGACAGCCTAAAAATGTAAGAGAATCTTTGCCAGCTACTCTTCCAACAGAGGATTAATGTCCAGAATATACAAAGAACCCAGAAAACTCAACATTAAAAAATCAAATAACCAATCAATAAATGGACAAATGAGCTGGACATTTCTCCAAAGAAGTAGCACAAATGGCCAACAACAGTAGGAAAATAAGTGTTCAACACCTTTAGCTATCAGGGAAATGCAAATCAAAACTACACCAAGATTTCATCTCCCTCAGGTTAGAATGACTATCAAGAATACATAAAAAATATTGGTGGAGAGGCAGAAGGAGGAACTCTTACACACTGTTGGTGGAAATGTAAATTAGTACAGTCACTATGGAAATCACAGGTGACTTCACATCCTTATTAACACATGCTTTTTGCTATCTTTGATAGAGCCATCCTAATGGGTGTAAAGCAATATCCCAATGGGGTTCCGATGTGCCTTTACCTAATGAATAGTGGTAATAAGCCTCACTGCATGTGCCTGCTGGTTGTCTGATGGTCTTCTCTGGAGAAAAGTCTATTCAGGTCCTCTGCTCACTTTTTATCCAGACTGTTTTTGTTGCTGCTGTTGAATCATAAGTCTTCTTTATACATTCTGCATATCAATCCCTTACCTAACATACGACTGCAAAATACTGTCTCCTATTCTGTGAATTGTCTTTTCCCTCTGTAGTGTCTTTTAATACACAAGAGTTTTAATTTTCATAAAGCCCAATTTATCTATTTTTCTTTTTGTTGCCTTTGGTGTCATATCCAAGAAATTATTGCCAAATCCAATGTTGTAAAGCTTTCCTCCGTTTTCTTCTAAGAGTTTTATATATTACTTCTTATGTGTAAGTCTTTAATACATCTAGAATTAGTTTTCATATATGATATAAGAAGGTAGAGGTCCAGTGTTATTCTTTCTGCATGTGGATATCCCGATTTCCCAGTGCCACTCATCCAAAGGGCTGTATAAAACTCCTTCACCCAATGACTGGTCTTGGCACCCTTGCCAAAAATCATTTGACCATATACGTAGGACTTAAACTTCTGTAATCTCTTTTCTATTCCATTGGTCTACAGTGTCTGTCTTTATGCCAGTCTCACTATATTTTAATTACTGTATCTTTGCAGTAAGTTTTTAAATCAGGAATTATGAGACCATCACCTTTGTTCTTTTCAGTATTGTTTTGCCTATTTGGGGATCCTTCAGATTCCACATAAAACTTGTTAGATTTTTCTATTTCTTAAAAAAAATCATTAGGATTTCAATAAGGATTGCTGCAATGAATCCATAAATAACATCAATGCTTTGGGTAGCATTGAAATCTTAACTATACTGTCTACCAATCCATGAACATGGGATATCTACTCATTTGTCATTTTTAATTTCTTTCTGAAAAGTTTTTTGATTTTCATTGTAAGGGTCTTTTCCCTCCTTTATTGAATTCATCACTAAGTATTCCATTCTTTTTTTGTTATTATTGAAAATGGAGTTCTTAATTACCTTCTTGAATTCTTCATTGTTACTGTGTAAGAAGGAAGGTGATTTTTGTGTGTTCAGTTTGTATTTTGCAACTTCATTGAGTTATTTTCTTTATTCTGACAGTTTTCTTTTTTCTTTTATGGAATCTTAAGGATTTTCAACATATAAGATCATATCATCTGCTAACAAAGCTAATTTTGCTTCTTTCCAATGTAGATCTCCTTATTTCTTTTTCTTACCCATTTGCTCTGCCTAGGATTTCAGTACAATGACAAACAGAAGCAGCAAAAATGGGCATCTTGCCTTGTTCTTTTTTTTTTTAATATTTTTTTAGTTGTTGACGGATTTTTATTTTATTCATTTATTATTTATATGTAGTGCTGAGAACGGAACCCAGTGCCTCGCGCATGCTAGGCAAGCACTCTACCACTGAGCTACAGCCCCAGCCCTCTTGCCTTGTTCTTAATCCTGGAGGAAATGCTTTCAGTCTTTCACCAACAATTATGTCACATGTGGGATCTTTACACATACCCTTTATTATGTTGATGTAGTTTACTTCTACTTTCAGTTTACTGGGTGTTTTTTATCATGAAAAGGGGTTGAATTTTGTCAATGCTTTTCTGCATCAACTGAAATGATCATGTTTTCCCCATTCATTTTGTTAATGTAGCGTATTACATTAATTACTTTTCTCATTTGAATCATCCTTAGATATTCCAGGAATAAGTTCTACTTGGTCATGATACATCATTCACTTAATGTGGTACTGAATTCAGTCTGCTTGTATTTTGTTGAGGATTTCTGTATCAATAGTCATAAGACGGGGCTGGGATTGTGGTGCAGTGGTAGCGTGCTTGCCTAGCATGTGTGAGGCACTGGGTTCGGTCCTCAGCACCACATAAAAATAAAATAAAGATATTCTGTCCACCTACAACTAAAAAAATAAATAAAATTTTAAAAAAAATAGTTATAAGACACTGATCTATATGTGTGGAGGTTTTTTTCCTGTTGTTTTTGTTTATAGTATCCATCTGATTTGGTATCCAGGTACTCTGTGCTCTTTGGAATAAGTTAGAAAATATTCTCTCCTCTTCAGTGTTTAGAAAAGTTTGAAAAAAATTGGTACTGTTGAAGTATTTGGTAGAATTCATGCCTAAAGCCATCTGAACCTAAACATTTCTTTCTTGAAAAGTTCTTGACTGTCAATTCAATCTCCTTACTACAGGTCTACTCAGATTTTCTATTTCTTCATGATTCAGTCTTGGCAGGTTGTGTTTCTGTCACTCTGTCCATTTCATTAAGGTTATCCAGTTTCCTGGCATAAAACTGTGCACTGTGCTCCTCCAATCTTTAAAATCAGCAATGATGTCTCTCTCCTCTTTCACTTCTGATTTTAGTTAAGTCATACTGAATTTGGCTTAAGGCTTCCTCTGTACACATTTTAAGTCTGGTCTAAGATTCCTCTGTTCACGGTGTCGAGTTACTGAACTTGACAGCAAACAGACTGTGTAGCTTGCATCTGCCTCATTTGAAGATGGTTTGAATAGCTGGCTGCTTGTGGTCTGCAGAGACTCAGTTGCTTGTTACAGCAGTGGGCCACAGGCTGACCTCTACCCACTGTGCACTGGCTTCGCAGCTGTTCTTCAAGCCACACAGGCGTCTCACACACACTCTTTATCTGTGATATCTAGCCATTTTTAAAAAGAAAAAGTAAGTATACTGCAACTTGACATTCAAAACGGGGTTTTGTTGCTTTGTTTTTCTCACTACATGGCAATATTCTGAAAAGCTGCTGGACACCACACATACTAAGTGTATCAAATATTAAAACCAGATGGCCAGCCACCTCAGAGCTACTGCTTCTCATTCTGTGCATGAGACGGGACCTGATCATCTCTTCTTCACACTATTAATGGGTACTCCTGGTAATTCTAATCACCAAGGAAATTTGGAAAATATACTTCACTCCCCTGAATCACATATTACCTCAGGCCTGAGATGAGAATATTCCCAGCCACTCCCCTGGAGATTCAGACAGAAAGCCTATAGTCTGATTTGGTCCACTGTCACCTCATGATCACCATGATCAAGTCAAATCTGGAAAGCACTCTTTTCCACCACAGACAAGCAAGTGGCACACCACACCACTATGCTTAAACCTCTTGCCAGCCAATGCACAGTGGGTAGAGGTCAAATTAGAGTAGAAAGGAAAAAAAAAAGAAAAAGAAATAGGAATGCTAACAAAAACACACTTCATGATCCTCTCTAATTCCCCAGCTGTCACCAGAGCCAAAGGCTGCCAGCCCCAGCAATAAGGCACACACAAACAAGAAAAAGACAAGTAACAATGAAACTGCTTTCATGGACATTAGAATCTTAAGCACCATGTAGGGAAATACGGTAAAAATTCTGGTTTTCTTGGTTATTAGAACTTGCGCCCCCTGTACTTGAAAGCATCAATCTCCTAAAGCAGAATGCTTTATTTTTATTTTTATGCTGCTTCACACAAATGTCACCCCAACCACTGCCACCAATACTGACAGGACACTCGATTTTGTGCCAGCCACTCATCAGACCTGAGTGTTTTTCCCTCTAATCCTCAAAAAAATCTTTAAAATAAAAAAGAAACAAAGAGCCGGGTGCGGTGGCTCAAGCCTGTAATCCAGCACTTAGGGAGGCTGAGACAGGAGGATCGCGAGTTCAAAGCCAGCCTCAGCAACGGCGAGGTGCTAAGCAACTCAGTGAGACCCTGTCTCTACATAAAACACAAAATAGGGCTGGGGGTGTGGCTCAGTGGTCGAGTGCCCCTGAGTTCAATCCCTGGTACCAAAAAAAAAAAAAAAAAAAAAGAAACAATGCAGGGGAAAGTAACTTGTAGTGTCATTCACCTCCCCGACTCTGGAGGAGTCCAAGTTCTCTAGGAACTCCCACGGTCGTGCTGCACACATGAACCCTGTCCCTGCCCCCATCTCCATGCCCATTCCCATTCCTTCTTCTTTAATTTATATACAAAAAGCTGAGCATGCGATGGGCGAGATGCATCTGAGATGGTCTGGGTGTGTAAGCTGAAGTCTGGCCTGTGTTAATGGCGGAGGGCATAGGGTGCCACCGCCCTTGATCACAACCACCATTTCTTTTCACACCACCACACAGCTCTGTCCCTGACCTTGTGTGTGTGCTCCACCCTCCCTTGGCACCCAAGTGCAGCCTGTGCAGATGCCTGCCACGCCTCACTCCTCACAGAACCTCCTCTGCTCTTTTATCTTTCATAACACTTACCACTTTCTATCATTTTCTTATTATTTTCTTATTTAATGTCCCCCTTTACCACAAAAATATATATTCCTCAAAGACACAAATCTTTATTTTATGTGTATACAAATAGTGTCAAGCATGTATTAGGGGCTTAATGTTTGCAGGATGAATTCATACTCAGCCTCTCTTGATATCAGTTTCTACAGAACCTCAGAATGTAGCCATGTTAACTAAGCTAAAAAAAATTAAGACTGTAACATTAAAAATGTTGTATGCAGGGTTAGTGCTCAGAGTCAGAGCTCCTGCCTAGCATGTATAAGGCTCTGAGTTTCATCCCATCATGGCCAAAAAATCGAAAACTGTTTCCATTAAAGATAGGCACAGTGGTATATGCATGTAGTCCCAGCTACTCAGAAGGCTAAGGCAGGAGGATCATTTGAGTCCAGGAGTTGGAGGGCAGCCTGGACAACATAGTAAGATAGCAACTCAAAATGGAAAAAAAAAAAAAAGGCATAAAGTTTTAAGCACACATTAAAAGCATATATAAATGCTATAAACCAAAATAATCTGTTAATACATGTAAACTCCGGGTGACAGTATTCTATGTAAACTCTGCATGGAGGACTCTACATGCTTTTTATCATGTTCCTTATACTCACCTGTGTGCTTCAGAATACAAAAAGCTTTCTAAAGTCTATTTCACTTTATATAACATACAGTAAACAAAAGACAGAATAAAATACACAGAAATCTTAACAAATCTGTTCCACCTGTTCAAGTTTATAAATATGCACTGCTTTTACACAATATAGAAAACCATTTACTACAATGAGCAAGCAACAAAGCTCTTAACTCCCAAGTCTATTCACAATTTGGAAGAGATGAAATTATTTCTTTTGAAGTGAAATATGCAATCAAAAAAGAGTGAAAAGAGCCGGGCGCGGTGGCTCAAGCCTGTAATCCCAGCACTTAGGGAGGCTGAGACAGGAGAATCGCGAGTTCAAAGCCAGCCTCAGCAATGGCGAGGCGCTAAGCAACTCAGTGAGACCCTGTCTCTACATAGAACACAAAATAGGGCTAGGGATGTGGCTCAGTGGTCGAGTGCCCCTGAGTTTAATCCCCAGTACCAAAAAAAAAAAAAAGAGTGAAAAGGGGGCAGATCCTGGGGAAAGAAGAAACAAATCCGAGCTGTCGCTTGCTCTCTGTAAGCACTCAGCTACGCCCAAACTCCTTCATCCCACAGTGCAGTTCCCATTATGGCCATAAAGGGAAAACATGCAGCCACCTGGGTTCAAGGCATGTGCATTAGGTGGTACTATACCAACCAGAGAGGCATCTTAAGTAATTGCGACATCATGGATCAGCATCCCAACTGCTATTGACAAGGAGCACCCTGCTGAGGCCAAAACGTGTAACCAAATCAATACCAAAATCTCAAATTTTAGATCTATCTCCTGGAATATCTCTCCAGATACCAATTCTGTACCACTAAGAGTTTGGTCACGAGACAAACCATAAGTATATAAAGGGATGTTTAATATAAACAATTACACTGTGACAGGAGAGTAAAATGTAAAGATAAGAGAAGTAGAGGGGCAGGAAAGAGGGACTCCAGAGGGCGTGTGGAAACCTCTGGCATGATGGTCATGTCATCAGCTTAATTACTGCAAGGGTTTCACAGCTATGTAAATGTCAGAGCTCGTCAAGGGATACACTATAAATATGCAAAGCTTATTGTGTGTCCATCACAATCAATACAGCTGTTCCTAATTTTTTAAGAAAAGAATTATTAAGCCAGGTGCGGTGGCTCACGCTTGAAATCCCAGCACTTAGGGAGGCTGAGACAGAATCGTGAGTTCAAAGCCAGCCTCAGCAACGGCAAGGTGCTGAGCAACTCAGTGAGACCCTGTCTCTACATAAAACACAAAATAGGGCTGGGGATGTGGCTCAGTGGTCAAGTGCCCCTGAGTTCAATCCCCGGTACCAAAAAAAAAAAAGAAAGAAAGAAAAGAATTATTAAACTATGACTGAGGCAATACCCAACAGGACAAACTTGGAAGAGAGGCCCTCCCCAAGGCTGCAATCGGTCCTCACTGGAACAAGTGTGTTGCAGCACACTGGATAACAGAGACTTTCACTAGGCTGGCTGGACAGGAGCTGGACCAGGCCAGCAGAACAAACCTGCAGGGTACAGGCAAGCTGAGGCTAGAGGGGAGGCGTACAGAGGTGGTCAGGGAACTGCTGCAGGAACAGGCCTGGAATGTGCCCTGTTCTTGTCAAGTGGGTTGCGGGAAACCATTCCCTTGGCTATAGACAAGCCAAGGCTGGTGGGTGTGCACCCAGAGGTAGGCGAGGCACTGCAGGTATGAGGCTTGGAGTCCACAGTGTCCACAGAAGGACTATGGCAAGCGGTTACCGGGACTGAGCTGTGAGGATGCTGAGGGCCTGTGTGTCCTGAGCACCTGACCGAGACAGAGCACCACTGGAGAGCCCGCCTGCTGGGAGACCATGTAGCAGGAGCAAGAAAAAACAGAACCCACTTTGTTCCAGAAAGCTCCCTCTGGCACCATGCCTCCTGTGGCATCTGATGAAGTGCAGCATCACGATCTTTGTGAAGAAGAAATGCTTAAAGGCTATTATCAAAGAGCAGGTATCAGTGAGTGAGCAGAGAAGCAATGAAAACCTGGCCCAACTGTCCTCCCCACAGTTAGGTGAGAGAAGGCAGCCTCTCCCCTAACAACAGGGAAGAAGGGAAGGGGAATCCATGGCCATTACCGAGTCGTCAAGGAGCAGCATCTGAAACAGCAACCGCGGTTTCCTGGCAGTACCATTTAGTCT
This sequence comes from Xerus rutilus, assembly GCA_028644305.1. Lineage (NCBI taxonomy): Eukaryota > Metazoa > Chordata > Mammalia > Rodentia > Sciuridae > Xerus > Xerus rutilus. Next base: position 369,971 of record CM053409.1, on the reverse strand, counting down.
TAAGTCATGCACATTTCTGTTCTAGTCTAGGCTGTTATCCATGAAGTTTTTAAAATAAAAATGTCTTCAGTCATGCAACAATTTGACTGTTAGCCTGTTAGTTTCTAGAAGCTATCCACAGTCCACAGCCCCTTCCTCTATTTCAAAGCCAATAATGACACATCGATTCCTTCCCACATCACATTTTCCCAAATCCTCTTCTGCCTCCCTCTTGCATTTTTTTTTTAAATATTTTGTTTTAGTTGTAGATGAACACGATATCTTTATTTATTTTATGTGGTGCTGAGGATCGAACCCAGTGCCTCACGTATGCGAGGCAAGCGCTCAACCGCTGAGCCATTACCCCAGCCCCCTCCCTCTTGCATTTTTAAGGCCCCCTGTGATTATACCGGGTCCATCTGGATAATCCAGGAGAATCTCCCCTCCCACCAAGGTACTTAGCTTAATCACGTGTGCAAAGTTTTTCTGCAACAAGAGGTGACCTATTCACAGGCTCCAGGTATTATGGAATGGACATCTTTGGGAGGGGTCATTATTTTGTCTACCATAGTCATTGACCCCTTGCTCATCAAAATTTCTATTTATTTAAATCATATGAAATCATGGACTACTGTTTTAGTCCCTGGGTTATGACCTACTCTAGGAATTGTTATTCTAATGGTCTCCAAATTGACCTGTGGAGGTACGTTCAAGCTGGCTTCTGTGTTCCTATCACTCTTGAACACTTTGTTTTCTGTGACAAGACTTTCCAGTCCTATCTGGTACTTTTCCAGCCCCAGACCTGAAACTGCCCAAGAAGAAACTCTTGTTTGTAGGAGCCATTCAGTAACCCCATTCAGGGGTTACAGAGCAAAAGGTGACAACTTAGAAATCCCAGGAGGTAGGGGTGCAGGGGTGGGTCTTTATATTGTTTTGTACTGGTTTTGCTTTACTGCAACTTAGTGGTTATTTTTTTTTTATTTTCTTAGTTGTCAATAGACCTTTATTTAATTAATTAATTTATTTTTATGTGGTGCTGAGGATCGAACCCAGTGCCTCACGCATGCGAGGCAAGCGCTCTACCACTGAGCCGCAATCCCAGCCCCAATAATGTTTTTAAAAAATAACCACTAAGGGCTGGGCTGTGGCTCAGTGGCAGAGCATTTGCCTAGCATGTGTGAGGCACTGGGTTCGATCCTCAGCACCACATAAAAATAAATAAATAAAGATATTATGTCCATCTACAACTAGAAAAAAAACTTTAAAAAAAAACATTATTTTAATTATAAAATGTCTTCCAAAGTTTAAAATTACTTATTCAAGCCTCGCCTAAGTATCAATACTAAAGGTGAAGGAAAATGTAGCAGATATAAAACTCATGTGGTTTCTCTCAGAATCTGACAAATTGAATTTAGCTTTTAAATTTAATTGCAAAGACTAAGGAGAACTGTCACAAAGGAATCAGAGTTCTAATCCTAACTGCATTACTTACTGACTTAATGCCACTATAATCAGACTCTTCACATATTGTTATATTGCTATGTAATAAATTTTCATGATTTTTCCTAATACTGAAAATCATGCTCGTTGGAAGGTAAAGAGAGCACTGACTACTCCTCACTGTTGCAGTTATGGACAGCCCAAGTCCTTATCCTGAGGCTGCAGCCCAGCCTTCCAGTTCGGTACATCCCTGCTCTGCCTGCCTCACTTCCAGCTCCCTTTCCTAGGCACCATTCAGCTGACCATGACGGCCAGTTCACCAACACACTGGGCACGCGGCCCTGTGCATGTCTTAATGGGCTGCCAATTTCCTAAAGTCTAATTCCTCAGTCTACATCACTCACATCACTCACAATGGTTCTGCTTTCCCAATATGACCATAATAGTCTTTTTTCATGCATATTTTACACCATTTGTATCACAGTGTATCATGATTTACATGCTTTTTTGCTTAAAGTTATGTCACACATTTTCTCTTGTTATCAATTTCTTCATAAACATTGTGTTAATAGCTACTTCACGTTGTATTACATGGCTGAATCATGATTGTCAAACTATTCCCTTATTAACCATTAAGTTGACTCCAACTACTGCAGTTACAAAAAGTTTTGTGATAAATATGAATCTCTTTTCACATTTCTAATTATCTTCTTAGGAGAGATTCCTAGAGTTGGAATTGCTACAAAGAAATGTGAGGACTTTGACCATCTTACCCAGTTGCTTTCCACAAGGAACACTCCCATTCAGACTTCCAGATAAATGTACTGCTCCATGGCATTATCCTTTTCTCATCCCTACGTTGTTAGTAAAATTATAAATAAAGCTAGCTAATATTTACTGAATGCTTACTACATTTCTGACCAAGCACTTAATATTTCTTTTTTTAATTTTTTTTAGATGTTGATGAACCTTTATTATATTCATTTATTTATATGCAGTGCTGAGAATGGAACCCAGTGCCTCACACATGCTAGGCAAGAGCTCAACCACTGAGCGACAACCCCAGCCCATGCTATTTCTTTTATTTCTCACAACTTTAGGAAGCAGGTTCCACTGTCCTTCCAAAAAGACAGGAAACTAAGACCTACCTCAGAGACATCTGGGACTTACCGCCACAGCCGACACGTTGAGCACTACTAGTATTTGTCTTACTCTTGAATAACCCGCCCTACAATTCGTGCCTCTTAAACAGTGGGGACAGGATTCCAAAAAAGATCTGTATCATGAGCTCCCATCCTTTCCAGATCATCCAAGTATAATGTGAATTTGCATGTCTTTACTTATTTACAAGATTGGAAATTGTTCGCATGTCTACTCAATGATATTTCCGGGCTAAACAGTTGAAAACTTATTTCAAGGATAACTAAAAAAGTAAACTAATGTATATTAATGATCATTTATATGTTCAAACCAGCTTCCATTCCAATTTTATCTTTATTATTCATAGATCTCAGAACCAGACTGTGATAAAAATGGTTAATCCCCTGAGGCTTTCTCCACAACACCAGAATTAAATCACAAAAAATAAGAATTTTTTAAATAAAACTATGGCTCAGAGGTAGAGCGCTTGCCTACCTTTCCTATACCTCCTCCAAGTTTAAAGAAAACGACAGGCCCCGTCTTCTTTTATAATGGCCAAGCATGTGTGACACAATGCCAAAAATGAAACAGCACAAGTTCCAGAATCACCCTCCAGCCCTGCGCTGAAAGGACACCCCACAGCCCTTCCCACGCCAGAATAAGCAGACACTGTACACCTCACACAACCTCGTGCTCTAGGTTCCACTGTCTCACCTACACGACCTCGCTTGCATAGTAAAAAAGAAAGTAGAAGGCCATTACAAGCAATCAATGTCACACACAAAAATCACCTATGTCCTTACAGGCCACTGGCGAACAATCCAAACATGAAACTGAGAAAATTTCCATGTGTAACAGCATTCAAAAGAATACACCCAAGAATAAATGTAACAAAAAGACTTGTACAAAGAAAACTACAAAGCACAAACACATGGAAGATTTGATATTAAGACAGCAATACTACCCAAAACCACCTACCAATTCAATACATTACCTATCAAAATTCCAATGGTCTTTACTGCAGAAACTGAAACGTCAATCCTAAAATTCATACAAAAATGCAAAGGACCCTGAATAAGCATAAATGGTTTTTAAAACAAAGAACATAAGTGGAGAACTCATGTTTCTGAATTTCAGAATTTTATTACTACAAAGCTACCATATTCAAAACAGCATAGTACTACCATGAGAGCACACATACAGACCAAAGGACTAGAACTGAGGGTCTAGCAACAAACCCACAAGATCCAGGACACCTGATTGTCAATAAAGGTGCCAAGACCAATGAAAGTCTCTTCCAGAAGCAGCACTAGGACAGCTGGATATTCACAGGCAAGAAATGAAGCCATCACCCTAACTCACACCACACGCAAACGTCAGCACAAAATGGATCAGGGGCCCAAACCTACAGACTAAACAGAACACTGGGAAGAAAATATGGGGTCAGGGGCTGGAGTTGTGGCTCAGTGGCAGAGCACTTGCCTGGCACGTGTAAGGCACTGGGTTCGATCCTCAGCACCACATACAAATAAATAAAAGTTTAAAAAAAAAAAAGGTATTGTGTACATCTACAACTTAAAAATAATTTAAAAAAAAAAAAGAAAAGAAAACACGGGGTAAATCTTCATGACCTTGGATTTAGGAAAGAGTTTGTAGCTATAACTCCAAAAACAAGAGCACTAAATAAATAAAGTGGGCTTCATCAAAATTTAAAACTTTTATGCACCAAAAGCCATTACCAAGGGGCTGGGGTTGTAGCTCAGAGGTAGAGCGCTTGCCTAGCATGAGTGAGGCACTAGGTTCGATCCTCAGCACCACATAAAAATAAATAAATTAAATAAGGGTACTGTGCCCATCTACAACTAAAAAACAAAAGCCATTACCAAAAGGCAAAAAGCACTTTACAGAATGAAAGAAAACACCTCACATCAAAGATCCATTCTATATCCAAAGTATATAAAACAATTATAACTGAATATCAAAAAGACAAACCACACAATTCAACATGAGGCAAAGAACCTGAACAGACATTTCTCCACGGAAGTGCACCAACGGCCAGCAAGTGCGTGAACACACTCGGCGTGGTCAGTCTCCAGCCCACAAGATGGCAGTGATGACAGTCTTAAAAACAATGACACATGTTGGGAAAGATGGGAGGAACCGCGACCCTCACACCCTGCCAGTTGGAACACAAAGGTCCTAGCACGGTGGAAGCAGCGAGGCAGGTTTTCAGAACCTGACAGCACCAGACAAAACAGGCCCCAGGCACTCCTTGTATGGCCACACATTCCCAACAGCCAGAGGGGGAGCAGCCCCGGTCCTCCTGGGATGAGGGAGACTGCACCTCCTGCCACAGTGGGCCAGTGCTTGCGCGAGGGAGGAACTGACATGAGCTGGGATGCGGGTGACCCTGGGGCACGCTGGGAAGAAGTGACATGAGCTGGGACATGGGTGACCGTGACACTCTTTGGGGAGTAAAAGACGCTGGGCATTAAAGGCCATGCACCGTAGGCGTCCATGCCAATGAGCTGCTCAGGAAGAGTAAACCCCAGAAACACAAAGCAGCCGGGTGGCTACGGCTATGGCATCAAGGAAAGAACAGTAACTGCCTAACTGGTAGGAGGCTTCATTTTGGAGCAATAAAATGTGTTGAAACTAGACAGAAGTGGTGCTTTAAAATGGTTAATTTTGTTACATGAATTTCAACTCAAAAAATTTTCAAAAAAAAAGCAATTAACATTTATAATCATGTTGGAAAAAAGTATAAATTACAAACAGTTCTTCCTTTAAAAGATCTAACATGTAAATCACAGTCAGATGGAGCATTCTTCAACATTTACTGAAGTGTTTTATAGCTAAGCAAAGAAGTTCAATCCCTACTCTGTCTCTCATGACCTCACTCCTTAGGTGGGATTATTTCAATCCCTCTACAAAGTTTAACTGAGCATCCTAACCATTAGAAGCTGAACATATTCAATCAAACTTCAACAAATCTCTAATTCTTCAGAAATGACTCGGAACCAAATTCTTATATTTGAACATAAGTTCTCTTACACCAATGAGCAAAATATCTCAAAAGTTCAGCTGTCTTTTCAGTTCATATTAATGAGACTATGAACATTTACATGTTTTAATGTCTGAATGTTTCATGAATACTGAAACCCTAAAACCACAGAATAATAATGTTCCTCAGTCTTTACTTAAAAGACTGATTTGTTCAACAAAGTCAACTTTGTTGAAACAGTAATAACATACATTTCTTCACAGATCACCTAAGTAATAGAAAAATGCCTGATCTCTTTACTCCCTGAATAAAACTCAACAGACTAAGCAGCTTTCAGAACAGCTCAGAGGCTCACAATCCACTGGATCCGTCCGCTCCTGGCCATCCATTCCCCCAGTCCTCCTTCCCCCAAACCCACAGACTCTGTCTTCTTCCAGCCTCTCCTGCTATGCTTTCTCTTTGTCACTACAAGGTAGCAAAACTAATGTAAGTCGGTCATGACTCCCACTATTCCTTAAGCTCCTGATTCTGTCTACCTAGCACGCAGCACAGAAACCAAAGGCGAGTGACTACCGTACTAAGTAAAGGTGAAAGTACGATCATAACTAACATGATCCACTATTAAGATCTAAAATACTATGGCTTGTTTTTTCCTCTACCTACACTAAAAAGGAAACGATAGACAGACACACACACACACACACATATAGTAGGCTATATATATTGGGCTCTATTCTAAAAAGTAACAAAGCAGTCTTATTAATAAATAGGATCAAACATAACACAGATTTTGTGGACACCTTTTAAACATCTAGTTCATTAACTAAAAGTATAAATTTAGCTTGACCCTTACTCACTGGAAGGCCGTAACTGGCTCTATTTTATCTCTATTAGTGAAGTGAAACATTAGAACAACAAGCATTTACAACAAATCTTAAAAGCAGATTTTTTTTAAACTGGAAAATTCCAATCACCTCATTTACAGATGAGAAAATGAATTGAGAGGTGAAGTTATTTGTGCAAAGTCACCTAGTTTATTAGTGGGCAAGTTGGTTAACACCCAGATCCCCTAATGATGCTTCTGGCTATGCTAAAACCTTATTTCCATTCCAAGCTCAAAGACAAGCAAGTAAAGCGATTCCTAGCACCTTCTCTCTTCTCCATGCTGTCCACCCAGTGAGCACACAGGTAGGTGAGAGCTGCTGCAGTCCAGGCTCCTTCCAGCCCAGCTCCTGCCCCAGCAGCCGCCTCCTCCCATCATGAACATTTAATGTGTGCCTACATCTGCTGAGCATTAAAGGCTCTCTGATTTTAAAGGTTTTGCTATTGATCAGTTCAGGGTGACAAGGAGGAGATAACAAAAATAAAGCAGGAGACATCAGAACAATTCCACATATCTATGCCTGGCAGTATACAAAATCCACCCTCCCACCGGAGGAAGGGTAAGGGGAGACCAGTGTGAGTGACCACCTTCCTCACAGTGCTCTACATGATTCGTCTCAATCCAGTATCATACTCATTGTCCACTTAAAAAGTCTGACTTACAAGTACAGGGGACCAGACAAGTCTGGCTACGAAGGTGCACTCCACTCCAACCACTAGGAGATAAAGACCACCAGGGCAGCGACTTCTGTCTCCTCAATTCACTGCTGTCCCCCAGGTGCCTAGAACAGTGCTGGACACGGACACACTTAGTAAACATTTGTGGGTGAAAGAATGCTGTAGAGAAACTCAAACAGTAGGATATAAAAACTGCTTCCAACTACGGTGTCACAGAACACAGTAACCTTTCCTTGTCCCCTCATGCTCAAAAACACTTTTCATTTGCCAGCTACTCAGGCCTAACATGACAGAAAACTAAAAATAATTCAGAGATGCATAGATTTTACTGCTTAATTTAACATCACTCCCTACCCAACTGCATCAAACCCCAGGAAATCTGCCAAGAAAAGAAGCCTACAGGCCCTTGTACTACTTGGTCCTGAGCCTGTTTACAAGTATGAAAGGCCCTCCAGATGTTCTGCTTTCTTTTTTGCAGTAGGCCCTGAGATTCTGTTTTTCCCCTTTTCTTAAAATAAAGATGAAGGGTGCAGTGGGGCACACCTGTAATCCCAGCAACTCAGAGGCTGAGGCAGGGGGATCCAAGTTCCAGGCCAGCCTCAGCAGCTTAGCAAGACCCTGTCTCAAAATAAAGAGGGCTGGGCATGTGGCTCAGTGGTTAAGCACTCCTGGGCACAATCCCTGGTACCAAAAAAAAAGACGATGATAACAGTAACAACTCAATTACTCTCTACCATGCCACAGGCACTTTTCAATATATTAAACTAATTTTCAAAATAACTTTTAAAATTGGTATCATCATCATCATCATCATTATTTTATAGAATGGATGGCATAAGGGTCTATTCACAATCTCTCCTTTGCAAAAGTAAATCTGGACGTGTTAAAACAAGGGAACATTCAACATACATTTATAGTGCCTGGCAGTATACAAAAATCACAGTATCTTTCACAGTTTTTAGTGGGGGGTTGCGGGTGTGGCTCAGTGGTAGAGCACTTGGCCAGCATGCTCAAGGCCCTGGGCTCCATCCTCAGCACCACGACATAAAAAAATAAAGAAATTCTTGGTATGAGAATCAAGAGCCTCCAATTTACTGTTTCTCTTGTGAAATAATAAGCGGGAGCTTTATAGTTTTACACAATTTTCCCTTCCCCAATACCTGTCTTCCTATTCCGCCAGGACACAAACCAAAGTATGGCACAGGGGAAAATAACGTGTGAGCTCTCAATGAGTGAGGAATTTCAACTCTGAGGAAATCCAGGCACGCCAGTGACCCACAAGGGAACGGCTGCTCCAGGGCACTGCCTCACAGTGTCAGCACATGGTTTCTTCCCATTAATGGAATAGTCAGAGCTTCCGGTCTTCATCTTTCCTTTCCAAATGTCTGAACAACTTCTCAGCTCCAAAACAACATTCCTTGTCATTTTCTCTCCTCCCAAATCCCCTTCCACCAAAACCTGTTCTTCATCATGATAGCCTTATTACTCTTATTAGCAGCAGTACATTTCCAAAACATTGTCTCAGGTCCATACTAGTGTCAGTTCCTAAGGTCACTGTCAAGGGTTTTTGAATCTTATACCCTTCATTACAATCATCACATTTTACCTAGACTGCTGTAACTAGACTCCATGGAATTCCTACCTAAAAATTATATGTTGGGGCTGGGGTTATGGCGCAGTGGTAGCGTGCTCGCCTAGCACGCGGGAGGCACTGGGTTCGATCCTCAGCACCACATAAAAATAAAATAAAGATATTGTGTCCACCTACAACTAAAAAATAAATATTAAAAAAAAAAATTATATGTTAAAGAAAAATCACATACAAAATCCTCAGCCTGACACCTGAGGAGGTCCACGATCTACATGTCTCTCTACCACCCAGTTCCCTAAACGCACAATCATGGACTCCCCTCCCTACCTCCACAGCTCTGCTTAGGCAGTGTACAAATGTGCACTACCGTTCTTCTCCCATCCTCTGCAGATCACCAACCATCTTTCAAATGGCCACATCCCCAACAAAAGGAAAGGCTGACGCATCCATTTCCTGAACACTGTCTACTGCTTTACAAACTCTCCTACTCCCCAGACACTGAACCAGAAGTTACAGAAAATGGGTTTACCCAAAGTCATCAGTAAGTTAAGAATCTATAGCAGCCCAAGAGCATCCTGCATTTTTAAATGAAATATGACACAAGAGGGGCAGTCTTTAGATAGGCAGAGACCTAGGTTCAACTTCCAGCTCCTCCAACTACCTACACCAGTTCTCAGGTTATGTATCTGAGATGCCTTAGTTTTCCCATCTAAAAAAGGGATAATCCTAATATCCATCACAGTGATGACTGTGCAGATTATGCTGAATAACACAAAGTACTAAGAAATGTATTTGGCTTACTGCAAACAATCTTACTATTCTGTTGTTACTTATATGCTGATATATAAACTTTGACAATATCAATCATATCAAATCAATGTGCAGTGTATAAACTTAATACTATATTTTTACATATGCTCAATAAATATCTGCATAATATATGAATTTTTAACCATGATTCACTGCCATGTTTTATTCAAAGGAATTTACTTGTCTACTAATTGTTTCCCCTTCTGAGAAACTAACAATGTTTACCAACTTTCTTCCCCTTTCTATGTCATGTGAAACCACTATATGCAACGCCATGTGGCAGTAAGTAACTCATCAAAGGGGGCAAAGCATCGTTCTTAATTATCATTTCAGAGATCCTTACATGCCAAAATCACACCTTTTATTTAAAAGCTAACCACTTTTAGGTATACCAACCTGAAGTAAGCACACTAAATATGTGACCAAGCCACTTCTTTTCATAAAACTATATGGCAGGAACCACAAAATATAAAATGCCTTGCTATACAACTTAACAGAGAAATTTAAACCTCCCCCTGCAGTCATACCCCGAGTTCTACCCTCACTTTACTAAAATTTGTGTCTGAAAAATTGATATGTTACTCTGGGATGCAGCGTAGAAAACATCAAGGGAAGAAAGCTGAATGCTAGCATCAGTTCAGGCCCCACTACAATGCCTGAGAGGAATAACAAGGATAGATAAGAGCCTGCCTGAATCCGTCCGTATTAAACTTCCCAAGCGAAAGTTTTAGCCACATGGAGACAAGACATCAAACTAGCTGACTTCAGAGGAAGAGGTTTAAAATACACACACACGTGCTCATATATATGACAGTTGTTATTCTTTACAAAGAGAAATAACTGTACTCCTATCCAAACAACTAAAAAAAACTTAGAGAATTAATTACGCAACATTTCACTTAATCCTCACAACAACTCTTTCCTTATTTATAGATAATGTCACAGAATTAGTAAGTGGCAGAGCTGAACCTAGCCTGACTCTCAAATTCTGGATCCTATATTTTGAAACACTTGTTTTTGCCATAACATGATAATATGCCTTATATTTACACCTTAATCTTGACACACACGTTTTTTAAAAATCTGAAACAAAAGTTTCATGAAGCAGTATTTACTCGTACTCTGTAAGATGTCCTCTGACAGTTTTTCCCTTTTTTTTTGTGCCCACATCAAAGCGCTGTTGATTCCAAATCCATTAATAAATCCCGACTGACCAGAACTGCACTTCTTAACTTTAGCTTAAGCTACCACAAACCAGCTGTGAAATGGAGCTGTCTCCTCAGCCCATTAAAAACTGTCCTTACAGCGGAGGAGACCCGACAGCCCTTCTTGCGCGCTGTGAGCTGCTTGTCCTCGGAGGCACACCACCCGACTCGGTGGCCCTGTTATCTGAACAATGCGGAGGTTCCCCTCGGAACAAGACCTCGCTGTTGAGAAGGAATGCCTTAGTTTCACTGTTCCTGCTTCCTCACTGCCCAACAGGGCGGGCGGGCAGGTCTGGGCGACCACAGGATTTCAGCAGCTGCCCTCGGTGCTGAAACCGAGGATGACACCATAGTTTGAAACGTGCCACCGCGGGATCACGACGAGACCGAGCAGTTTACCAAAAGCAGTCCGCGGACGCGGCGTGGCTGCTGCCAAAGTTGCAAGGCGGCCGCCGGCGCCGCCCGCCCTCCCTCGGGGGCAGCGCTCGGGCCGCGGGCACCCCAGCGGCACCCTGCGAGGCGCTGACCGCCCTCCGGGACGCGGGCCCGGCCCGGGGGTCACGCCCCGGCCTGCGCGCCGGCCGGAGGAGGGGCGAGGGCCGCGGGAGCAGGGAGGACGGCGGCGGTCTTCTGTAACTTGTTCCCACAGGCAGGACAGGCCCCGACTCCAGTCAGGGTCTCGCCCGAGGGCTGTGCGGAAGCGCTGGCCCCGAGGAGGCCCTCGAGCCGCTGCCCGGCCCGGGCCGCCTCGGAGGCCACCGGACAGCCACGAGCCGACACCGCGGCTGCTGCCCGCGGAGAGCCGAGCGCAGACCCAGCCGCCCCGCCGGAGTGTGCCCGCCGGCCCGGGACAGCGCCGCCGCTCCTACCTGGAGGCGGGCCGCGGAACAGCTCGCCGGCCGCGTCGCTGCGGGAGACGCCCCTACCCAGACTTCATAACTGGACGCCGCACCGACCCCACAGCTCTGGGCGGCGCGGGGACGACAACACCCGGGCGAGGCGGAAGTCCCGCCCCGCGCGCCTCATTGGCCCGCGCCCGGAGGCGGGGAGCCGCCATTGGGCGGCAGCACTGCCTGTCGAGGCTGCTCCCCGCCCTCGCGCCCAGCCTCGCAGCCCGCCCCGGCCCGGCTGGGAGAAATGCCCAGTTCGCGAGTCCCGTTCTGGGCCGCGTGACCGGTCTTCCCTGGAAGGGACGCGCAGGGTGCGGCGCCCTCTGGGGAGCCCGCGTGCCGCTGCGGGGCCGCTCCCTGGCCGGAGGTGCCGCTGGCGGAGGGCCGGTCGTGGGCGCCGGCCGCGGTGCGGGAGCGCGCGGGCCTGACCCGCTCCTGTGTGGACCGCGGGCCCGACGCGTCCTCCCCGCGCCCTCCCCGCGCCGTCCTCCCGGGGCCGCGCTCGGGGCGCCTCGCCTTCGGCGGTCCCCCGCCCGAACCGAGCCCCCGAGTGTCGGAGCGCTGCTGGACCGTCCACGCCCACCGGCGCCCGCTCGGGTGGCAAGCTGCGCCGCGGTGCCGACGCCGGGCCCCGAGCCACCGCGTCCGCGGGCCGGTCCGGACTGCGCTCACCGCAGAGCGAAGAGGCTCCTCTAATGGGCCTTAGGCCTCGGGCCGCCTCCAGTCGGTTCCGGAGGAGCTGAGGGTGCGTGACAGCCGCAGCCGGGCAGTGCCATCGCTCCGGGAGGCCTGCGCAGAGCGGGCGGGAGGGGAAAGCCCCTGCTGTTCCTTAAAACTAAACAGCGCAAAATAAAGACCATCGAACTGACTTTCCTCTTCTGCATGTCCTATGTAGTCTTAAAGTTTCATTGATTTGAGAAGACATTCAATACCTGAATTTATGTCATTCTGTCTCTAAGAAAGTCATAAATAAAAGTCAGCACCGGGAATATTACTGTGAGAGCTAGTGTAATTAGTATAAAATGCCTAGATTATCTCTATAAACATTTTTTCATTAAATCGTCTAAAATTGGTTTCTATATTAAATCAGAGATTTCTTGCATGACCTCAAAAAAGTGGAAAAACGGGGCTGGGGCTGGGGCTCAGCGGTAGAGCGCTTGCCTCGCATGCGTGAGGCCCTGGGTTCGATCCTCAGCACCATGTACAAAGCAATAAAATAAAGACATTGTGTCCATCTACAACTAAAAAAATACTTTAAAAAAAAAGTGGAAAAACATTAACATTTTATAGGTTAAAAAGCACAGAGAAGAGCTCTGTTAATTTATTAGACACCTTGAGTACAGAGAACATTTCACTTCTGGCTTCAATCTGCTCTTCAAATTATAATTGGCATAGTTCAGTTATAAACAAGATACTGTGTTATTTGTACTGCATTTGGGCACACTAATTTGGGACGCCTTGTAGAAACATCTTCCCCATCCGTGTTGAATGGAGGCAAATTGGAAGAAGACTGGACAAATGTGCTAATTTTTAAAAATGTAGACAAGGCAGTTAAGATTGGCATAGACCTTGATTATGGCTTTCAGAACATGAAGGGTTAATAGGGCACATGATACTAACACACCATTAATTTATCTCCTTATGAAAACAAATAAAAGGAAGTGAGCTTTTGAGCTTTGTGTCTGACAGTCTTTTGTTTGTTTTTGGCAATGCTGGAGATTGAACCCAGGCCTCCCATCAGCTAGACAAGTGCTCAACCACTGAACCACACCTTCAACCCCAACACTTCGTGTTTTCTTACATCTTCCTATAAAGTACAGATAGCACGTAAATATAGTTGCAGAATTGCCTACTTTCAAAATATTGTAAGATAGCAACCACAAAAGAAAAAACTTAATACCCAATTACTTGACTAAAATAACTTAGAAGTAGTTTTCCCTAAATACTCAAAAGAATTTAGACAGTCTTTTTAAATACTGGGAACAATCAGAAGCATTAAATGATTAAACAAAAAATAAAATTATTACAGCGATGGTGGGGACAGTGATGTCCTTTCAGGGGACACCACATTCACACAGTACCATGCTTCCGCCTTCTCAGTCAGCTCCTGCCCCATGAGCATCTCCTGGGGGTCAAGCAGACAGGCTGGACCTCGCTGTGTCTGGTGGATGCTGTCCCAGCTTCTCACTTGCTTTTTTCCCCAGAGGTACAGAGGACAGCTTGGCCTTTTCCTGTGCCTAAGACTAGGAGGTGTTCCGTGTGAAAACTGTGAAGTGATTTCTGGGTTATTGAATTTGAAAGGGATCTTTGGAGTGCCTGCTGTGTGCTGGGGAAGGTGCTGGACGCGGGTTGTGTGCAGACTTCCTTGGTTTAGTGAACATGGCCTGTCGTTAACAGACATTTCCTCGCTTGGGCTCAGTGCTGCCGCGCTTGCTCTGGGAGGAGGAATGGGAACTAGGCAGGGAAGTTCTATGCGTAAAACTAAATGTCGCCCCAATTGGTTTTAGAGAGAAGGGCTAAGGAATTTCGAGGAAGGGTAGCTGCATGGAATGATCAAAGATCACGTGGAAAAAACACAGTCCCGGGACAGGGTGAGAAGAGCCCATGAACCGTAGCAAGAGGAGGTCGAGGCAGCCAAGGGGTCTGGGCGTGAGGCCAGGGCGTGGGCAGCCAGATGGGGCGTGTGGGCTGAGGGCAGCGCAGGGTCGCGGCAGTGGGGTCAGGCCTGCCGGCCTGACCAGGCTCCGCTTGGTATGGTGCACGTGAGAGAGACAGTGAGAACCCCTTGGTAGTTAAGATCAGGGCAGCTGACTGCAGACAAGTCCCGCCACCCAGCTGCGGGCCAGGTAGGAAACCTGGACAACAGATCCACGTCCTGGAGGGAAGCGCAGTCGTCAAGGCCTGTCCTAAGGAATGGCGGGGACACGGTGGGGAGCAAAGTAGTCTTCCTGCCCTAATGGAGCCTCTCAGGGACGCCACGTCCACACACGATCACGCCCTAACGGCACGTCGCCACCACAGCCTCAGTGCGGCTGCGCAGATTGAGGTGCGAGGACCCCGGGCACACGCCAGGCGGGAGCGCGGGCGGGCCTGCAGAGGGGACGGTGTGCGCAGGCGCTGCACCACGTGGCTCCCGGGTGAGCCACGTGGCCAGAGTGTGAGCTCATGAATGTGTGCGCTGGGATTTGACTGTGGCCACCCTGGGGAACAACCAGACTCTGTTCTGCATGTTTTATTTTTCCTATGGCTCATTAAATTCCTAGACCACACACACGAAAATTATTACCATGATAAGGAATAGTCCATAAAGAATCCATATGGGTTTGAAGTCCACAAATTTGAAAGAGTACCAAATAGAACTTCTAAAAATGGCTTCAGGGGACTGGGGTTGTGGCTCAGTGGTAGAGCGCTTGCCTCGCACGCAGGCTCCTCAGCACCACACAAAAATAAATTAATAAAATAAAGGTATTCTGTCCATCTACAACTAAAAAAGAATTTTTGAAAAGTGGCTCTAGAGAATTTTTGGCTAAAGACTAGAAGACTGACATTTCTTTACCAAGTTCCAAATGAATGAACAGGTTCCTTTTTAAGATGTTAAGTGAAAAGTTCAGAACAAGGAAATAAGTTTGTTTTCAACAAAGTTTATTTTCAAGGAGTTGATAAAGATCAGACAAAAGTTTGTTAAAGATTAAATGGCTAAATAAACTCTCATAGTTTTACATGAGATGAGATGATTGCCTCACTTACATCTGAGGTGACTGACATATAATTTCAACTTTTTCTTTGGTATTTGTGGTATCAAGAGGCAGTCTTCCTCTATTTGCTGATGAAGGTATTCTAAAATAAGCAGACAAAAATTCAGGTGACATAATGTAGTATAAGGAGAGAGAACTCATAGGGGTTAAGCTGATAAAATCATTTGAGGAAACAGTTCAGGAAAATTTTCTATACACAGCAATTCACTCCATGGAAGATACCCTAAGGAAATACAAAATAAATTCATATGTAGACATAGCATAGCAAAATTTAAAGACAATAAAAGGAAACCAGAAATTCTTAAACAGAAAGAAAAGGATAAAATACAACAGAATGACAGTTGGCTTATTAATAACAACAAAAGAAACTCGAATTCAATGAAATTATATCTTCAAATACTAAAATAAAAATGATTGCAATTGTCAATTTAGAATTCTACGCCTAGTTAAACATTTAAAAGTGAGGGCAAAATAAAGATTTTCAAAGGGAGTCAGCATTTACCACTAACAGTCTTGTAGTGAAAGAATTTACAAAGGCTGTCTCCAGGAGGATGAAAATCAAGAAGAAAAAAGAGGGTGGGAGGTGAGATGCGAAAAAACTAGAGAGAGCACAGAAACTGAGTACAGCTTCCCAACCAGCGGACACGAAGAGAGAACCAAGAAAACACAATCACTCACCCATCACTATGTACAACCACAATGCACCAATAAAAAAGTGCTGAAAACTCTAATTAATAAAAAGCAGAGAATGAGTGATGGAAAGGAGCAAATAAAAGGCACATTCAGAATGAGATGGGAAGAGGTCCAAGAGTCCAGGGGAGAAGTCCCAGTACCTTGCCAGAGCAAAACAGTTCTGGGAGAGATGCACTGACCAGGGTAAGAACAGCTTCCCTTTGCCCAGATCACCCCTCCCCACACCAGGCTTAGCTCAGAGCCAACACAGACTCCCTGGGTCTGCAATTTCTCCCACAGGAAAGAGGGCGAGGTTAGGGGTGAGTACCTGGCTCCCCTAGCCATGTGAGACACTGCCTGAGAAGCCCACAGCCAGAAAACAAGTAACAAAATAACTGAGTAAACCCTTACCTGTCAATAATTACCTGGAATAGAAATGGATCCAATTCTTTAATCAGAAGACATAGCAACTGAATGGGTGAGAGAAAGAGAGAGAGCGCCAGCTATATGCTGCTTAGAAGAGAATCTAGTCATCAAATGTGGTGGTTCATGCCTATAATCCCAGCTACTGGGGAGATCGAGCAGTAGAACTGCAAGTTCAGGCCAGCCTCAGCAACTCAGTGACACCATGTCACAAGATAAAATAGGGCTGGGATGTGGCTCGGTAGTAGAGAGCTTGCCTAGCATGTGCAAGAATCTAGGCTCCATCTCCAAGTAGCACAAAGGTGCACACCCCCTACACACACACACACACACACACACACACACACACACACGAGCCTCTAGCGAGCTTTCAGAACATACCTAGACTGAAAATAAAGGTATAAAAAAGATATTCCACACAAAAGAAGTGCAGACATGACTATCACTATATCAAACATAAGAAGAGACAAGTAAAATCATGTGATTTTAAAAAGGGTCAATTCATTAATTCATAATAATACAATTATTATGTAGTACATAGTAATTGTGAATATATGTAAACCTAACACTGGAGCACCTAAATATATAATGCAAATATTCATTGATTTAAAGGGAGGAAATAATAGGAGGAGACTTCAACACCCCGCCACCAACAGTGGGTGCAAAGACAGCTCAACACATGCAGATCAATACACGTGATGCAGCACATTCACAGGACAGAAGAGGAAATCACATTACCAGGTCAACAAATGCAGAAAAAATTGTGACAAAATTTAACACCATTTTCTGATGAAAACTCAACAAATTAGGTAGGTCGATGCAATAAAGACCACACAAAACAAGCCCACAGCTCTTAGTACTCAATGGTGAAAGACTAAAAACTCATCTTTAACGATCAGTAATAAGACAAGCATACCGACTCTCACCTCTTCCATCAACATACAATGCTAGAAATCCTAGTCAGAAAAACTAGGCAAGGAAAAATAATACAAAGCGTCTATTAGAGCTTGAATCTGAACTGTTCCCCGAAGGCTCAAGCGTTGATGGTTTGGTCCCCAATGAAGCCTGTTCAGAGGTGGGGCTTTTGGAAGGTAACTGGATCCCGAGGCTCTGATCTCATGCCTGGATTAGCCCATTGCTTAGTTCACGATTGAATGGACCCCTGGAAGGTGGTGGAAAGTGCAGGAGGCAGGGTCTAGTGGGGGAGGGGTCACAGGGAGCATGCCCACAGTTCTGAGGCTCGGATCCATCAGGCGAAAGGAAACCCGCAGAATAGGAGAACAGACCGGCACATCATGGATCTGATACGGATTAACACCCCGATATGTAAGGAGCACAAGTCAATACAAGGCATGGCAAAGGCTTTTAGTGAATTAACCCACACGAATAACTTGATTAAAATGGGCAAAGGACCTGAATAGACATTTTTCTAAAGAAGGCTTAGAAATGGGTAACAGATAGATGAAGAAGGATCCAGCATCAATAACCATCAGGGAAATGTCCAAGCCACAATCCATTATCACCCCACACCTGTTAGAATGGCTATAATCAAAAAATAAAAAAATAAAAAATTCTGTAAAGGTTGTGGGAAAAGTAAACCTTTTTGTTAATGGGAAAACAGTGTACAGATTCCTCAAAAATTTAAAAATAGAAATACCCTATGATCCGGCAATATCGCTCTGGGTCTCGGTATATATTCAAAATTTTTTTTTAAAAAAAAACATACCTTTTTTGAGATCTGGACCTGACCATGTTGCCTGGCCTTGGACTGCCATCTGTCCACCTCGGCCTCCCAAGTAGCTGAGATCACAGATGTGTCACCACGCCTGTCATACCCACAGGAAATGAAATCAGCATCTTTAAGAGTCACGCACACTGCCATGTCCACGGCAGCATTATTCACCATGGCCAAGATGTAGAATCAACCTAATGTGGACACACGAATGGACGCAGAAAGGGTGATTGAGTACTGAACAATAATGTTACATGCTTCACATCTGCTAAGGACGTAGGTCTTAAGTATATTCTTACCACACAAAAAAGGTAAGAGGTGATGGATGTGTTAATTAGCTCAGTTGTGGTAATCGGTTCACATTGCACACGCATATCAGACATCATGCTGTGTACCTTAAATACATACGATTTTAAATTTGCACTTGTCATTTGTACCTCACTAAGACTGAAATAAAGAGAGGAAAGAAATACACAAGAGTCTCTAACAAGGTCCATGGTGTATTAATCCGTTTGTGCTGGCATAACCAAAAACAAAAAAAGTAGGTGAGGAATGGAAGGACATTTATTAAGCTTGCAACTTCGAAGTCCAGAAACATCGCGCGCTTCTGCCTGGCTGTAGTAAGGACCTCGTATCAGATGGCATCACTATGGTGGGACTGCATGTGAGAGAGGTCGCCGGGCAAGACGGGGCACCAGAGACCCGGAAGGGCCCAGTCTCACTCTCCTGGGACTAGCCAGAGCCCCACCAGAACACTGATCCCTCCCCACGGCAGTGCCCCCCCCCCACCTAACCATCTCCTGAGGAGCCTCATCTCCAAGTTTCTACCGTTGCTCACATTGCCACATTGTGGACCAAGCCTCTAACACAGGGACCTTAGGGGACAAGCCACAGCAATGGAGCAGACCTGCCAGCTAAAGGACAGGTGGCCTGCTATGGTACTTTTAATGAGACATAGCACCACAACTTAAAGGACACCAAAAGGTTGTTAGTAAAGAGGGAAATGCATGCAAAGCCATACCACAGCAAGCTGCTGTCACCCTGGGGCCAAGGGGACAACAGGCCCGAGGCAGAAGCATTATTATCAGCATAAATAAATACCATTATTAAATGATGATAAAAGAAAAACTTTGCAAATAGGTTACAACAGTCTTGAACAAATACGCATCTAGGAATGGAGCCATGATATAGTTAGAGCAAAATGGGCAAGCTTATAAGGAAACGTCAGCAAGCCACACTCTGATAGAATTCTATATGCCACTTACAGAACACCGTGATAAGAATCTAGTGTTTGGAGAACACGCAGAGTACATGAACAGCTCTGTGTTCTTTTCCAGTCATATGTGGAGTTCTCCCCCAAATGGCATCCTATCATATCATATGGCAAGCCTCCCTCTCCTCTCTCTCTCTCTCTCTCTCTCTCTCTCTGGCTCTCTAGCTCTCTCTCTCTCTGGCTCTCTCGCTCTCTCGCTCTCTCGCTCTCTCGCTCTCGCTCTCTCCCCTCTCTCCCCCTTCCTCTCCCTCCCTCCCTCCCTCTCATTCCCTCTCCCCCTTCCTCTTCCTCTCTCTCCTTCTCTCCCTCTCTTCCTCTCTCTCCCTCTCCCTCTCTCTCCCTCTCCCTCTTCCTGTCCCTCTCCCTCTCCCTCCCTCCCTCTCCCTCCCTCTTCCTCTCTCTCCTTCTCTCCCTCTCTTCCTCTCTCTCTCCCCTTTCCTCTCCCTCCCTCTCCCTCTCCCTCACTCTCCCTCCTTCTCCCTCCCTTCCTCTCCCTCCCTCTCCCCCTTCCTCTTC